>QTSX02001555.1:0-75624 GCA_014839935.2 Entomophthora muscae | reverse complement strand
AAGAAAGACTAGGAGAGATGAAAAGCAAGCAATGGGCAAGTTTGAAGGTGCAAAATGTTGAATAAAATGCAGTGAAATACAAAGAAACGTTGTAAAATCAATGGTTCAAAATTCCCCTATGTAAAACATAGGCAGAAGCGCTTGAGATTTGCTGGATAAATGTGACAGTTATCATGGCAAAACCGTTCAAAACACAGAGCAGTTGTTTACTTGGAGCAAGACAGCTTCAAGTTCAAACCCTAGTCAAGAGCGGGTCATTTGGGTAAACTTTATTTTAAAACAGTTGAATTATGGTGTTTGATTGGCTACAAGCCAGATTTTATTTAATCAGTATTTTGAGGACTTTAACTTGAGAGTTAAAGCCTAAACAATGAGGAGCAGAAGCAGAAAATTCAGGGCTTTCCTTGGCTGAAGTAAGTTTTAAAGTTTAATATATTGTAGAGGGGAAAAAACTGGATAGTTTAATCTTTGTAAAACAATAGTTATGAGAGAGATTTTGGACTGTAACAAGGAGCTATAAAAGGGGGAGCTATCTGAGACTTTTCAGGGACTGGATCAGGTGAATTACAAAGGCCACAAGGACTACAGAAGGAGCTGAAGACCAAGCTAAATGTACAGAAGCCTAAGGTACAGAAGCCAGAGCTAAGGATAAGGAGTTGGAACAGAACACATGAGCCCAAGTTAAAGGTTAAGGAGCCCAAGACCAAGTACAAGGAGTCCAGGAAATTGAGGGAGGACTCCAAGTATTGGCAAAACCATATTGTTTCCCTTACACAGGCATTATATCAGAAGGTTTCTAAGTAGATCTTTCTTCTGACTGTGAATAAAAGCCTATTATAACCCCTGCCCAAATTTTTCAGTGATCAGAATACAAGCCCTATGAGTGAGCTACCTCATATCTTTTACCCTAGTCAAGGGGAATAAGATACCTATAGTCAAAGTTGTAGGTGATTTGCCACTAGTAAGTCTTCCCAGGAGGAGTGGGAGAGATTAACTAGGCATCCTGAGATAATGGATAGGGGAAGGAAGTTTATAGGAAATGAGTTTACCAGGTTGTTACAGGACTGATACAGGCCCACAGAGTGGTTAGCGCCCGCTGAAGTACAGGTACATGGTGAGGATGCCTGCCTAGTAATTGGAAAAGTGCTGGAAGAGTTTGAAGTTATGCAGGCTAAGTACAAGCTTCTAGCAAACCACTCACTACTGCTGGAGAATGACAACTCTTCCAAGATGGTCCCTGGCTATGACCCAGGACACACTTTGGGGACTAGCAACCAAAAACCCCACAGCCCCCTGTTTATCATGAGATAAATTGGCAGGAAAGAGGGGAATCTTGGTGGAAACATTTTGATTGGTGAAAATACAAGAATTGTGGCCCATTATTTCACAGTTATTACACCCTTGTTGTTTAGAGGGTTCATTAATGTCCAACACTATGATCTGTGGATTACAATTATCTCTTCTAGACAAGGGCAAATTGTCCCTAACTATCAGACTGGTGTGGATCAAGTGCATATATTAAAGAAGAGTCTTAATCCCTTTCATGGATGTCAACATTGGCTTGTGTGACTTGAAATGGAGACAAAGCAGCTGATTGACCTTGAGATCATTGGGACAGGTGGTATAGACTTCTCTGATAGATAGCTATTGATCAGTGATAACCTGCTGTTCCTAAATATAAAAACAATCAGCAAATTCCACAAGGGTCTCCTTAGGCTTAAAGAAAATATGCACAAAGGCATTTTTCTTAACCTCCAAGCTCAAATAACCACCAAACTCCTCAATTAACATCTCTTTTACCTGGGCCTAAGAGGTTATATTGGTAAGTTCAAGAACCAACACTTCTTAAAAAATGGGGCAAAGGAAGGTGATAATGTGCTCCTACTTCAATTCATCAGGGGCACGCCTCATTGAAGTCTCATAGATGACCAGGAATGCAGAAATAGTGGAGGTCTTAGGATCATGCACTTGCTTGAAAGTCAGTTTATAGCTAGAAAACTCCCAGTGGAGGCTGTAACACCCAAGATTTCCTAGGAATTACTATTTAGCACATGTATTTCACCATTAAACTCAGCCTCAATTTCAACAGGGGATTGTTGTGCTCACAATTTCTGTAAGCTTTCCTCCAATGTGGTGAGAGAAGCAGCTACCTGGGTGCTAGTTTTCATAGTAACTGTAGCCATCTGAGCAGTGTTGGGCAAATTGATTTTTTAGATAGCCACAGTGACTTGATTTCCATCTAATTGCGGTGTTACCTCTTACCTGAATTAAGAGTGGGTTAAACTGAGTGTTCATATCTTTGGTGAGTTCACTAATCTTTTGAAGATTGTTGTCTAGTCTATTGTTATTCTCAGCAAGCTCCCTGATTACTTTAGCCTGGTTGTTTAAAGCAACATCACAGAATATTTTGGGGCACCCTTTAAGCCCAGGGCAGCACCCACCCTCTTTACTATGGGGTGGCAAAAGAGTTGGCAGCTAAATTAGTGGCACACATCTCTTCAAACTCTGCCTACAAATTTTCCACTTGATTAGTGAGTATGACAATATTTGGGTCAAAAGTAGGTGGAGGAGGAGCTTGTGCCTTTTGAGCAGCTTATTGCCTGATGGTCACCTTGGGTTATTGGATGACAGCCCATATATCTTTGAGCTCAGAGTTAGCCTTGTCAGTAGGGGGTAGGCAGCACTTCAGGTAAAGGCTTGTATTGAGTGTCTGTGTCAGGAACATCAATTTGATTATTCCTTCCAACTCTGAAATTATCACCTTACCCTTGGTTTTCTCCCTCACTACTGAGATTAATCTTACCCCTAAAAAGGAAATATTAGTTAGTATTAAATGTTCTAGTTTACCTTTGGTTGATAGTTCAAAACAACTATGTCAACCTCTCCTAAGAGGGACAGAAATTGAACCCAGAACCTTTCAGGACAACAACAGTGTCCTATTCAAAGTTAATAGAAAATTTAAATCAAACAAACTGTTACCTATAATTAATTTCAGCCAATCAGAGGCTCTGGCGGGCTTTCAAATTTCAAATTTAACATTGAATAACCTTAACAAAGAGTACTTGGGACCAAGCTCTGTACTTTTTGGTTGCGGCTTCCCCTGCTTGTTCTCCCATAACATTGGGGACCAACATTATGGGAGCTTGTTGCAGATATTCCCAAGCTGCTGCAGCAGCACTTGGGGATGGGTCAGGGGTAATAAAAACTTCTTACCAATGTTTTTAAATTGTATTGATACAACTTGGACAACCCCAAACTTCCCCCATTACCCCCTAGTTCTCCATTTTCTACCAGCAATCCCACACTTAAAATACTATATAAAGTACATAGTATCAATCCTTATTTCTTTTTCAGTTAATAAAGCCAATTCCTTAAACCTAGTTGATTTTCTCTTGCTTTTTTTCTTATTAAAATCCAAAGCCATGAGATTACCCAAGTCCTCCCAATAGGAGCTATTTGGGTATAAATGGTTGGTTTGGTTGCTCCTTGTGCAGGCCCTTGCAGCAAGTGTATTACTAGGAACCTGAAAAAATTATGATTCTTCCACTCTTTCTCAGTATCTTGATAAGTATTGGTGCCAAGTGATACCAGGTATATGGTATACTGCCACACCCTTGTCCCCAAACCCTCCTATTACGGAGAAACTACACGTTTTTATGGACAACAGTCAGCCTCCCTCACCCTTGTTATTCCATCCCTTGACTTTGGCCTTCCTGCTTAGCTACCTGGGAGCCTACTTCCTTCTTGGTAGATTTAATTCCCTGCTGGGGCAATATTGTTTTCTCAGAGAGATATTCCATATGAGAATGGTATCCATCCCCGTTGGTTCCTTAGTTACAGGTTTGAACCCTTCTGCGGCCATACACCTGCTTGGTGGTATGTTTCCAAACGGATGGGTTCCTGAAAGTCTGCATAGGTTTATAGCTCTTGAAGGAAAGCAAATCAATCCTCCTGCCTAGTAGTGTAAAAGACTTGAGCAACAGACAAAGACATAGAGATGAATTGCTCTAGGAGAGAGAGCTGTTAATTGATATGCTCTCAGAATTAGTTAAGCTGTTCTATCAGATTCCCCATTCCAGCTTCTTGGGCAGTTAAACTGTCTTCTACTGAAGTATTTCAAGGAGAAATACCCTCTTTGTAGGATTGGAAACGTTCCTTTGCATATGTAGGAAGTGAGGCACATAGGGAGTCAGTGGCATTATGAAGGTGATGTTTCACCACCAACAAATCCCTTTGATTCACAGAAAGTAACAATAACAGGCCATGGCCCACTGTTATAAGGCCAAAAATTATTATAGTTATTTCTAGAAGCAATGGTCAGCTCATTGAGCTGGTAAATATTTACACCTAACGCCAACTGATGATGGGCCTTAATGGGGTGCAAAAATTGCTGCATCCAGTCTCTTATAGTGCAAAGAGTGCTGACATGCTGACAGAAACGTCCCCCATTCAATAGCACAAGGGATAAATAAGGCATAGACAAGTTGAGCTCTACACCAGGGGGACTTTCAGTAGTGGGTGAATACCCTCTAGCCAAGTCAAGAGTAGTATTTCATATCTGTTCACATGAGGGGGCACCAAGGGACAGAGAAGCCACTTGAGGTATCAAGGTTACTTAATAGCCCTGGGTATTGTAAGGAATTGCATTCCTTCCCCAACAGAAAACCTTAAAAAATTGGGGAATCAAATTTAAAAATCTGTTCTCCTAGCTTCCAGGAGACTTTGGCGTCAAAACAGCATTTAAAAATGCGGTTAATGAACTGTTAATTAATTATAATAATTTAATCAATATAAAAGAAGCAAAAACACGTCCAATTCAAGAAAAAGTGTGTAAATGCTTTAGATGATAGTTTTAAAGTTGATTTTGAAAGCTTCCAAGTCAATATAAAATCTATTATAAAACTAGATGTGGATCTTAATGATATTACCAATATGTGTTATAGTAATGGAATGAATGCAGAATATATCAAAAAAGGCTCTTTAAAGCAAGAGACAACCAATCAAAGCCAAATTAAATGCATAATAAATTCTGTGGAGATAACCAGTACCCTCTGTGGCCAATCAGATCCAAAATTGTCCAAGCCTTGGAACTACTATACATCAAAACCAGATTTCCAAACAAGCCAAACCCAGTAATGAATCACCCAACCTGTCATGGTAGTTTCCATAATGCTGGGAATTATCTGTCCCAACTATAGGGCCAAGAAGTTTGGTAGAAATTAACAAAATTGACTGAGTTGACAGGTTTAAATCAAACTTATGACCAAAAATGGGTTATTGTCACTCTGGTTTGTCAGCAAAATGAAATTATCCAAGTAAGATTGACACTGATAAATAGACATGTTGAGCAACTTGGGTTATTTCTGGTATGTTCAAAGCTACAGATAGATGTTAGCCTTGCCAATGTACTCTACCTAATCCTATTAAAGAGCACTGTAGACTACAATAGAATAGAACTTTGAAGATAATTACGTTTATTGAAACTGGAGTACAATCTATCCAGCAGCTGCAATCTATCCGGGTGTAACTAAGAACTTATTGTTATCCTTTCAGGGGTCTGTATCAATATATACTGCAATAACCCCTGCTCTTGTCCTTTCAGACAGTTCTCAGTAGCTACCTTTGCAATAGGTCCATCTTTGCTGGCTGTGCCTATCCTGATTGATTGTCTTTGACATGTGTGCTGCTACTGGCCTTAGCAAGGTGTACATGGCACTTCAGCTACGGCCTACGCTCTTCTTGAGCTAGCCTAATGTCATTTATTGATTGGCTGTATCTTACACGCCTATTATTGCGCTGAGAAACTACGCTGTATTTGGTTGACGCTTAGAAATGATCCCTATTCAATCCTCCTACATTGGAAGATAGAATTCCAGTATTCCATTTCCAGGGCTTAATCAGTGATCCTTTTCTGGCTGGTGAGCCTTCTGCTTATTAATGAAACAGGTCAAGTTTGGGATTATAAACTGTATAATAGCAGACTTGATCCAATATTGACTCGTGGATTATCTACCGTGTAATGCTGACCCAAACTGATAAGGAACCCAATTATATGCTGTGTAATACTGATCCAAACTCAGTATTTCCTTGACATATGCACATCACTTGTTTGATATATTCATATAAGCCTATCAGGATGGGTGGGGCTGAGTTGATACAACATCCAGTAGGATGAAATGTGCAATATACAATTGATGATATTGTGATTACACGGCGTGTAATCAATGATAAACACTATATTGGCTAATGTTTATACAGTGTATATTTGTTACATCAATTATAATAAACTAGTAATATACAGCGTATAATCACTACACAAAAGAATGATGATATGCAATAATACGGTGTATAAAGTTACATCTATCATAATTAACTAACAATTATATGGCATATAATTGTTGCATCTATTGTAATAAACTAACCATTACACAGTGTATAACTGCAATATCTATTATAATAAACTAATGATTATACAGTGTATAATTACTACACTTAATATAATGATAACCTAGTGATAATACGGCGTGTAACTGATAAAGATCTGCGTGCAATGATTAGCCTGATCATTTGTGATCAATCAGCCTAATCTCACAAGACGTAATCTGAGGATCACCCAATACAACCTTGTTTATCAGAACAGTCATCAAAAATTAATCACACAAGGGTTTTTGCTGGCTAGATGAGCTATTCATTGGAATGATGAGACAGAATAGGAGCCATGGTGTCAGAATTGATAATTCTTTCACCCTTGAAACCTGGGCTGAAGGACAGGATTTAAACCCTGAACCTAAATCCCTGCAGGCCGCCAGACCTGGGGACCAAGGGGCTGCCTGCCTGCGTTTCCCTGGGGTCAAACCCCTGCAAGATGAGGCCAAGAATGGAGGCCCAAATGGTGAGGCAAGCCAAACCAAAGGAATCATTTCCCCAAATGGAGGAGTAATCAAAGCGCCTAATGGAGTCAATGAAATTCTTACCATTAGCTTCATGAGCTTGAAGTCTACACTAGTGGCCAATCAAGAGCCATCCCCAGAATAAGGCAACGGGCCTGCGGCCCAACCCCATGACCACAACTCTAGAGCAAGATAATCACGTAACTAATTCAGGATCTCTGACTAATGAAAGAACTCCTAGCCCAAGTGCCATTTTGCTGCCTTTAAACCCAAGCACCCAGATCCCCTGGGCCCACCTTTCCCAATGCCCTGATGAACCACCCACAGAAAATATTAAGTTTGGAAGTGGGGTGGTATATAGACCAAAGGATCCTGCACTCTAAACTTATTGCCCTTTTTGAATAAATGTTATGTTATTTTGGCTTACACAGTTACTGCCTTATTTTGCCTTTTCCATCTATCAAATTAGTACAAGATCTTCTGGTCCTCCTGCCCCTCTGCCCACAGATTCCCATCCTCCAGGTGTTCCTTTGGCCCCGTCCACTTCACAAAGTACCCTCTGAAATCTGAATATAAGGACTACACCCCAGAAAAGATCCTTGAACTAGATCCCTTGGCCCGCATACAATTTGCAGTTAGATACAACTGCCAAGGCCCCTGGATATTCTCAACACCCAAGTTGTTTAGAGGAAAATTCAACTACCTGCCCGCCTACAAACTCCGCATGGAACTGCCTGTGACCCCCAAGCAAATGCCCATCTCCTCACCTAACCTCTCAACCAATCACACTGGCAAACTGCTTGGGATTGTGTACATCACCCTCACAGGGGTAATTGACAGTATAATCCTGGCTGCTGGCCTGTGGTCCTGGGTGAGAAAGTCCCTCTCCTATATCTTTAAGTTAGCTCCTCTCTTGGGGTGGGCTTTACCCGCAAAAACCACTGCCCAAGTGACCCCCAAAACCAACAGGCCAGCTGCCCAAGACTGGATCCCTGAAACATGGATTCAGGTGATATTGCTGAGTCAATAATTTGGTACACAGTGAAAATTTCTCATTGTTCAACTCTTAAGAGTTGAGTTTTCCCTAAATACTCAATAAAACTAAAACTTATCTCCTGGATTTAAAATATATTCATGCATCCTGTAGTGGGCCTGCTCCGCTATATTCCTTACAACTTGATTTTAAGTCAAATTGTAATGGAAAGATGGGGTTCAGCTCTGAGCTCTAATTTTTCTATGCTGCCCAATGTTACCCCAATGTCCACTAATCTTGGAGTCTTTCCTACTGAATTTAAAACTGAGATTTTTGTCCCTTCCCAATGTCCCAAGTTCTATTCCAAGGATTCTCTAATTGTGTTGCAGGCCATTTATCTGGGAATCCTTTGGCTTGGTTTAATTACCTTGCTAAATCCTAGTGTATCTTTTGGAAATTTTACCAACCAGTACTTGAAGCCTTGGTGGTGGCTAATCATCATGTCAGGAATCTTCCTGGGGAAATTCTTGTCAACAATGCTTTAGAAAAGTCAACCACAGAAGGGCACTCTAAACCAGGCTTATGAGGAAATACTGAAAAAGCTGAAGTAGTTAATAGTATCAGTTCTATTTTACCTTTTACAATCAGTCCAGATGAGTTTGATTTATGGGTTAATTCAGGGACAGGGATCAAACCCAAGACTTCCCTGGACTTAATTGGTCAACTAGACAATAATTTTAGTGTTAATATTACTATCAACCAATTTCTACCTTCAACAGAAGACCACAGCCAATCAACTGAAGCCAAATCAACTTCAAACCCTCTCCAGACTTTCCAAGGTGACGTTTTTACAGCAGTTGACACTGTTACTTGGAGTTCTAGTTCCAAAAACTCTGGTTCTGTTGTCTCTACTTCTCTAGTTCTTCAGCCATCAGCTGGAGAAATCTGGGGCTTCCCCATTGCTTGAACCCATTGTTTGGCCAATAACTTCAGCTAAAACACCAATTTTTGTTGTGGAGATCATGTTTATGCTAAAATTCATTTACAAAAAGCTCTAGTATGAGTTCCAGTTGCCCCAATTTCTCCAGATTCATCCCCAAACCTTAAGATCCCCTTTATTTTTCATCCAAACTATTTTATTACTACCATGCTGTATAAGGCTGGTAAGTTACATTTTAATATTTATTCAATCAATAAAGTCTACATTCACCCAATTTAAATATTGTCTATTTTTAGCTTGACTTAAACTGTTTCTTAATCCTAACCATGAGACTGCCCAAGACTTCTTTTATGGAGTATCCTGGGCATAAATGGGTCTACTGGATGATCTTGTTGCCGGCTTACTGGCCAGCATTTTGATAGGTTTGTGTGCAGACTCTGGTACTTCTCCTGAGGCTCAATTCTTAGATAGCTCCTGACGCCAGGTAGTACCAGGAGTATGGTATACCGCTACCCACTGTCCCACAACCCACCTTGTAAAGAAAAACCTCTGAACTATCAATCTATCAACAAGCCAGCCAAGCCCCAAGTCTTCTGCCCCTTGGCGTCTGTTTTCCTATTGTGCTACTTAGGGGCGTACTTCTTCCTAGGACAATTCAACCCACTTTTAGGCCAGTACTGCTTATTTGGAGAAATATTTCACCTTGGTATAGTGTCCTTGCCCGTGGGTTCACTGGTAACTGGACTAAATTCTTCTGCTATCATTCATCACCTTAGAAGATTACTTCCAAGTGGGTGGGTGCCTGACACATCAACTCTTTGTGGATTTGGGTTATTATTCCCTATCATTTAGAGACCAATTCATACTACCCAGCCATTTCTGTCACACAACCTGCCCATTAATCCAGCCTTTACTTCTCATTGTCTTGCAAGCTGCAGCTTTCTGAAAGCCTGTAAGGAACTATTACACCACCAGAATGTACAGGACCTTTGGGTAAACCCTTCCTTCCTTCACTTAATTCACATCAGTATTTAAGCTGATTATTCCCTCTAGAGCACATTGCTCCAAAAAAATACTTTCCTTTATCAATTCACAATAAACACTATATTTTCAAATCAACTGATTAGTAGATAAATTGTATTACCTCCCAAAACACAAAGCCCCTCCTTGTGTGGGTTTTCTGCTTTTCCCCTTATATCCTGTTGAGTCAATGTGAGCTTTGAAACTCCTGAACCAACTCCAACTGAGAAATCTGAAGATTACAGTTGGTATTGTTTTGGTTCTTATTGCCACCATGCCCCCTATGTTTATAACGCACACTTCCCTCCAATTGTGTGCCCCCAGGCTTTTTGGTTAGTATTGGGATATACTAGCCTCTAATACCTCTTAAACCACTTTACTTCTTTTCTGGGAAGATTAAAATTATTAGACCATCTACTCCACATGTTGATGATAGGGATTCCCGTAGTAACCACTCTGGTTAAGTTTAACCTGATTTCTCTTCTCCATTCTCTTGGGGTAAAGCTTCCAAATGAGCAAATCCTGACAGGTTGTGGCTGTAGTGGCTTTACTGGACAGCTTTGGAACTCTGGGCTAAATAAAACCTGTTCTGCTAGTCTGGGTGCCTTGGTTTCATTCTTGTGTCTTTATGGCTTGGGTTTCACTCTCTTGCTCAGATCTACTCCATACTTTTGCCTCCTGGACTATGGACATTCTGTTTTTTGACCCACAAAGATTTCCATGTCTGTGGCATACACCTTGAGCTCTGCTGCTCTGTTGTTGTGATGCATCTATTTTGGTATAAATAAAAATTTAAAACCCAAATCACTTTAACTATATAGTTTATTTGTTGTAATTTATTTTTCAATATATAGAAACCCAAAAAGCTTGTTATCTCTACCATTTATTTCACATTGGTTTTTGAAATTTATATATTAATTATTTTTGGTTGTAAATGTGAACTTTAAGCCATATATTTTGATATATTTTATTTGACAATTCTCACCCAAAAGCAGACACTCATAGTATTACATCTTCTTTTTATCTATAGATTTTATATCTTAATCAGGATTTAATGGTAACAGTGTGAAAACTTTAATGTTTTTTTGAAGTTTTATGTTTTTATTATCTGTTTTAGTTGTTATTGGGGCTGTTGGATCAAGTTTTTCACTTCAATGGCTGAGTTTATTTTGTTCTAAAAACCACTGTAAATATAGTAGCTTTGTTCTGTGACTTAAATCATTTTTTTGTTTAATTGGTACTGTTGTTAAATAAAAATAAATTTATTCTTAGTTTGCATCTTTTGTTGTGTGTCTGGACATTTTTGCCAACTAGTGCACATTTTCTGTGGAATTGGCACCTATTTCTATCAAAAAAGTTTAAGTTTGTTATGTGAATGAACCAATTTGTTCTGAACTAAACCATTTTTTTTATCTCAACAGGCTTTAAAACTACTGTATCATATTAAAAAAGAAAGCTAGAATAATTCCAGGATGTTAAGACTATTGAACTTTGTGTTCCTATTTGAGAAAATCTCACAGACCTAAGTGAACAAGTCTAAAAGCATAACAACTAAAATAAAAATGTAGTTTCCTGAATAAATTTTGATTAATTTGCTCTTAAAAGACCCTCTTTCTATTTAAAGCTGCAAGAAAAATACATATTTTCAGAAAATTTATAATTTTGTGTATGAAAATACCACTTTAGTGTCAGGAATTCTTTTCCTGACTCCCTGTTAAATATGAATGAATGGTTGGTAGTTATCAACACAAAGGCACAAAACAACAACATTTTTAACTCTATGTGTCCTCTCAAACCTTTTCAGAACAAGAATTGAACCCAGGACTCTAGACATGAAGATAACGTTAATATGAAGACAGCCAACACATTTAGTTTATCTAATTATTATCTGCCTATCCAATTCAAATTTGAACTCAAAAATCATTTTGAAAGCAAAAAGATTAATAATAGAACTGATAACGTCACTTACTGCTCTTGCTCTGATTAGCTGCTTCACACCAACTGTTTGATCAATTTCTTGCTCTCTATGCTTATGGACAAGGCTCTGCATAATATGATATGTGATCTTCTGGCCTTACACCGCTTAATTAGCCTTAACATTTTAAGATCTTTGTGGCTCTTGTTACTCCATCAACTCTGTATGACCATTATTAAGCAATAATTTATCCACTACTTAAAACAGGTAAGTTTTACATAATAGTCTCATGAAAATCCCCTTTCATTTCCCAAAGATCCACTCAAGTATTTCAGCCTTGATTATAAGGCTATATAAGTGCCCTTTTCTTATTCACTTCAATTATTCCAACAATAAAGAATATTTCTTATCTTATCTTGTCACATCTATTTCTTAGTAACATCATTTGAAGCCATGAAGGGAATTTATTTCCTGCTATGGTTTCTAGTCTCCCTTTGTATAGCTGTAAAAGGTCTTGAGAATCCCACCCCCACTATTGACTGGCAGAACTCCTCTCCCAGCAATGCCCACCAGAAGGAGTCCTTGGCCAATGGATGGTTCAAGTATCCCTCTGGTCATTGGGGAAGAAAGTTCCACTATGGCCGACATTCTACTCCTCCACCTGTCAAACCCTTGTTGGTACGGCCCCACACTTCCTTCTATCTTTTGACGTACATGGTAGGATATTATCTTTTGGGTTGTTTCAGCTCACTGATGGGAAGTTTTGCATACTTGGGACACTTAGGCCATCTTGCCATGATCACTGTGCCCATTGGTTCAGCCATTGCAGGGCTTAATTTAGGGGCCTTGGCTCACCAAATTGGGGGCTTGTTCCCCTTAAGGTGAGTCCCTGACAGTTTGTTGGAAACCATATTGGGCTTCTTACTCAGAAGCTCAGAACCAACCCCTGCAACCTACCTGCTTTATGCCGCACTTATCAAGAGTTTGGCGGTCACCTTGATTACTGCAATCATTGGCCTTACCACCTATTGCCTGGTTTGCCTCTTCATGCATACCAAGACCTCTGTTGCCTCTGACGCCTCAGCTCCTCAGCTCCTTAACAGGTGCAAAACCAAACCATGGTATTAAACCAGATTTCAGCAGTATCCCCTGACAATGACAAAGGAAACAAGATCCTTATGCTCCTGGCCTTTTCACAGTCACTGTTTGAAACATCTCCCATGCAATTTCAGACTAACGCACAGAAGGTACACCACGTGGCCAAAAAGCTCAAAGGCAAGGCACGCGTCTGGTACGCCAAGGCTACCCTCCAAGGGGAAAAGCTATTAGGTAACTACCCTGCCTTCTGCAACTCTTTGTTGTCTACCGTGGTACCAGCACTACCCACCAAAGAACTCAGAGACCGCATAATGACCTTATACCAAGGCAGAATGGCCACCAAGAATTATATTGAAGAATTATCTTGCCTCAAGGAAGCAATTGGGATAACTGACGCCAAAGCTTGCTACCTCATCCAGAAGAAACTGTCTCCTGATCTCAAGAACTTCCTGGCCCACCATGTCTTGCCTGACAAGTTTTCTGAACTTACCAAAGAGGTTTTGAAATGGTCCTCCAAGGTAAAACAGCTTCCTTCTTGGAACAACACCAAGACTCTGCCTGCCTGAAACTTACCATCCCCTGCCAAGGCTCCAAAGGGATTAGTTCAAAGCCCAGGGGAGGTTAACAGTTGGCCCCCAAAGAGAAACAATTTCAAGTCTGCAAAGGACTGTGTCTCTATTGTGGACAATCAGGCCATTCTGCCAAGGATTGCCAGGCACTCTCCAAGGTAAAATCCACTTTGGGTATCTCCTTTCAACCACAGATGCCAATAAATCTTCAACTCAGTCTTACGCTCTTTTTCCTGTTTTTCTAGACCACAAATTTGGCACTATGGCCAGCTACACACTGATTGACACAGGAGCAATGGGGAACTTCACCAATAAAAATCTTGCAACTTCATTAGGGTTTGAGACCTCAGGACTGGCCTTTGAAAGCTTGCCAAAGGTACCCCTGTCTAAGTAGGACGCCTTATGAAACCTCTCCACGCCCAAGTGGGGAACAACTCATACTACCTACCCACCTCTACACTCTCTAACTTGGCCTTCCTATTAGTTTTGGGGTTTCCCTGGTGTCAAGAATCCAAGTTGCAGTTCAACTGGGACACCAATTCAGTCACGCTTCACTCCCACAGACAACCAACCATGGTGCCTCTCAAAAAACTGTATCATCAAGTACCAAAGAACTTCACAGCGTACTTAAACTCTCTACTTATTGTGGGGAGTCCAGCATCTGATTCTATTCCGGAGGAAATTCAAGACTTAAAGGAGACGTTTAGTGAGGAACTCTGCTCTGTCCTTCCTGAAAGAAGACCATCTGATCTTAGAATTGACTTGATACCAGGCTCCTCCCCCACCTGGAGAAAGCTTTACCCCATGAACCAAGCACAGGGAATTGCAATGAAGGCGTACCTTGACAAAAACTTAGCAAAAGAGTTTATGCATTGATCCAACTCCCCATGTTCATCACCCATGTTCTTTGTAGGGAAAGCTGACGGACCCTGAGACCAGTTGTGGACTTCACCAAACTGAACACCATAACCATTAAGAATCAAAACCCCTTACCATCTGCAGAGTCCCTGACCAACCAACTTACTCACGCCAAGGTTTTCTCTAAACTGGACCTCTGCAGTGCATATAACCAGATATGTATTACTAAAGGCCATGAGTGGAAAACTACGGTTTGCACTTTATTTGGACTGTATGAATACCTGTTAATGCCCTTTGGTTTAAGTAACGCCCTGGCAGCCTTTTAAGGCCTCATGAGTGAGGTACTTTTCCCCTTACTGGATGTCTGTGTGGTTATCTACCTGGACAATATCCTGGTATACTCACAGACCAAGGAGGCCCATACCATACACCTACAAGAGGTCCTCCAATTACTCATTGACAATTGTTTGTTTTTTAAACTCAAAAAATGCAAATTTTTTGTCACTGAAATTGAGTTTTTGGGATACAAGATTAACCCAGGCAGGTTTGCAGTTGCTCCTTCTAAGGTACAAGCAGTCCTGGACTGGCCTAGACCTACATGTACCAAGCTTTGAGGTTTTTTAGGCCTGGCAAATTTTTGCCACAAGTTTATCAAGGATTTCTCCTCTACTGCTCTCCTGCTCACTCACCCTACCTCTGACAAGGTTCCTTTTGCCTGGTTGCCTGAAGCTGACCTGACATTTGAGACCCTCAAGAAGTTGTTCACCTCAGCTCCTGTCCTTCTCTGCCCAGACCCTGAACGTCAATTTTTTTTGGACATGGATGCCTCCAACTTTGCCTTGGGAGGGGGTTACTGCAGCTTGGGGAGGATAGTGAACTCCATCCTGTGGCGTTCTACTCCTATAAGCTGCTCAACAGAGAGATAAATTACCTCTTGTACAAGAAGGAACTATTTGCCATTGCCAAATCCTTGGATCACTGGCGTCATTACTTGGAAGGAAGTAAATTTCCTGTGCAAATCAGAACCAACCATAAGAACCTCCTTTACTTCACTGAGAAGAGAAAGGTTAGCCCACGTCTGTCATGATGGGCTATCAATCTACTGGCCTTTTACTTCAAGATCAGTTATACTCCAGGGCACCAGAACATAGTATCAGACACCATCAGTAGATGAGAAGACTTGGATGACCCAAGCCAGTCCTACGGGAAACACAATGAACGTGCCATACTTTCTGAAGATCAGTTCCTCTCCCACATCATGACCCTATCTTATTTATCCACCTTGGACCAGGACATCATAGCATCCCAACTTCTTGATAAGGATAACATTCCCACTGGCCTTACACTAAACAACAGATCTTGGCCAAAGAATGGAAGCCTTTATGAACCAACCAACAAACACCAACAAACAATCTTGGAAAGTTTCCACAACTCCCCTCTCACAGGACATGGAGTGTGGGGTTCCTGGTCACCAGTCCCCAAAGTGTGTCCTGTGTTGTAGCCAGGGACCATATTGGAGGAGTTGTCATTCTCCAACAGTGGTAAATGGTTGGTGAGGAGCTTATATTTGGCCTGCATAAGAGCAAACTCCTCCAGTACCTTCCCAATCACTAGGCAAGCGTCTCCACCATACACTTGTACTTCAGCAGGCGCCAGTCCTTCTGTAGGCCAATACCAATCCTTTAATGGTCTTGTAAACTCTCCTCCAATAAAATCTCTTCCTCTATTTGTTATTTCCAAATGCCTTGTCACCTTCTCCCACTCCTCCTGGGCAGACTTACTAGAGGCAAACTTCCTGCACCCTAGGCAATAGGATTCCTTGTCCCCTGGGCTAGGATAGAAAATGTGGGGTAATTGACTCATGGGGCTTATATTCTTTCTTAACATGGGAAATTTGGATAGGGGTCATAATAGGCGCTTTATTCACAGTTAGAAGGAAGATCCCCTTAGAAACCTTCTGATATATGGCCTTGGGATAGGGAATAATAAGGGGTTTGTGCCAATAATTGGAGTCCTTTAACAATCTCTTGGACTTCTTGTACTTGGTCTTTGGCTCCTGCTCCTTGGTCTTGGGCTTCTTTGTTCCAATCTTGAGCTCCTGCAGTCTGTTCCAGCTCTGGCTTCCTATCTTTGGTTGTTGGTCCTTCTTTAGCTTTTGTGGCCTTTGTAACCCACTTGATCCAGTCTCTGAAGAGTCTCAGATAGCTCCCCCTTTTATAGCCCCTTGTTTCAGACCAAAAACCTCTCTTAGAACTCTGGTTCTTCAAAGCTTAAACTATCCTGTTTTTCTTCTTCTATAATATATTAAACCTTTAAACTTGCTTCAACCAATGAAATCCCTGAATTTTACGCTTCTGCTCCTCATTTTTTAGGCTCTAACTCTTAAGTTAAAGCCCTTAAAACACTGATCAAATAGACTTTGGCTTGCAGCAACTATACACCTTGATTCAACGGGTTTGCCAAAAAGGTTTCCCCAGATGACCTGTCCTTGACCCTGGTTTGAACCTGAGGCTGTCTTGCTCCAGGTAAACAACTGCTCTGTGTTTTGAACAATTTTGCCGTAATTCCTGTCACATTTCCCTGGCAAATCTTGAGCACTTCCACGTATGTTTTACTTAGGAAAATTTTGACTCTTCAATTTTTCAATGTTTCTCCGTGTTTCTCTCAACGTTTTGCAACTTAAAACCTGCTTGCTGCTCGTCCTTTTGCCTCTCCTAGTTGTTCTTGGCAAAATTTGCTCTTTTGCCCTCATAGTTTCTCTGTTTGTTTCCAGCTTCTTTCTAGCTTCCTTCTTCATTAATCCTTCTTTTTAAATAAATTTATAGTTCTAACAAACTATATGTTATTTTTCCTTCTCTTTCTTTTTTATTATTTGATTTTTAATCCTTTTTTAATCATAATCAGGCATTATTTAATTATTCTTTAACTGCTTCTTTTTATCTATATTTTTTCTCAAAAGTCACTAAAATCAGCTCTTCCAGCCTCTGCATCCAGTCTAGCTAATTCATCCTCTCAGCTCTTCAATACCAACTTCTGGTCCTTTGGCCATCCTGCTTTTTGATCAGCTAGTCCTGCATCCAAAATCTTCCTGTCCTTCAACTTCTCCTCAACCAGTTCCTCAACAAATCCTCACTAGGAACCTCCTTTGTTCCTCCTACACACTGAACCATATTGGTTCCCAAAATTTGATATGAATTAATGGTCCATCAACTAGCCTTCACTGTGACCAAACAGTCCCTCCTGCTAGTTTTCTCTGTTAATTCCGTGAACCACCTCAGTTCTTTATCTCAGTCCCCATTACCAGAACTTGTAGACCCAGGCAGGAGTCTACATTGAACTGGCGTTTGACTGGGCCCTCGCAAGTGGCAATCCACTTAGGCTATTCAACCATAGATCAATGTCTATGTGTTGTTTTTACTCACCCAGGTGATTAAGTCTGGGCTTTCAGTTGCAGAGTAATCAGCTCTACTTTCCAGAGGCCTGATCACACCAAGTTCTGCAGCCTTCTTCCCCAAGCAAGCCACCTTGGTGACACCTCTGAGCAAATCTATACCCTCCAATGCTCACTTTGGGTTCCTTCAAAGCTCTCATAGGGGTATAAACAAGAACACCCTACCAGTCTGTTAGGTAGGGTGCTTGCTCACAGACCTCCTGTAAGCGTATTAGGGTACATAGAGCTCTCAAAGCTCTTCCCCTCCCTGGCAGCCTGTGTTACCCACCAAGGGTCCAAAACCTACTCCCCCCAGACAGACAAAGTTCCCTGCTTGCTATTTCAGTCTTCACCCTTCTGCAGCCACAGTTCCCTGCAAGGTGAAGCACTATAGCCCAAAGCAGCCAATTCCTTCTGCTGGGTGGAGGCAACATCTGCCCCTGGTAGTCCCATGTTACCTACCAGGAAGGCCTTACTTACCCTAGTAGACCATGTTACCTACTAGGCTCACCCTGCTTACCCCTAGTAGCCCTATGTTACCTACTAGCTTACAGCGTCACCAGCTAACCACACATTGTCACTCTTCAGAATATTGTATTTATTTGAAGCCAAATCAACCCTTGCCTGCAAAACAGCACACATGTGGATCACCACATGGAGGCATTTGCAAGACAGTCAAGAGAATCCAACAAAGATACTGGTGGCCTAATATGAAGAAAACAGTTGCCAAATACATCTCCACATGCGTGCTGTGTGGCTGCAATAAACCCTCCACCATGAAGCCCCAAGGATTACTAAGACCATTACCTATTCCTCTGCGTCCTTGGCATTCCATCTTCATGAATTTTATTGTGGACCTTCCAGAGAGTGACAACATTACTGGCATCTTTGTAGTAGTATATGGGCTAACAAAATATGCAATCTTCACACCTTTCAAGTGCGCAATGGCAGAGGACACAGCCAACATGCTCCTTACTCATGTGGTATCAAATCATGGAATTCCCAACAACATCATCTTGGATTGTGGTACCCAATTTACGTCCAAGTTCTGTCAATTTGTGATTAAGTCACTACATGTTAAAACACTCATGTCCACCTCCTTCCACCCTCAGACTAATGGAAAAACAGAGAGGGTTAATCAAGTGCTGGAAGGTTTCCTCAGGAACTATGTAAATCTACGACAGGACAACTGGGTAAGCCTACTCCTGCTTGCCCAACTATGCTATAACACCAACCACCATGATTCTATTGGGGTCTCCCCCTTCTTTGCCAACTATGAATATAACCCCAAAGACCTTCTGAAACCTCCAGTTGAAGACACTATTCCATCTACGCACCAATGGGCGACCTCCTTACTCAATAATCACCAGGACCTCAAGACATATATAGAAAAATTCATCCTCCAGTACAATAACCAAGCTGATAAACATTGAAGAACTCCTGAAGAAATTCAGGTGGGAGAATATGTTTTCCTCAATGCCAAGAACCTTAACCTTGGTGTTCTGGGCAGGAAGCTAGGACCAAAGAAGATTGGACCCCTGCTGGTCATTGAGCGACACTCTGATGTTAACTTTTGACTCAAGCTCCCTGAAGGCTCCTCTGCCCATTATGTTTTCCACATCAGCCTCCTCTCTAAATTCAAGGGATCACATTTGGACATGGCCCACAAGGATCTGCCTCCTGTCATCTTGAATCACACTCCTGAGTGGGAAGTTGAAGACATCCTCAATGACTGCCTCTCTTGAGGCAAACGTCAATACTTGATAAAATGGAAGGGTTATGTGGTAGAGTCCAATTCCTGGGAACCCAAAGAGAACCTAGAGAACGCACCAGAAGTCCTGTCCTGCTACAAGGAGACCTTAGGAGGGAAGAACCTCCATGGGGAGGATAGTGTCAGGAATTATTTTCCTGACTCCCTGTTAAATATGAATGAATGGTTGGTAGTTATCAACACAAAGTCACAAAACAACAACATTTTTAACTCTGTGTCCTCTCAAACCTTTTCAGAACAAGAATTGAACCCAGGACTCTAGACATGAAGATAACGTTAATATGAAGACAGCCAAAACATTTAGTTTACCTAATTATTATCTGCCTATTCAATTCAAATTTGAACTCAAAAAGCATTTTGAAAGCAAAAAGATTAATAATAGAACTGATAACGTCACTTACTGCTCTTGCTCTGATTAGCTGCTTCACGCCAATTTTTTGATCAATGTCCCGCTCTCTATGCTTATGGACAAGGCTCTGTATAATATGATATGTGATCTTCTGGCCTTACACCGCTTAATTAGCCTTAACATTTTAAGATCTTTGTGGCTCTTGTTACTCCATCAACTCTGTATGACCATTATTAAGCAATAATTTATCCACTACTTAAAACAGGTAAGTTTTACATAATAGTCTCATGAAAATCCCCTTTCATTTCCCAAAGATCCACTCAAGTATTTCAGCCTTGATTATAAGGCTATATAAGTGCCCTTTTCTTATTCACTTCAATTATTCCAACAATAAAGAATATTTCTTATCTTATCTTGTCACATCTATTTCTTAGTAACATCATTTGAAGCCATGAAGGGAATTTATTTCCTGCTATGGTTTCTAGTCTCCCTTTGTACAACTGTAAAAGGTCTTGAGAATCCCACCCCCACTATTGACTGGCAGAACTCCTCTCCCAATGATGCCCACCAGAAGGAGTCCTTGGCCAATGGATGGTTTAAGTATCCCTCTGGTCATTGGGGAAGAAAGTTCCACTAAGGCCGCCATTCTACTCCTCCACCTACTGAACCCTTGTTGGTATGGCCCCACGCTTCCTTCTATCTTTTGACGTACATGGTAGGATATTATCTTTTGGGTCGTTTCAGCTCCCTGATGGGAAGGTTTGCATACTTGGGACACTTAGGCCATCTTGCCATGGTCACTGTGCCCATTGGTTTAGCCATTGCAGAGCTTAATTTAGGGGCCTTGGCCCACCAAATTGGGGGCTTGTTCCCCTTAAGGTGGGTCCCTGACATTTAGTGACTGACCCAATTTTTTGCATTGAGTTTAGTATGTTTGATGACTGACCAGTTTGTTATTCAATTTGCATTGCATCTAGAATGTGACTTATAATTTTTTTGAATTTTTTTCTGACTGTTTCATTTTTGAGATTGTGTGTTCAAGTTTATTTGATTGAATGCTTAAATATTTCTTCCCCTTAGTGTCTGCTTGTCCATTAGGTTTGCTGTGTAGTATTTACCTTCAAAGGAAACCATTTCACTCTTTTCCTGGACTGAGCTGATTTTTTTGGTCTGAATCATTTTTTATATCAACAGACTATAAAGCTACTGTATGAAAATGGAATTGCCTGAAAAAATCCTTGGTGGGCTTTTTTTGGATATTTATTGTTGATTTTTAAAATCAAAGGGGTGGCTGAGCTAAAAGAAAGCTCTATCTTTCTCTTAATCAAGCCTACAAGTTTTCATGAAGATCATTATTTAATTTTACAGATAAAAAGTGAATTAACTATAGCCCTATTGCCACAATTTTTTAAAAGTTTGCAGTTTAATATTTATTCTTCTGAGGCTGCATACCATGTGTCAGAAAACTGCAGACTGAGGTATAATAACATCTGCCAGGGGAAATCCTAAGTATTCTACCATTAGAAAAGTACACAAGAACTTGTGAATTTGGAGTATACAATAGTCTGTGAGTAAATTATTGCATATACAACAAGTATGACTGGACTTACAATCCAGAAAGCAGTGATACATTTTTCTATACATCTGGTAATGGTTTGGGCTTGCATCTATACTACAATATAGGGTATTTGTACGGTATGACAGCAGCAGCATTGTTTTCTCTAGACTCTAATAATATTTGGGTGTAAAAAATAGAAATAGCTATACTTTATTGTTAAGTCCAAAGAAATAACAGGATAATTGATATCAGTATTTATTCATATAGGCTGGCATGAAGACTGTTTATGACATTTCCAAAGTTAGCTTACCAGGTTAAGAAAGAGACTGAAGTAGCATTAGGGTATTGCAGCAGAAAGCTCATCCTGGAGTAGTTTTTACAAAAATCTTGTTATGTGGCTCTTCATACAAAGAATAGCCAACCAAAGACATTGGTCTAAGGTATAGAGTGACAGCTTTCACATTTGTATTGTGTGCTATATTAGGCGTGGCCAAGGGATATAATAGAGATATCCTAACTGTAGTATCAGGTTTGTACTAATCCAAAAGGTTAGTTGTTAGAGATGAATAAGGTTTAATTCAAGGCCCTGGGAAAGCAGAACAAACTAGATGCTTTTCTATTTGTGGCTAGGAAGGGTGGTCTAAAGTACAGAGAAAACACATAAATAAATGATGTGAATTGAACTTAGATTTCACTGGGAAATTGAAATGTAATTTATAATGTTTGAGCAACCATAAAACATTTTATAGACAGATAGATCAAGTGCCATCTGCACATGTCAGGAATCACTTCCTGACATCATTGATTATTATTAAGGAATTTAAATTGATTATCACCATTTCCTTAGATTTCCTAAGACATGTCAACAAATTTCCTGATAACTCAATTACTCTGATGATTGTTTCACCACTTGAGTATTATGAAACTCCACATTGTTTAAAACCAGATTCCATCTGCAAACGCTTCATGGTTGTGATCAACATTAAACTTAACTCTGGATTCTTGATATGCAACAGATGAGTTAAGATTTCCCAATGTTGGCATCTATGGTTATATAAGTGAATAATCACCTTCCTTGTTTCTTGTTCAATTAAAAAACTTTATCCTGTTCCCAATTCCCAGATTTACTGCTTTTCTAAAACAGATTTTATAGAAAACCTTGCTATTGGTTAGAATGCCTACTACTTATATTGGTGGTGGCTTGGGTGTATTGACTTTGTTACTATGTACCACTTTCTGCTTGGTCTTCTACAACACTGACTTGATCTTCTTGTTAGAAATCCTACTATGCAGAATGTGCGCACTACTGCTGGGTTGATGAAAAGGGCTACCTTGCCTGAAATTAATATGGAGTACTGGATGAAGTGCAGAGACCTGATCCTTGTGAAGTGGGTCCCTGACAGACATGTGAGGTGTAGATTGTTGTGGAACAAGGCCAGATAAGAAATGAGTACAGCTTCTTTTAAGGAGCTATCAAAGTTTTGAAAAGAAATAATACCAAGTTTGCTTTTGAAAACTTGATCCTATCATAAGCAAAATTGAAATAGTGTGAATATTGCTATTTATGATAGCTCGTATCTTATAAAAAGAGAAGCCAGATATCTACCTGTGTCACAACCCAGGAATAGCCAACTAACAGATGACCGTTGGTTGGTAAAGATGTTTGTTCAATGTAACCAGAGCTATTTTAATACAGTAGGCTATTTAGCATTTTATCTTAGACTGGGCAGCCTGGCGGTTCAATCCATTGTGGATTCTTCCAGATGTCATTCAGGTGACAGTCCATATGACTTCCCTGCTGTTCTAGGATATAATTAACAGTTGAAATATTTATTATTATGATTTTTATATGTGGAAGCCTTATTGAGGTGTTCTAAGTAGTTGTACAATACTTGTAGGTTCCATTGATTAATGAGTTTGGTAGTTTGGTTCATACCAGGATCTGGGTTAACCATAGTTTTATCATTCCTGCGGCCTGGATGCCTGTGTTTTGGTGTTGAACCCATCTTCAGGGCTGCATTGATATGTGCCCATGTTTATTGGTTAGATTTGTTAATTTGTCAGTACCCCCAAAATCCTGATACTGGGCTAAAAATCAAGTGGATACTTTGAAGAGTATACCAGGTTAAAGCCCAAATCACCAGATGAGAATTTAGCTCATTTCCCTTCTGACAGCTTTCTTCTGATGGCTTGGCAAAAAATAAATGGCACTGATTTCCAAGTTCTTGGATTTAAGAAACTGTAAGGGTTGGGATTTTTGGATGTAGAATAAAATAAGTATGAGTTTTTAAATTGGATGAACAGCCAATGTTTGAAAAAATTAGATTTGACTAAAACAATAAAAATGTTATATTCAAATAAAGCAATAATATAGGCTTCAGTGTAGCTTTACATTTTTTATGGTTGGTTGAGGATTTAGAAAACCCATGAATGGTCAAGAGTGATTTATCAATGTAAAATTTGTAGTGGAGAATATCATTTAGTTTGGAAGTAAGCTTCTGATAAATAGTAAAGATTCCTCGGGAGAAACTATTGGGCAGTTTGATGTTTACAGTACGCCAGAGATAAGGATGCAATGGGGGCAATTTGAAATGGTGGGCAGCTGATAATCTATTCTCAGTCGTAATAGTAATCGGCAATGTCTGAGTCTGGGCCACGATAAAAGGCAACCCCGACGGCGGCAAATAGTAATGCCATAAAGCGACACCACTTCCAGACAGCATGTGCACAGCGTCGGACTGTGTTGACAATCCCGACCGGACCATACGTTGGGCGGCGTGGGATATGCGGAATTATGTCCTTTTCATTGCATTGAGGCGGGAATGATTCCTTTACTTTCGAGGGAGGGCATGCTAGCGAGTCAGCGTTGCTGTAAAGCTCCAACGTCATAGGGGGACTACCTTCCTCTTCAAAGTGCTCTTCAAGATCGCTAAGCTCATTTTCTCCTGCATTAGGGGAACACCCCAGGCTTCGATCTTGGCTATTTTGAACCCAATCTGCAATGGCGAGTTGCTTGGCAGAGCCACTGAAATGGCGATAGAATTCCCCTTCCAACTCAGTGAGGAGCGTACGTCGAAGCGGCTGGTGCTGGACTGTGGCGGATGAAGCGGAAGCAGTTCGGCGATGTCCTTTGGCGCTATTGAAACGGTTGTCATTGTGGACCATTCTCACCGTGTGACTAGGGGTACGCTGAGCGGTAGCATTAAAAGCTGTCGCGATCGAACTGACCGAAGAGCGAGGCGAAAATAAAAACTGCTGAAGTAGCCCACCTTGTCTTTGCTCCAACTTCCCCATCAGCTCAGAAATCTGCTTGGCCTGCTGATCAATGATATATTGATTCTGCTCAGACTGTTGGAAGCTACGTTCAAGCTCTGCGACGTAAACTCGGAGCCCTTCCAATTCCAATTGAAGAGATTTGACCTGTTCTTCTGCTTCTCTTTTGGAGACCGCAAGGGCTCGATTCACTTTATCAAGCTCACCGATGTTTTCCAATAAACGCAACGAAAGCTCCTTTTTCTCTTTTTCTTCGCTAACCTTGGCTTCTTGCTCAAAAACAACTTCGGCAGTCACGTCTTGGTTTTTTGTTGAATGTGAGAGTATCACACTGTTTGATCTAAGAGGTGGGTGATCGTAACTGCTGCGCCTTTCAACCAAACGATCAAAGTGCGGCGTGTGGGGACGCTTTTGGTTTAATGACTTGTTTGTTTCCTCGAGCTCTTTGATTTTCTTTCCGGAAAAGTCCAACTCTCTCTTAAGGAGTTCAATTTCATTTAAGAGACTGCGCGTTTCTTTCCTTCCATTCTTCTCGGCAAGATCCTTCTCAGCCAAAGCAGCATCCAATCGCTTCTGTAAAGAGACATTCATATTTTCTAGCTCAGTTATAGAGTCTTCGTCATAGCGTGAGACAAAGCTTCTGCGCGAGAATCTATTCCTGTTGGGAGAGTTCAGCTTTGGGGACTGACTTTCGCTGGGTATAAATTGATTCTTCAAAGACTGGTTTAGTGTCCCTGGATTGGATGGTAAAGGAAAAGAACTCATATTTTCTTTGAGGGTTTCACATTCGGATTTAAGAGTAGTATTCTCATCCATGATTGCACGACGAACCTTGAAGGCTTGATCAAGCTCTGGTGATAAAGCATCAATAAGTATGAACAGGAATATAATTTATTTTACCTTGCTCTTTCTCAGCAATGACATCGTATGCTTTGATTAAGAGACTGCGAATATCTGTCGCAGACCCAGTCGGGGAGCGAGGTCGTGCAGGAATCTCTTGATCCAAGTTAACTTCAGAAGTAGAATCAAAACTCAAAGAAGATAACGAAGCCTTTTCGGATAGCGACCTTTTAGATAAACTTCCCGAAGAGACCTTCTTTTTGGGTTTACGAGGACCAGCAACTCTACTATTCTTGGACACCTGATCCAGGCTGCCTAGAGTATCGAAGTTATCAGGCTCCTCGTTTATCACATCATTTGGGGTGGTATTAGAAACTTCCATGCTAAAAATAATGAGAAACTGTAGTTCAAAAGCCTAAAATATTATTGACTTATGATTAAACTAAGCGTAGGCTTACAGTGAAAAGTCTAATAAGATCTCAAAGATACCGGTTGGAATAAAACAAGAGCTGTATTGGATTACAGATAGCTCAATAAACAATATCGAGAACAATGGCTGGAGTTTATGGGGAAGATTTGGGGTTATACAGTCTGAATGAGGGGCGCATGTAGCTTTCCAGATAAGGACGCAATCTTGGGCGTCTCTGGCTGGTCTCTGAGTTCTGTAATAAACACCCATTTGCCTCGTGTGTGATATCACATAAGTTTACTTGTAACTGGCCATGAGTTCTTACTGCTTACAAGAAACCCTCCCAAATAGGCATACAAGCAACCCAAATAGGAAGACATCTTATTGTTATGATGACATCATAATCGAGACACATCCAAATAAGCCTATAGTTTTTGACCATACCAATACTCTATAAAATCATAGTTCTAAACAAGTAATACCACACCTGCTTGTCAAAACTCCTAAGCATTGCAAAATTGAAGCATTGACGAAGTTTCACTATAAATCCCAAGCCAGATATCATTTTGAACCAAAGCTTTGAGCTACAGTCACAATCATACCAAACCTTCGTTAATGCCAAGCTTCGACTTCTAGCCAAACCCAAATAAGGTTAAATCCACTTTCTGAGATACGATGTAGGCGCATACATACGATCTGCAATTGATCTGCCTAGTTTTGACTCAAAAGCTGATGTCAGAACCATTTACCATCAGAGCCAACCGGCCATAACAGCTTCTTAAATCCCACGATCACATTTAATCACTCTATTTGTCATTGAGTGTGATGCTGGCTTGACTATCCTTTCACCCCTTAATTGATCAGATCCTGTTTACGATCCGCCTATGATTAGGTTATTCCTAGAATAGATTCACATTTCAAATGCCCAATGCTCACGTCACAAAATCTCACACCTTCAACCATTCTTCCAGCCCCAGAGTTTGGAAACACTTACCCCTGGATAGCCTGATACTGATCAAGTAATAAAAATACAGCATAAAGATATTAACCTGTACAAAAATGAATCTGGATGTCTGTTATATCAGCTTGAGTATGATTGAGGCATAAGATTTTAAATTGACTTGATTTTGTTTACAATTTTATATTAAAGTCAGTGACCAAGCTGATAGTTTGAATTGGATCATCCTTAAATATAATGCCTAACAAGCACTTGGAAAGTATGCAGGTTGGATCTATTGGACAAGCACAGGGTGGTGGGCAGGATGCCAAAAGAATAAAGCTGGGCATAGCTCACCTTTGCCCTTTCACAGCATCCCTCTTGGGTATGTATCATAGCATCCTAGCTGATAACCTTTTTTAAATCAAACGCCTTTTAAAATATGTATCTTATACTCTAGTTGGTAAAAGAAAATATGTTTAAGCCAGGCTTCCAAAAGAGCAAAGCTGTGCTACGCTCAGCTTCACTCTTTTATCACAACCCGCTAGTATGTGCTTCTAGTCTATAACAGATAAAAAGCTGTTAGTAATAACAGGCTGCTAAAAAGGCCAAGCTGTGCTAGGCTTATCTTCACTCTTTTATAGCAGCCTGATAGTATGAGTTTCTAGCTATAGCTGGTAAAAAGCTTTTAATTATAGGCTGGTTGCCAGAAGAGCAAAGCAATGCTACACTTATCTTTACTTTTTTATAGCAGCCTGCTGATATGTTTTTGTTGTAACTGTGCTATTTTAACAGATTCACAAGGGGAAAAATATTTGGAAACTAAATAATTATCTTTATTTGGAGATAGAAATTCTATAGTTGCACTGAATTATCATAAGAGAAGCATGGTTATATAGATCACTTGGTTGGATGGTGAAGGTGTCATGGCTAGGTGTAGTACTATACCAAGGCAACATGGGAGGAGTCCACCCTTCAGAGTATCACAACACCAAGGCCCAATACAGGAAGGGCAAGAAGCAGGATAAGTACAGCATGCCAGCTGCGAGTGGACAGTAGGCACCAAGGTGAGGTACCACAACCTCAGCAAGACTAAGAATGATCAGGATGACCATCCCATATCTGCTGTGGTCATAAGGGATAACCTCAGCAGAGGGTTGTAAGATTGGAGGAGGGGTGAGAGTGTGAAGCTGTCACTGGCCTGTCCAGGGCTGGGCCCTGGCTGGTAGTTCATTGCTACATGTTCTACTAGTTGAAGTGCTGGTGACTGAGGTGGTTGATTTCAGATTGTCCAAGGTGATAAAAGAATATGGGGAAGAAAGGCAAAGACTACTCTATAGACCATACACTTTATTAAACGTTGTCTGTGTCTGTCTTGATTGTAGGGAAGTGGGTTTTATACCACTCATCTGGTCTTCCTTGAAAGCAACTAATGACAGCTTCTTAGAGAGCTCTAGTAGTCCAACCTTTGGTCACAGGCACTTTGGGTGAGGAGGAGGAATTCTTGAGAACAGGGGATATGGTCCCAAGAATCTTGAACTGGGTTGGGGAAGGAAAGTTCTCTGAGCCTGGGCCATTGGATTGTTTGATTGACTCATGACTGGGATCTGGGTTTGGCTCATCTGGTTTCATCTTGGGATTGGGTGAATTGCTGGAAGCTGATTGGTGGCTAATTATACCCAGCTCAATCATTTAGGGCTGGGGTTGCTTGGCAGTTTGGACTTGCTTCTGGGTAGGGGGATTGTCATCTACAGGTGAATATTCCTGGCTGAGTGGCTTCTCTTCTTGACCCAATGAAATAGTTGGAAACCGCAGGCATTGTGGGGGTTTCATTGGCTTGGGATTCTTTTTCACCAGGATTTATTTGATTGGTAGTGGGATCTGGAACAGCTTCCTGCATATGATGTCTCATTACATCAGTGGGTAAAGTGGCATTGCTCTTTGAGATTGGCTGCAAAGTGGCTGTGGGATCAGGACTGGGTTAATGAACTGATGGGAATTTGGGACTGGTGAACTGGGGTGGAACTGGGTTATTTGTTAAGTCATTCAGAAACCCAGGATCAGCAAACATCATTAATTCTAAGTAGGGAGCCACTCAGCTCATTTTTAGCATTGGAGCTGGTGGCTCTGCTACCATTGGGGGCTGCTAGCCCCCCTGGGCCAGTTAACAAACTGGCCCTGATTGAGTCGTTACTTACTGTCGTTGATATTGCATTTAAACCAATCTCTCTTTCAAGAGTCAGTCTCCACTTGCCCTGGTGGTTTGAGCAGGGTTCAATTCCCCCAGTGGGTTTGCGCGGTCAACTGTGTTTTTGCTTTACAGCGGAAGTTGCAGGTTCAAATCTGGGGGTCAAAATTTCAGTTTTTCTGGTCCTTACAGAAGGAGGTGGCCTGATCCTGTTAATGAGTCAAGCGCCAAATTGAGTCATTCACTGTATGAGAGCATCATTTATTCATGTTGCCAATTCTGGGAATTTGAGTCAACTTCTTTGTTTGGCTACAGGTCACTGGGAATTCAGATTGCGGGTCACAAACCTGCTTAGTTGGAACCTTATTGGCGGGTCAACCGTGCTGTTTTGACATTTTTATAGTTTATAACTGGTAAAAAGAGTTTAATAATAGACATGCTGCCAAAAGAGCACAGCTATGCTATGCTACTCTAAACTTAACTTTTTTACAGCAGGCCGCTGGTATGTGTTTTCAGTCTGATAGCTGATAATTAGCTTTGTTTGAAGGTGGAGATAAATCCATGTTTTTACAATATTTTTTAGATATGGTTATAAAAGCTTATCAGATATTAGTGAGTATAAAGCTATAAGTGTTGGGAAGGCTACCAAAAGAGAACAGTTGTGGCACACTCAGTCTCATTCTTTACAGCTGCACATTGGTATTTTTTCTGTTACCCCAGCAGAAATCTTTTGATTAGTTCAGCAAAAAATTCTAATTTTTCATTATTTTAGTTGTTTTGGGATGATTTAATGGCACACAAAGTTATTGTTTTTATTATAAAAATGATAGTTGTAGTGTTTGTGCAACTTACACAAAATAATTATGAGGGGATGCTATGCAGCTATCTATATTAAACTATCATCTAGGTCTGTTTTTATAACTTTATTTTATTTCTTTTAAAAGATATAAGTTTGGCATTTAAGATGTGAGAAGTTATAGCTTTTATTCATATATTTAGAGTATAATTTTTTATTTTTTTATTTTTGAGATTAAGTTTTTGAATTTCAACGTATAAATCAACACATTTATCAAAAAATTTAATCATGTGATATAAATATATTTTTCTCTGGCTTAGCTGATGTAATCTATAGGCAAGATTATCCAACACAACTTTTTAACTGAAATGTGTATGTTTGGTTTAGTTTGCTATATAATTTTTTTTTGACATGTTTATCTTTTTTGTTGTAAATCTAAAATAATCATTTTTATGGCATTAGACTTCAATTATCAGCTTATACTTTTTATTTTTAGCAGAGTTTGAGTCATTGTGGGCATCTTATAGAACAATTTGGTTATTTTCTATTTGCTTGGGTTCAGCTGATCTAAAAAATATAGATATTTAATTTATATCAAAAAGCTTAGAAATAAAAGCAGTCTCAATTAATTTTCTTTAAAGAATGATATTTTTATTCTTTAAGCTTTTAATTTGTGTTAAATAAACAACATAGTAGTCTTTAACATAGAGGTTTTTATAATAATAGGGCAAATTCAATCAAAATAAAAGCATCTGTTTCAACTGGACCAACTATAGTCCAGTATTAAGATTAGAGAAGACAACAGTCCAAGAAGAAATGACAGAAAATAGGAATAAGACATAGCTTTATTTAGGAAACAGTAATTAATATACCAGAGAGAGAAGCCACAAATTCATCAAGGAGGGTGAAATTGTGTCAGGACCCAAGCATGGGGTGAGCAGCAAATATATAATCAAGGAATCAGTTCTTGGAATTGGCTACATACTTAATTGAAAGATATTGCCTGTATTTTGACACTGGTGGAAAAATGCCTAGTATCATTAGTTATATTATGGGGAAACTTTATGAGAGCCCCCTGTATATTGTGATATACTGGTGGGAAGATATTCAATATTGTTTGCAAAATCCTCTCTTGCCCCTATTTATTTTCCAGGATTATAATTGGGGTATGTGAAAGATATAAGAAGTTGTATATGAAACATTTATGGGCAGGTACAGCGCAATAGGTGCACAATTGGTTGTGATGAAGCTTCTTGGTATTGCATTGAGTTTCTTCAAGCTGGTAGGTGTGGTTACTGTAGACAGCTGAAACCTTGAAGGGCCCAAGCTGGCTGTGTTCAGTTTTTGCAGAGTTTTGGTTGATGGTATAGACAGTATAATATACAATTTAGCAATCTTCAAGGTGTTTTGCCACCTGCTTGATATGTTCCTGCACAATGTTGCAGGTATTAGCACACCATTGTGCTAGTGAGGAGGTGACTGTTAATTTTAGCTTGCCCTGGTCCACCCTTTTCAATGCAGATAACTTTCTTTATATGTACAAGACTAGTTGAGACTGCCAATTGAGAGCTAAATCAAGGTAAAGCAAGCCCCCTGCATGACAACCAGTTACATGAAATAATGACATTCATGCAACTTTAACTCAGTGAATATGTATTGGACTTGCATATATGAGACCTTATTTGTAATATCTTTCCATTCCTAAAGATTTTTATTAAGTATTGGGCACCTGTCAAGAGCCCTGATTTCCAGCAATCAGAATGTGTGAGAAATGAGGAGTAGATTAGAAGAAACACAACCTTGCTCTCAATTGTGATTAAACCGCAATTTCAGCAGCAACCAAAAAGGCTGTCACTAACAGTTCCAGGGTGGCCAAAGAGGGGAAATGAATTTACTAACACCAAAAGAAAAAGGTAAAACATAATGGCAAAGATATCAACAAATTTGAACTTGGTTATATATGAGAATAATGAGGCAATAGTTCATTATAATCTTGCATTCATTTAATAGAGGTGATGGGGTTGGAGAGGGAGTTAGGATGGCCCAAAGATAATCCACTAATGAGATGTAAACATGTGTGTGATTCTTGAGGCAAGGAGAATTAAAAAAAATTTGAATGAATAAAGTTGAAATAAAACCTGACTAAATCTAAAATTAAAGAAGATTTCTTGGATGCACTTTGTACTTCTCCTGGCTTCTATTACACATGACTCTTTGATCAGTGGTGTCTCTTGGGTGGGTTAGGTGGAGGCGTCTTCCAAGTGCTTTTACAAACATTAGTGTGATTGTCATGCCCTGCCCCAAAGAACAGGCTCTTTAAATTTATCATATTTGATGTTTAAATTTGATTTTAATCTTTCAGTATTTTTAATATTGAAATTTTGAATTAGAAGTTAATATTTAAGTATATTAAGTTAATTACCTTGTTTTTCTCTTTGATTTGTGTTTGAATTGACGCAGTTGTCATCCACTGTCTTCCCAGCTATTCAAATAGCTTATATTCTCTACTTTAAGTTAGAATAATTCTACTTTTTTGCTTACCTTTTGAAACTCCTTTTTCATGTTGTTGACGCTCTCCCCAGCCTATTCTGCCTATCAAACTTGAACTGGTCTTTTGTTTTCTCCTTTTCTGTACCTGATTGTCTCCAACTTCTCCAGTTGCTCCTCCTCTTGGTTGCTTCCTCCTGTTGATCATACTCAAACTGAAAAGGCTTTCTCTTCTATAAATAAAGAGCTTTTGAAGAGTAGGATTTAAGCCAAAATTCTAAGTGATTTCTTCCCCTTCAACTTTTACAATTTTAACTTCAAATTTGTAATTTTTAGAATTTTGTTTTTTAAAATTCATTTTTTTAGTTTAGCTTTTCACCTTAAATCCAAATGGAACTTGTAAAACAACAAGCCTTAGACTTGTTGTATCCATTTTTCCCCTTAAGGAATCTTTCAATAGTTATATGTATCAATTTGCAGATGGAGAATATCCTAATATCAATATTCCTTTAGTTACAAATTGTTCACTATTGAACACTTTATTATATCTTCTTTGCTTAGGGTTTTTACACTCTATCACTCCATTTGTGACACAATATAGGTTTTTAGTGGGTTTCTGTAAGATCATCTTACAGACAGTACCTACATTCTTATATCTTTTAAATTTGAATCCCAATGATTTGCACGCTTTAGTTTATAACCTTGCACCATTATGGGCAAGACCTTACAGCAATGGCTTTTCTCAGGGTTTTTAAGTTAATTCCTAACAATATTCAGGTGTGTTTGGGTAAAAATTCCCAAATATTTGGTGAGAATTGAGTTAAAGGCCTAAGGGGGAGGCATAACTTTGTAGAATGAGTACAGAATCTTGTGATTGATGAGCTGCAAGCTCATTAATGTGTAGAATTAATTCACATACTCTAATTAATCCTATGATTTTGTGAGAGAGAGGGGCTAAACTAACTAATTTTGGCTCTAATCTGGGTGAAACAAACCACCAGGATGCCATACAGTGAATCCCCGGGATAGCCGCTTGAAAAGGGGACCAGAGAGAAGATGCAGGGGGAACTGGGGGAAATAGGCATCTATTCCCATCAAAACAAGTCTAGAAAGCAGCCATAAAACACACTAGGGGATGCAAGCCAAGGCTTCAGGTGGGTCATTCAGGGTAAATACCTGTTTCTCTGACAAGGGGAATGAGGCACAGGAGCTCCATCATCAGAAAGGTGAGTCAGGATGGTATCAGGATAATAAAAGTCAAGATTGTTGCAGGTAAGGCTTTTGACCAAGGTCTCTCCAGTGGAGAGGAGGTCATTGGCTCTGAATAGCAGATCTTCCAATAAATGCAGAACCCTGGCTGGATCATTTCCCACCAAGTGGGCCAAGGACAAGATACAGCCCCTCAAATCAGGGGACATGGACCATATGAAAACCAACACATGAACCAGAGAAAAGACAACAAATTTTAGAGCTGGTACTATCATATCTATGATCTCTAAGGAATTTGGATGAAACTGGCAAAATTTCTGAGTCTTTTACTTGTAGAATTCTCACTAGTAGGAGGAGCTGCAAGAAAAAACAAGAGATTTGGTCCTTGGTACTTTGTCAAGTCTTGGAAATGACCACAGACAACTTTGATGACAACAGAAGTAAAATCAGACTTGAGGGAAAGCAAAAGCAGGTAAATTTCAAGATTGGAGTAGCTATTTCTACCAATCTTATATACAAAAACCAGGTTCTAACATCAGGTTTGAAAGCAAGCGTAAAAACAATTTTTACTATACACTGATGCTAAAGCTAACCACTTAGAAGAAGGTCTCAAAGACAACAGGTCAAAAAACTAGGCAAAAAAGAGCAGAGTTTTTATTAAAAGTTTTTAAAATCTAGGAGCTCCAAACAAGAGCTTAAATTTAAACTAAAATTAGGTTGAAACTCTAAACTTCATTTGTGAAAAAATGAGCAAGCAGGGGACAAAAAGTCCCCTGTCTTGGTTTAAGGGATTGGATGTGTAGTAACTGTGCTGTTTTAGCAGAGTTACACGGGGAAAAATATTTAGAAGAAGATAATAACCTTTATTGTGAGATAATGATTATATAGTTCATGTGAATCAAGTATAACAGGAACATGATTGATGATCACACAGCTGGATGGAAGAAGGGGGTGGCTTGATCCTGATAATGAGTCAAGCGCCAAAACAAGGTATCCACCGTAAAGGATCATCATCTGTTCATGTTGTTGGATTTGGTAATTTGAGTTGACTTTCTATTCTGGCTTCAAGTGACCAGATAATTGGATTGCGGGTCATGAACCTGCTTGGTTGGAACCTTGCTGGCAGGTCAAGCCTGTGGTTTTGACACCCCCCCAACTGAAGGTCAGCCTCCTCTGGGGGCAGGTTGTCAGGGAGGTTGTCAGGAGCCCGGGCGCTGTATTGAACTAGTTGCTGTTCTGTGGCAGGCAGGGCGGTTTCTTGTTGTTTCTGTCTTGTTTTGCAGGGCTGTAGGCAATCATGGTGTAGGGTCTTGTCTTGCTTACGTTTTCCAAGCCCTTGCACAAGGTAAGTGTTATTATTGTTTACCTTCAGAATGATCACTGGCCCCACTTTCTTGGGTTGTAGCTTGCTCTTATCAACATTCATAATCCAAACTTTGTCCCCAACTTCATGTCTATTGTGGATGGGGACAAATGTCTTTTTCAAACGTTCATTCTCCTTTGCTGTTTGCTTGCTGTTAGCCTCTATCACTTGAGGGTCTGAGCAAGGAGGGTCTTTACTTGGAATTTCCAGTTTAGGTCCTGTCAATGCTTGAATGATATTTGGCTGTGTGCTGTATACCAGTTAAAATGGGCTTTTTCAGGTGGATCTGTTCACTTGGGTTTGACACACAAGTAGTGCAGTTAGTAGCTGCTTATACCAATCTTCAGGTCTCCCGGCGGTGAGTTTGGCTAAGGCTTGAACAAGGCTGCCATTAAGCCGCTCTACACGTCCATTGGCTTGTGGGTGGTATGGTGTTGTTAAGGTGTGCTTGACCCCATTTTTGATGAGGTACACATTGTTATCTTCATAGTTCAATTCTTTGCCTTCATTGGTTATCAGGAGTTCTGGCTTTCCAAACTTGCTGATTATCTCTTTGCCAATAAATTGACATGCATCATTGCCAGTGTGTGCCTTTACTGCTTGGGCTACTGGCCATCTTGTAGCAAAGTCAATGGCGGTGATGATGTATTTCTTGTCATTGTGTTTTCCTGGAATGGGGCCAACAATGTCAAGAGATCATACCTTAAAAGGTAGTTATTTACAGATGGGAAGTACTGACTTTGGCGGGGTTTTGCTTTTGACAAACTTTTTGCATACCTCACATTGGTTTAGAACTTCTTGGACATTGCGGTATAAGATTGGCCACCAGGCCTTATGTTTGAGGAACTCATATAGGTTTTGGCTCTTGGTATGTCCAAGGTCTCTGTGATAGCGTAGGATGGTGTCAACTTGTTGATGTGTGGGGATGTAGGGAATGGTTGTGCCATCAGACATCTTTCTGTGTAGGGTCCCATATACGTCAGCAAATAGGTGCTCATTTTTGATGACTGTTTCCTTTGTTATGTTGGTTGTACCAGGGGGGAAACCCTTATCTTTTGTTTGTAGTACTAAGAGGAGCCAGTCTGGGTTGAGCCCATTCTCTCCTCTTGAAGCACAGACATACAGGCGGGACAGGGTGTCTGCCATGACAAGCTTGGCCCCAGGTTTGTACTGGATGAGCATGTTAAATCTCTCCAATAGCTCCATCCACCAGGCTTGGCAGTGCAACAGATTCACTTAAGTTTTGAAATAGATGAGTGACTTGTGATCAGTTAATGCTGTGAATTCTTCCTGGCGTTCCAGGTAACAGCACCATTTGACTAGGAAGTGTACAATAGCTAACAGTTTTTTGTCATGGATAGGGTATTGACACTCACCATCTGTCAATTTTTACGAAATAAGCTACAGACAGGAAGTCACCATCATTGTTTTTGATTTGTAGTACTCCCCCAATGGATGCATCTGAGGTGTTGGTTTCTATTTGGTATTCCCTGTCACGTTTGGGGTATTGTAGGATGGGAGATGTTGTGAGTTTCTCCTTGAGGAATCTAAAACAGAGGTCATGTTGGGGGGTCCACATAAACTTGGACTTGGCGCCTGTTATGGTGGATAAGGGGGCAGTCAAAACGCCACAGTCAGGTATGAAGCGTTGTATATAGGCCACCATTCCCAAGAAGGTGTGGAGTTCCAACTTATCCTTGGGTGGTGGCATCTTGCAGATGGCCTGTATCTTTTGAATATTGGGTTTGATGCCGTGCTTTGAGACTATGTGTCCCAAGAAGGGTAGTTGCTCACAGAAGAACTGGCACTTTGAGGGTTTGGCCAACAGTTTGTGTTGTGCCAAGGTAGCAAAGACTGCCTCTAGGTCTTTGTGGTGTTGTTCCACCAAAGGGCTGTAGACAATAATGCTGTCTAGATACACTAGGGCGTGCTTGCCTATGTGGGGCACAAATACTTTGTTAATGAAGGTTAAAAAGGTGGACGGGGCATTGGTCATGCCAAAGTATAGCACCACACATTTGTAGGAGTTGTATTTAGTGTGGAAGGCTGTTTTGGGGATGTCCCTCTTTAATACAAATCTGATTGTAGCCTGCTGTCAGATCAATCTTGGAGAAGACTGTGGCTCCTCCCAAGGCATCAAAGAGGTCATCAATCATTGGCAGTGGGTAACAATTCTTAAGGGTAACTTTGTTTAGGGTGCGGTAGTCTGTGACCAGACGTAAGGTACCGTCCTTCTTAGCCACAAAGAATACAGAGGCCCCAAAGGGAGACTGTGAGGGGCGATAAGTCCTTTTTCCAATGCCTCCTTGAGGTAGGCGCATAAGGCATAATCTTCATTTGGGGTCAGCCTGTAGATAGGGCGCACCTTGGGTACAGCCCCCTTGAGTTGGATGGAGTGCTGGATATGCTTTTCAGGGGGCAGCCCGGGTAGCGCTTCCTTGAAGATTTCTGGATGGCGGGCCACAATGTCGCGGTCCTGCGGCGTGGAGGTATCCTGATGATCCTTGAAGTGTATGATCTTGTACTGGCAGGAGTCCCAGTCAATTGCCTTCAGGTATTACTTTTCATCCTGGGTCTCTGTGATACGTACAAAGACGTGGTTGCATAGCAGTTGGTCCACGGAGTCAGGGTAGATCTGGTGGTTGACACCTTTACGCTTGATGGTCAACACTGAGGTTGCCCATTCTACGTGAGGATTGTTCTTTTGTAACCAGTCTAGTCCCAGTACAATGTCAAACTTTGGAAAGTTGATGACAAGACCTTGAATGGTGGAGTGGAGGTTCTCAAGCATGACAGAGAAGGGGGCAGTTTCTTTTGTCATGGTGATGTGGTGTTTTTCAGCCAGGACCACATTTTTAATCTGCAAAGAATTAGTGGCCAGCTTGAACTTATCCACAAAGCTACTGTTGACCAGGGTTTGGTCTGCGCCCAAATCCAGGAGTGCTGAGCCTGTGTAACTGCAAAAGCAGAAAGGATAGGACATCAGTTTATTGGGATGTCTGGCAATGGTGTACAGTACCGGGTCCTCCAAGGGTACCTGGATCATTGGGCATTGGTCCACGTCTTCAGGTTGGTAATCATCATTGGGCAAGTCAGGAGTTGCGTGGGGAGAGCTTGGCTTTCTTAGTGCTCTCCCTGGGCTTTTCCCTTGTCTTGGTTACCTTGCGTGGCAGTGATACAGAAATGGGACCGGTTTGACTGGCCATTGTTTCCATTTCCCTGTCCATTTGAACCCGTGGGTTTGTGGTTGGTGTTGTTCCCATTGCCTCCAGGAGGTGGTCAAGAGGAGTGCCTGCCTTGATGGAAATCATTGGGTCTTTCTTGTTTCCCAGTTTGTGCTTTATGCCGTGCGTTGGATGCTTGCTCTGCCTTCTCTGCTTCACGGTACAGGCTTCACAGGTTGGTCACCTGATCCAGGTTCACATGCCTCATCACATGCAACTTATGAGCGTTGTAGTACATGAGGTGTGTGGCTGGGGTGTCAAAGGCTATGTCAGATGGTGCACAAAGACGGAGTTCCTCATAGGCGCAGGTGAGTTCCTTCATGGTGCCTGTCTGGGTCAGGTTCTTCACTTGGCATATGATCATGAGCGCTGTATCCTTAAGCACAAATCTTGCCAGGAAGTCTTGCTTAAAGGTATCCCAGTTCTTGTTGGTGTGCTCTTCATGCCACTTGTTGCACCAGGTGCCAGCATCATAGGTCAGGAAAATGGAAATTTCTGCAATCCAAAACTGCTGTGGGCATTCCATCTGAGCCATCTTGCTCTGGCCGGACTGAATCCATGCGGCAGCGTTGTTGTTGTTGGCCCTGGCAAAAGGTTCCAAGGCGGCGCTCTGTAGGCAGGCATGGTGGTTTTGTTGGATGGTTGTGGCATCAAGGAGGGAGCCTGAAAGAAACCTTGTACAGACATGGCGTTGAAGGTGGGTAGCAGGATTACTGTGTTCTGGTACAGGACAAAGCCATTGGGTATGGCAGTACCAGGGGTGTACGGAGTCCAGTCAGGCAGGAGGCCAGACATAATTCTGTCAAGGTTTTGTTGGCCGCGGCATGTGCGGGCAACAGGTAGAATTTTTCAAGATAAGGTAGGATGGAGAACCTACCTGTGCTACCAATATTGTAACTGTGCTGTTTTAGCAGAGTTACATGGGGAAAATAGTTAGAATATAGATAATAACCTTTATTGTGAGATAATGATTCTATAGTTCATGTGAATCAAGGATAACAGGAACATGATTGATGATCACACAGCTGGATGAAAGAAGGGGGTGGCTTGATCCTGATAATGAGTCAAGCGCCAAAACAAGGTATCCACTGTAAAGGATCATCATCTGTTCATGTTGTTGGATTTGGTAATTTGAGTTGACTTCTTAGTCTGGCTTCAAGTGACCAGATAACCGGATTGCGGGTCACAAACCCACTTGGTTAGAACCTTGCTGGCGGGTCAAGCCTGCAGTTTCAACAGATGAGAAACTAGGTGGTCACCTGACCAAAACTTGACATTTGATTGGTCACAAGAGAAATTCTGCAAGGCAGATCCAGGGAGTTTAAGAGGTGCTTCAGTAATTTCTGATGTACAATTTGATTAGCTGGTGCAAATTTGAGGTTCAGGGAATCCATTTGAAACTAAGGGCATCAATTTGGGGTGTTTTGATTGGCCAGCCTTGATGGTTTTTAAAAATGGGTGGTACCAGGCCAACAAATAATCCAAATTGATCATATTTCTTCCCAGGGTGGAGCAACAAAGGCAGGGGAGTCTGTGGAGTAAGCTAGTACAAATTTTATCCATAGTATGAGCCAAATTCTCAAGAGAATTAAGAAGTTTTGGCAGTTTCTGGGAGGTTTTCTTTGTACAGCAGGGGAAAATTGTCCTATCCAAGGCCAAAGGGGGAGTAACTTTACATATTTCACCTCATTTCTATAATCATCTATAAATAAATGATTCTTGACTAGTCAATAGCTTAAGCTATCATTGAAGTTCAGCCCAAACCTTTAATATCTATCCAGCTCATTATAAAGAGTGGACTCTGATGTGTCTAACACAACTAGGCTTGATACTTCATGATATTACCCACAAGTTCTGAACCTTCATCTGTGATGAGTTGCTTGGGGCAATTAAGGCATGTCACAATATCTTTGCCAATGAAGCAGGTGATGGTGGTAGCAGTGTGGTTAGTGGTTGCTGTTATGTTTGGCAATAGTGGCCATGTTGACACTTTTAATGTTGACACTATGGTAAAGTGACAACCCAGTTTTACATAATGTTGTCTTCTGGATGTCAACACTTTTTTAAATAAAGGCACACTTTACCCTGAGCATTTTAATTGAAAAATATTTAAAAAATACATTATTATAATAAAATGACCCCAGAGAGTTCAAAAATGCAATAAAAAATATCTTAAGTAATAAGAATAAAGAGATATAAGCAATTTTTTAATTTACTATTGTTTTGTTTATACTTCTGGGAAGTATAATAAACAAAATAAAGGGGAAGATTAAGAATAGAATGACACTTTATTGAATATGAATATAGGTTAATATATAGTATCATGACAAGCCACATGTTGTCCATGTACGTCATGGAGATCATGGGGCTTATCTGAGTAATGTTCCTCTTGAGTCATGAGGCTTAATAAAGTTGTGTTCCCTTTAGGGCCTGGATTGAGTGATCCCCGTCATAGATGGTTAACTGATAATGATGCCACCAGTTTATTGACTGGGCAGTGTACCACTCGGTGAGCTGCTCAGTGATTTACTTGGGGCGTTAATTCCCTGAGAGGGAGTAATCAAAGATATTGCGACACTAGTAAATTACACTCTTTATTATAAAATTATTTTTTATTCCAATAAAACTTAAATTCCAATGAACCAAAATAAAGATATTTAATATATAATAATAACTACAAAATATAAGAAAACTCTATAGTTAATTTATTATACTTTATATAAGCTTAACTGAAAAAATCACATAGCTTAAAGATAAATTAACAAAATATAAGATATTTTTTACTAAACCACATTGAAACTGTATCTGAAACTTACCATTTATAAATAAAAATATTAGTACTATCCAAAAAAAATATAAAAGTTAAAAGTAAAAAGAATCCAGGCAAGGCAAAGTTTACTGGGATAATTGAAGCCATCAGCAAGAGGTGTTGCAACATCTTATAGGTACTTCTTGATTTCTGCCACCTTATACTTCTTCTTGACCACCTTCTGGACGTCCTCCTGATATTCCTGGTCCTTAACCTTTCTTTTCTTGGGGGCCACACAATTGGCCAGGTTGCAAAACTTGGAAATAGTCCGGGCCTGCTCCTCCTGCAGCTTGGAGAAGAACTTGTTGTACTTGGGGTTTGACCCAAACTTCACCTTCAGTTGCTTGTGCCACACTTCCAGGCTGGACGTGGCCTTCATCTCCCCCTTAAGGCATGCGCTCTGGCAGTTCCATGGTGCTGTGGCCCTGCTCTTTCCTCTCCAGGCAGTCATCTTCTTGCCTAACCATTGCCGCTCAAAGTAATCAAGGTAGCCCTTGAAAATGATGGAGTGCTTCTTCATATAAGCATCCTCCAGGAGGGTGATAAGGAGCGCCTTTTGGGGAAGCTTCAAATATGGAATTAAGAAAGAAGAGAAGTATATTTTATTGGATAATACTTTAGACTTATATAGACTTGACTGTGGCAGGGATTTAGTTGGATCAAACCTAGGGGTTGGTCATGTGCAAGATGGGTTTGAGCCACTGGATACTTGGACAGTCAGGTTATATTGCTTGGCTACCATTTTTGGTATGTCAAACAGTATATTGGAAGGGGAACAAATTGGGCAATGGCTGGATGTCATTTAGGTTGGCGGTAGCCAGAATGCTTGTACATCCAGACCCTTGACAAGGGCCTCAAAGCCAATCCTAGTATACTCTGGCCGCACAAAAGCCAAGGCAGCAAACTGGGTCATGGCAAAGCGGCACTTCCCTTTACCATCATTGAGATACTTCTCAAAAAGCTCCTTCTTGCTCTTGAGTTGTTTGATTAGGGCCTGCCTAAAATAGAAGAAGAAGCCCTGTACTTCTCTATTGAAGGTGGCCTCAAAGGCTCTGAACTGAGCTTGCTCAAAGTCCATGATAATTAACTTTTGCCCAAGTGAGTGTACATGAGCTAGCTGCTCTGCAGCTAGGGTGGACTCATCCTTCTCAGTGGAGGAGAGATTGGCCCTTATGGCGTGGTTGGGAGGGGGAGCTGGTTGGGGGGAAGGGAGCTCAAAGCATCCCAGATAATTTTGAATGCTCTGGCATAGACCTCTGTCTTGGTATCAGGAAGGAGAAAGAAACCAAGGGAATAAACTGGTCATTAAACTGCCCATGAAAGACCCAAAGCTGCTTGAATAGGGAGGGGCAAGTAGCAAATGTGCCGTTGCACAGCCAGGTGGTAGCAGTGTTCAGCTGCTCCAGGCTTTGGGTTGTGGCGTAGGCAATGATCCTATCCTCCACTTCCTGCCCATTGTCATGGAGCAGGAACATCTCTCCATCCTTGGTCTTCTTGGGGGCATTGGAAAGGACCAGGTCTTCAATTGTGATGGCACTCTTGGCCAGGTGGTTTGAGGCTTAGCGCCTATCACTAACAAACTTAACCAACTGGGCGTGGGTTGGCACCCTCTTCAAGTTGGTTGGGGAGAGGTACTTGCAAGCAAGCACAGCCAGCTGGGTGGCAGAAAGATCTTTGGAGGTGGGCATCACCTGGACGAGATACTACTTGAGGAGGCAGGCTTTGGTTATATTGGGCACAATGCAGGTATTCTCACCCTTGATTGTTTGGACTAAGTCCCAACACTCAGTATTGAGCCGCACAGGGCAGGAGCGGTACTCACAGGTATAGTGGCGGCTCTTGAAGCCCTGGTTGGTGTTATTGCAGATGTAACCATTTGCTACCATGGCTGGCCCCCCTTTGACACTCATTATGGGGAAGTATTTTGGCAAGGTGGAAGGAACCTTGAACTTCCCATTGACATTGCAGATATTGTGGGCTACAAGAGGGTCCCATAGGCCAGTAGGAGCATGGCAGAGGCCAGGGAAGTAATCAGGGTGGGGCTTTGTATCATCCCCAGATGAACCTGAAAGATGGGAGTCTGTCAGTGAGGGGAAGCAGAAGGGGGCTTATCTTGGTGCTCCTCATGTGTAGGAGACTTATACTTTGGAGGGGACTTCTTGGCTTGGCAACACTTCTTGGTAGGCTCCTTGTCTGAAGCAGAGTTATAGAAACGGTGGTCAGTAACTGAACCATCAGTTTCCTCTCCCCCAGTGGAGTGAGTGGGGCTCTTCTCAGGAGAGGGCTCAGGGGAGGTCTTTGGGGAGGGCTTGGGAGTGGCCTTCTTTGATGAGACAGGCTTCTTCTTGGTGGCTTTGGTGGGCTTAGAGGGACGCTTGGTTCCTTTGGGCTGCTTAGAGGCGTTCTTGTCCTAAAATAATAAGTAAAAGGGTTTAAAATAAAGCAATGTATTTAAAAAACAAAACAAAAACAACTATAAAACATAATAAATAAAAATTAAATTTTATAGGGTTTTTATTGGTATTTAAAAGTTAAAAAATACTTATAAAGTTTTTATTTTAATATAGTTTTAAATAACAAGTTAAAAGTTAAGATAAATATGTTGAAGTATTATATTTAGATATAGATTTTATTTTAAAAATTTGAAAATATGAAAGAAAAAAGTTAAAAATACAACATATCAAAAAATCAGATGATTTTATTATGTAAAACATAAAGTTTTATATGTGAGAACTGGAAAGCGTGACATTATGAGTGATGATTAGTAAAAAAAGCTGAATTCTCACTGACAATTAGAAAAATTGTAGACATTATTTTTGACAACATTCTCACTGTTGACATTTTTTTGAAAATTTACTATGAAAAAACATAGTACGCTTAATTAAATTTAAGCGGGCTAGCAAATATTAACTGTTTTCTATGTATTTTTGCTCACATAATAAAATTAAAAAAACATGAAAATAAGTAAAAAGAATAATCAAAATTCTTTATTTTTTTATTTTTTATTTAAAAATTAAATTTGGGTAGTGGTAATATGATATTTTACCATTGTGTATATTGAAAGTTGTTAAGAAAGTTGTCTTCAGTAATGAAAAGGGTAAAGTGTTGACAACATCACTTACAACATTCTTTATAGGAGGTGACATATTAATTTAAGCTTAATTGCACCGCTCTAATTTGCTTAAATCCACCTGGCAGATGATCACAAGCAAATATACAACATTTCTGGGTGTTGACATCATTTTTAATAATTAATTCTATAGTAACTTACATAGTAACTCACACTTAAATTATTGGATTGCTGTTAGCCACCAATCCACTTAATATATTAAAGCCGGAATAAATGCCACATATATATTTATAAGATGAACATTTTAGCAGTCAACTGTATGCACAATGTCTTTTTCTATATATTAATTTAATAAAAAAATATTTTTAAATGTGCACTTAATTTCTTTGTTGTAGATGTTTCAGTTTCATTATTAAAAATAAGTTTGGCTTAAAAAGTGCCAACATTGACACTTTTACATCATGAAAACAAATAAAAAATAAACTAATTTTTATTAGTAAATGTAAAGGAAAAATCTGGTTAAAGTGGGTTTTTTATTAAGGTTAATATTAAATTGTGTCAAAATGGCCACAATTTTATCGTGTTTTCTGGGTTTGCACCCCTGAATGCTTTAAAAAATGGGAAGTAAGCTAGTGCAACTAGCAAAAAACATAGGAGATTTTGAGTTTTGAGTCAACAGTGACCATGTCAACAAAGTGTTGACATGGCCACTGTGATATTATTATTGTCAACATGGGCGCTGTTGCCTTATGTTTGGCTCTTAGAAAAGGCATTCAAGAGGAAACAGTAGGGAAACCTTTATTATAAAAGTTTTGAGATTTTAAGCTAGCCTTGGGTTACCCTTCAGGGAAAACTTAAGAGGATATATATTAATTTCCTGAAAAGATTAAAGAGATTTTTCATTTAGCAAAAAGGAAAGAAATGCTTGAGGATTATAAAAGCCAGCACAAATGTGGATAAATATGTCTTTATTTAGAGTGAGAATTCTACTTATATAGTAGACTGGGAGCAGGAATTTTTCACTTGATAGACAAGGGGTTTGTTGGGTTTGAAATTTTACCAGGATCAGAATAACTAAGGTAGTAAAATTCAGAATGCATGAACATTACAGTCAACCCATTTATGAAAAGGAAGCAACTGTTGAAGTCAAAAGCAAACCCAACTAGATATATGTAAGTATCACAATTTTCAGATCATAAAAAATAACATTAATAGCACAATTTATATCATCTCCTCCCTCAATATTGGATGTGAGAAGTTGATATTTGCATAGTGATTTGCTGCAAACCCTAGATAAAGGGCGCCCAGAAGACAGCAACTTGATAGTGTACTCAAAGCCCTTCTTAAAAGTGACCTTTTAGGGCCCAATTCATAGAGAGGCCAGCTTGTGAGTACAACTGCCAGTGTGTTTCTGGTAATATATAACTAGATCTCCTACTTGGAGCTTGAGATGGGAGGCCCTGGAAGCATTGGAAGACAACAACTATAGGGATTTGACTTTATAGGAAAAAGTGTAGGCAGAGGCCTGAATTTTAATAATCTGGTTGGTCAGTTCTTTTATATGGGTCTCTGGGTTAATTTCAGCATCAAAATTTACTAATGGGAGTCACAAGATTGAAGGGGTGGTAGCTTACCATACATAAAGCATATCAAAAGTGGACTGCCCTGTTACTTGGTATTTTCTTAGATGATATGCAAAGAGGGAAGTGAGGAGGAACATATCCAAATTAGCAGCATCAGAGAGAGTGAGCTTCCCCATAATGGAAACAAGGGAGGAGTTTGTACATTCAGCCATCCCATTAGTTGAAGGGTTGTAGGGGCTGAACAGGACTTATGAGTACACATTGCCTCTACAATATATGTGATTAGCTTGGTATTAAAAGTGGTCCTATTGTCAGAGAGTAGCGTCTGAGGACACCTGTGCTGGTAGAAGATGTCTTGTAGTAGGAAGTTATCTGTAGTCTTGAAAGTAATGTCTTTAGTAGTCCCGGCTTCAGCCCATTTGCTGAAGTGGTCTACTGTTTTTAGGATGAAGTAACACCCAGAGCAAGGGAGGGGACCAACAGAATCAATACTCACAGTGTGAAAAGAATGCTTTAGAAAAATGAGCTTGATTCATGTTGCAAGGATTGAGGAAACTTCAGCTGACAAGAGCAACACAAAGAGAGAACATCAGGGATGAGTAGAAGCATGTTTTACCAGTAGGAGTTCTTATATAGCCAGTCATAAGTCTTGGCTAAGCCATAATGCCTAGTATCAATGGGACCTGTAGTATAATAACTACTCTCATGCTGGGACATATATATGGCAAGTACAGGTACTTGACTTTTTCAAACAACTGATAATCTCAAATGATAGTGTCCTTGGCTAGGGCTTGGAGGACTAAGAGTATTTCCTCAGTTTCAGTAGTCCAAGCATCAGGATATTCAATTAGCTCATATAATTGATCAGCATCTATATGGTGTATATTCAAGATGGGCATTCTGGAGATACCATCAGCATTCCAATGTTGAGCATCAGGTTTATGCATCACTGCAAGGTCATACCCTTACAAGCATAAGGCCCAACAATCTAACCAATATCCGGTCTCTTTCAGTTGTTGCAGCCATTTGAGAAAGGAATGATCTGTAACCACAGTGAAGTGAGTCTTGTAGATATAGTGACAGAATTTCTTAACAGCGTGTAATACAGCCAGACATTCCTTCTCAGTTACACTGTAATTATTCTTGTGCTTGTTGAGAACTCTGGAAGAATAGACTAATGGTCAATCTACACCATCTTTGTCCAACTGAGCCAGGATTGCAGATAATGCCACTTCACTAGCATCTGTATTCAGGATGAATTCTTTATCATAATAATGGTAGACCAGAATGGGGGCTTCCTTGAGATTGGTCTTGAGAGCTTCAAAAAATTATTGTTGGCTATCAGTTCATTTGAATAGAACATTTCAAAGCAATTAGACAAGGTGTTCACTCAACTTGGTAACTTCTGGAATGAACCAACAAAATACCCCATAGTACCCAAAAACACTTGGACCTTACAGAGGTTGGTGAGGGAAGCATCTTATCAATAGCCTCAACCTTGCTGTTCATAGGTCAAATACCAGTCTGAGTGCCTTCATGTCCCAGAAAATCTAGTTTTCTTTAAAGAAAGCACACTTAAAAGTTTTGAGCTTCAGTAAAGCACCATAGATATTAAGGAATACAGCCTTAAGATGTTCTAGATGATCAGTGAAGGTAGAGATGAGCACTGTGATATCATCTAAATACACACAAGAGCTTCAGATCTCTGAGGATTGAGTACATTGCTTGTTGAGAAGTGGTAAGTGCATTGTAGAGTCCTTGGGGGCATATGAGTGGGTTCAAACAGGCCTTCTGACATAATGAGGGCAGCCTTTTTGAAGTCTTCTCAAGACAAGTTAATCTGCTAATACCCTGAAGCCAAGTCCATGGCAGAGAAGAACTTGGAACTTTCTAAACACCTAAGAGCATTGTCTATTTGAGGTAAGGGATATGAGTCCTTCTTGGTGAGAGAGTTAAGTTGAAAGTAGTCTATCACAATCCTATGTACTCCACCCTTTTTTTGATAATTAGCAAAGGAGAGACCCAAGGATTTTTTAATGGGATCAGTAACCCTGCATCTAAGAATTGCTTTAGTTCTTTAGATACTTGGGTGTCTTCAACTCAACTATGACAATAAGGCTGGGTGAAGAAGGGGACACTGTCAGTATCAATATGGTGGATAACCTCTTTAGCTAGTTCATAGTCACTGGGGCCATAAGAAAAGATGTCTTTGAACTGGTCTAACATATTGGCTACACAGTTCTGTTAGATTTGGGGCAACTGAGGAAAATCAGCTGTGGTAAACAGGGAGAGCACTTGAGGATATTTCTCTGGTAGGTTGAAGTCATTATATGTCCCAAATGGATAGAGAGAGGCCATTTTTTCTGCATCTTATACACATAAGTGCCCTAAAACTTGCCCCCAAGATACATGCATGAAGAAACAGTAAAGTTAATCAACAGAAACTTCAAAGGGTTCCTTATGAGTTCAATCCAGAATCCCAGGGCATAACCAAGACTCCTTACAACTCAGAGAGTTGGGGGAGTATAACTCCAAGAAGGAATTCTCATGTAGCTTGTAAGGGGTCTGAGAATCAATGATAACCTGAGAGCCAGGATGAATGACAATGTCATCTAGGGCAAGCAATGGGACTCCTTCAGAAACGGGGTAAGACAGAGAAGGGGAGCACATATTTGAGAAGTGTGTCCTGTATTTGAGAGAACAGATGCATGTGGGGTACTCAAAGACAAAGGTCTTAAGCTCTTGCCAAATATACAAAGAGGCTCTTAAAGGATCAGTGGGCCCTCATAGCCTAAGAAAGAGAGGTATCTATATTGAAGGTTTCTGTGTTCTAGGGTGCAGCAAAGACACACAACAGGAAATCCTAACTGTAGGCTTGGTTTTGTATTAATCTGGAGGTTAGTCTTCAGGATGAATAAGGGAGTTACCTTAAGTCCCTGTGAATTATAATTATCAGAAATTTCTTCTAGATACAACTAGAGAGATGGTGTCAAAGTACAAGGATAGACACAAAGAAAAAGTGTAAATAGAACTTAATTTTATTGTATGAATCTAAATGATTCTTATATGATGAATGTTCACCACAAAACAGTAGACAGACAGGTAAATCACTAGCCACTCTCATAAGTGGGTCAAAATCAACCAGATTACCAGATAGAAGGTAAACAAGCCCTTCATCTATTTTGGGTCAAATCCCATTTTGAGTCGCAAAAGGGAATTGAAAGATTTCAAACTCAAAATGTGACTCTGTCAAAGGCAAAATCAAAAGAGCATGAATACTGTGATTCACTGAAACTTAGAAGGGGATATGTCAAAACTGCAGGGTTGATCCCTAGCAAGGCTTCACATAAAAAACCTCTTGGCCTTCAAATTCACTATCCTTGCACTCATATCCAAAAGGGGAAGTCAATTTGGTTTGCCAAATAGCAAAACTTTAACCAACCTTAATCTAAAACCCTGGGGTGTACTTGATTTAGGGATTAAGTCATTAGATGGATTAAGCTACCCCCTGCCTGTCCAATTGATTGATCAGTGGGATCTTGCTCCTGCTAAAAAAACTCACTCAAACTTTCAGGGCCCAGAAAGCCCTGGACAATCAGCTGGCCTTCCTAGAGGCAAAAAACCTCACAGCTTGGGAACCCCTACCAAGTATCTCCCAGAGCAAGAAATCCCCCCTTTAACTAATAAATGTCCCGGGATTTGAGAGACACACAAACCTTAAATCCCTGGCTTCAAATCTACTATTAAATTTGGGCCTCTCAACTATTGAGAAATGATACATTGGGAGTGTGATTGTTTTATTGCGCAATTGGGCGCTCAATCACTTGTGGGATCTATAAATAACTGTGGCACCTTGGCATGCTGCAGTTCAAGAAATGTTCATGCTATACCAACTAATGAGCACCCATCCCCTGGTCCAAGTATGCAAATTCCAGTGAAAATCATAATTTTAACTGCAATTGATGCCATCAGTTCTCTGGTGGCACTAAAAGCCTCAAAATTACCAGTAAGTATAAATAGTGAGGAGGAAAAGCCCTCCTCACTGTTGAAATCTTAAAAATAAACGTCTTTATGCTCAGGATTCCTTATTTTCTTACAAGATCTATCTACTTTTGCACCAATATAACTATTCTGTTTGCATTTATTTTTAACTCCACTACACTTTACAACCTCATGTATTTGCTTCTCCTGGCCACCAAGAGTGATCATTTTGCCCTCCATGCTGGAGATTTCTCCTACTCCTCCCTTACCAGCTGTGCCTCCTGCCCAGGACTTCAGTAAGTTGGGTTTTGTCTATATCACAGTATTGGGGCTGGCCAACCAGGCTGTGCCCCATACTGGGAGTAAGCAATCCCTAGCTACTTCAGTCAACTATCTGAGCATAATTGCGCCTATTGTGTACTTGGCCTTCCAGGCCTGGCCCACCTCCCCTGCAGGAGTCCAGCCAGACTCTGGTATGGGCCATGAAACAAACTATATAATCTCCCATAATTCAATAAAGAAATTTTTATAGTTTCTAAATTTTTCCCCTTTGTAACTCTAATAATACAGCACAGTTATTAAATTAGTGGTTGTTTTTTAAATCTAAAACTGGCTTGAGATTAAAGTCAAGATCTGGGATTTCATCTCTGAAGGGACTATAATCTAGCCAGAAAATCCTAACATCCAAAACGGGGTCCTGAGTTTGATTTCTGCTTAAATAATCATCTAGGAGTTTAAGCTCATTGTAAAAATAATAAAGTGAATTTTCATTTGTTCCAGATGGTTCCTTGTTATCTGAAAACAATTTTTCTCCTCTCTACAATTCTACCATTGGTATTTACCAAAGAAGAGTCAGGAAGAAAGTTGCTGACACAAGCATACACCGCTAGTAAATTAGTTTATAAAGCTGTGGTGCTAAGCATAATTGGCTTGGATTTAAACAGAATCAAAAACCAATGGCTTTATATTGGTCAACAATATATCTGGGTCCACTTTGCCATGTACTTGGGCGCGGCCAAGGGACACAAAAGGAAATCCTAATGGTAGGATTGGGTTTTTACTAAGCCAAGGGTTAGTCTTTAGGTATGAATAGGGAATTTACCTTAAGGCCCTGTGAATGATAATTATCAGAAATCTCATCTAGACAGAACTAGGGAGATGGCGCTGAAGTACAAAAAACATAAAGAAAGAGTGCAAATAGAACTTAATTTTATTAGATGAATCTAAATGATTCTATTATGGCTATTGTCTACCACAAAATGGTTGAAGGACATATAGATCACTGGCCACTCTCATAAGTGTGTCAAGAATCACTCATATCACCATTCATAATGTGAATGAGTCCTTCACTCAATTGAGAGTGAAACCCATCTCAAGGAGAGAAAGGGAAATAAAGGATTTTCCACTCAAAATGTGATCCAATCAAAGGCAAAATCAATAATGCATGAATATTGGGATTCATGACAAACTTCTATTTGTTTGCATCTTAGTTGATTTTGCTTAGCATCATAGCTATGAGAACTACTGTATTCAAAGTTGGAGTCAACCAAGGATCAGGTTACTCACTCTTTGAAATTACCCATTGATAAAACCCAGAAGCAGTTGGCACAACAGCCAACTCATTATGAAAATCCCCAAAGAGAAACCACCTGCAGAAATGCAGGATCCTGAACTCAAGAATATCAGGCTCAAATCCAAGTTGGCTGCATCAAAAGAATGGCTCAACAGAAAGTCACCTCTCAGTAGAAACCACTTGCTCTTGATAACCCAGTCTGCTTCCTTACTGGAAATTTCAAGAAAATAGACTCAGTACATAGAGGACCAGTGTTGCAGAAAGTTTTGATGCCTTGCCTGACAATGTATCATATAATATGAAGAGGGCTCAATGAGCTGCCTCATGCTGTATCTAACACATTCTCTCTCTCATTTTGAATGTTGAAATACAATTCAATACTTATTTGTAAGGAGCAAGATTAATTCTAATCAAACTCCCTTTTTAATCAGTTGAAACCCAAAGCCAGATTTAGACCACATCACCATATCACCCACTTGCGGCCCTGTGGCCACCTATCATACTACAATATCTTACATCTCCCAAGAAAGACATTATATTATTCTAAATCTCAGCCCTCTGTCTTGACTGTTGTATTACCTAATCCAATTACTGAACTACATTTAGTTCAGTTGCAACACCCGGAAGGATGATTAAATATTGCCCAGAACACAACACATACCTTGTCAAATTCTGTAATGCCAAAGAAACTGTCATCAAAAAATACCACAGACAATACCTCCATCCAAGCAAAAGATAACATTTCAGCACCATAGTGCCAAGTTTCAGTCAACTACAGGACCAGCAGACATTAGCTATCAAGACCAGACATTTACCTAATGTCAATTCCAAAGCAGAATAAATTCTAAAGGGGGATTTTATTGAGGGAGTAGATTCAAACCCTCCATATTTGATGATCCCCGTCCTTCCCTTTATTATAAAGATATTCCAGTCATGTGAAAATTAGCCATACTATTATTTCCACTCATACTTGGTCCTTGCAAATAAGTAGGATAAAGCCACAATATCTTTAGATTAAAAGCCTAATATGTTCTTCAATAAAATATTCTCCCATTTATTCCTGGCTTTCCCTCTGTGGGTGCCTTGTTGTCAGGATATCAGATGTGTGTTTATTTGGAAAAGGTATCATTTTATTGCCCAGGGGGAGAATTGAGGATGTGCATTCCAGAAGGCCATTTATGGATAGCTGGATAGACATGCCTTGTGGATCAGGAGCTATAGTGGCAACAGCATCAGTAGGGTTGCTTGCAAAAGAAGGTATCAATGTTTCCCTTTTTTGAAGATTTCATTTTATCCCAGCCATGAAAATAAGCTTTGCAAGAAAAGAATCTGTGATGAGCTTCATTAGAGTGGCTTATATTTCCAAAGTATAGTTTCCACTTGAACTGAAAATCTGTGCTACTACAAACAATAGTATAGCCAAGTTTTTAAATTAGATCAGGCTTACCTAGGGTTGGGATGGGCACCAAAATTGATACAATTGGTTTTGCAACCAAGCTTTGACTGTCAAAATTGGGTTTGTGGCTTTGACAGTTGGGCAAAAATCATTTTGTGACCTTCATATCACATCACAATTCATACAGATTTGTTTTATGTTTTTAGGGGGCAGTTCACAATTTCAACTGCCACATTTTGTGCCCTGCTCCTAAAGTCACAGCACAACATGTATGAATTGTGATGTGACCAAGCACAATCTCATATGGTTTTGTGTTGTGTCCAATCATAAGTATGTAAGCTATTTCTTTCAATTGAAATATATATTTATATATATTGATTGGTGTTTTAATATAATTATCTAATGAAAACTGTGGTACAATCAAATCTATCATTGTGTGGTAATGGCAGATAAAGCTTTAATAAAATCAATTTAAAAAATAATATCCGACAACTGAACTTGCTCTAATTTTACATCCTGTGCCTTGCACAAAATGACACCATCTGTTTTACCCCTGAGAACCATTCTAATTTTACATCCTGTGCCCCTTCACAAAATGAAATCATCTGTTTCATATTTGAAAACCACCTCTCTTTTATATTTTGTGACCTACACAATGGAGTGAGGCACAAATTGTGACCTGCTCCAAAAATTGCAGCATAAATCCAGAGATAATTTTGTGACCCAATCCAAAACATCCAGAAAATAGTTTTGTGACACTGTGTTTACACAATTGCTGTTCCTGTCCCTACCCTAGCTTGGCCATAGATACAGAGACCATGCAGTTGCCAAAGCCCTGGTAGCATCTCTTGGGGGTTGAAAATTTTTGCTTTGGAATTCAACCTCCCACTAAAAACCAGTGTGGGAACTAAAGCCAACTTTGAAACACTACAGAGTTTTATATATTAGTATACCCAGCCATTTGAGTTAAAGGATAGCATCAAAAGGTAAAAATTCATAGTTTGGAAAGAAAGAATGATGTCCTTTAAAAATTGGAGCCCTTCACTTTTAAATGTTACCAAAGATTTATTCTAGACGCCTGGGAGATCTAACTTCACTTTAGGCGCAGATTACATTTTGATTGGGAAATATAAACAAAGAGTAACAAGGCTTCAAAATAAATTGTATTTTATTAACTTTGATATATGTTGGTGGCAATGTCAGATAACCAATACATAATGTGTAACGTGGTTCTTTTTAATCAGCATATGATGTATTACTCATTAAATGAAGCTTGTAAGATTTGAAAAGCTGCCCTTAGATTTTGCATGACAAACTGTTGCCAGGAGTGGTTCTTGCTTTGTCAGCAATCAAAAATTGCAGATCCTTTGTTATTTTTGAAATCATTTAGCAAACCAAAAGGCTACCAAAAGATGTTATCCGTTGAGGATATCATAAGCATTAAGGCAAAACTCTTATCTGAGTTCTATTTAAGAGGCAAATATGGAATAGTCAGGTAAACTATAAAATTGATTCCAAATAAGGGAGTAATCACCCATGGACTTGAAAAAACAGTGCTGTGCTAGAATATAATTAACATCAGTCAAAATTGATCAAAGGACCACCCAAATAATACAAATAGAAGCTTAGAATTTCTGAATTTAGCCTTTACGTCTCACACCATCCATCAGAGTCTGAATCTGTAAAAACAAGAGCATCCACACCCTCAAGCATTTCCTGCAGACCAGTAACCTTCGAAAGGTAGTGTGGATCTGCAAATACCAGCTTGAGAAACTTAAAGCCGTTCTCAGCATATGCGGCCAAAACTTTATCAGAACACGCAGTGCAGTTTGGGTAAGGCTGGCCAAGCAAAGATATAAACTGGAAGTTGGATAGAAATCCGCGAATCTGGTGGGGCACGGTTTGGGCAAGACGATTTTCGGTGCCTCCTGAAGAATCAGGAAGAGCAGCACCTCTGGAGGTCAGATAAGCAACAAAAAGGCTTTACCGTTGCGAGTGCTGGAGTACCGACACCACAAGCTCTACAGCCAAGGCACTTGACATGGCAGCAAGTCCAGGACGGGTTACAGTACATTGTTCGTCAAGCGTGCGATCCGAGAGAGACTTTGAAGTTAGGGTTAGGCAGGAAAGAGAGGCTTACGTCAGTGGGAGCAACAACATCTTGACAAAAGTAGCAGCTCAAATTGGGAGTCCCAGCCAGACGAATACCATGCCGCATGACCATAAACGTGTCAAATCCCAAAGCAACATTAATGAGGAGACGGTTATACCGTGCGGCTAAGAGGGTTGGGAGCCAACGTGATTCTCGAGAATCAGTCAACATGAAGATAACATCGTGGGATTGCACCAATTCCTCAAGCTTAGTCACATCATCTTGAACCTGTTTTTCTTCGGCAGGAGCAATAGGATGCCCAGGCATCGGTATGGTGAGCTTGTGAGATGCCACTCGCTAAAGTGTTTAGCAAAGCCCACAGAATTCACACCTACCACTTTAGGATAAACTCTTTTCAGTGCATCGGCTGCCGCATCTCACTTTAAATTTCCCACCCTCTAGGCAATCAGCGAACTCATACAAGGGCTGGCGGACAGGGTTTGAGAAAGAAACGCGCCCGTTGTCGACAAAGGATATGTCCGAAACGCCCCAGGCCTGAAATTAGTTGATGCGTAGGATGTTACCAATAAACTGCGAGACACGTATGACCCCAACGTACCAGCGCCAAGAATCAAACAGCGAGCATTGGCTATTGTAGGAAGATCTATAGCCGGTTCGGCCCGCCAGCGCATAAGCTGCAAATTCAGATTCACTGCTGCTGATGCTCGCTGGAGAGGATCCAAAGTCCCAGAAACGTCAATCACTCTGCTGCTCAGCTTGGTAGTTCCTACACCAGGCTCCCACCCCACCGTCACCGGCACGCTTTCACTTTTCCCCAGACTGATTTCCATCACCTTTGAGTTTGCGAAGAGGTCCAAAACCCCGACATGCTGGTGGATCGCTATGATTTTGACAGTTTCCAGTCCCTTGAAGCGAGATGCATAATAAAGAAGATTTCTTATAGGCCATCCTAATATCTCAGCAGAAGGGCTTGGATCTAAAAACCCAATATATACATCAGACCCTTTAAAAAAGTCATCCCACTCGGAAAGAAGGGCAACCTCAACACACTCATTTGCTGTAACTCCGGGCTGCAGACGGCGAACCAAGAAGAATCCACCACATTGGTTAGCAATGTGACCGCATTCTGAAGTATCTTTGATTAATTGTTGGACTTTGGTACCAAGCGTATTAATCTTTAATTTAGTAGTTAATTTTATAGGGATTTACCTCTTCTGAAGAAAACGCATCAGCCACAGTTTGGTAAGCAAGTGTTTGGCCGGGGCTTCTTGCTAATTGATGAGGCTGATCTTGAGCATAGAGAGCTGGCGCGCCAAACCAGTATCGAAATTTGTACTTTTTAACATCGGGGAAGCATAGCAATATGAAGTGGGAAAAAAGTCCTGGGTTACGAAGAACCTCGTCTGAGCGCATCTGCTCAAGAAGCTGAAAATTTCGTCAGTTACTATATAATGGAGCTTTCTATACACAAGAGTACATAATATCAAATCTTATTGGAAATATGGAATATCCTAGGAAGCTTCAAGGTATAAGTAGAGGGTAGCATATTTGGGATTGTAGTCAACACCAAAATTGAACACATATATTATTCAAAGCGAACTGCAATATAGGAGAATAATAATCCAAATATGAAAATCATTTGAAAAATAAAAAGTCTAGCCTTCTAACATAGGATCTTACAGAACGGAATCCTTACAGTTAACTTTTGTCAAAATAAAGTTCAAGAAAATATCACGATCTCAAAAAGCATTAGGATGATGGCCTTTATCCAAAAAGATTACATTCTACTTGGTTGCCCCTTTCGAAATGAATCAAATTTAAAGGTTTAAATATCACAACAAATTATTTAAATAAAACATGGTGTTTGATAAAAATACCTGTTCAGTATACTTGGCAAAGATAGCTTTACGATCAGCGGAGATCATCTCTTCCTCTTTATTATAAAGAATCAACGTTCCTGGAATCACCACTAGCTTGGGTGACACGGTGCCCTCAGCAGGGTCCACCGCATCTCCTGGCACGGACCAAGTTTTTCTTGGGAAAGATTTCTCATTTAAAGAGAAAAGTGGTGGGTGGTTGTTAGGAATCGCAGTGACTGATGCTTCTGCATCTGGGGCTGTACTTGAGCTATCTGTATGAATCTTTCTGGTTAAGTAGGTATACGAACCAGTGATATCGATATGCTGATCAGTGTTCAGTCGGACCTCCTCCAACTTGAGTTTAGCAACCAGCGGCCAGAAAACGATATCCACCGCGCTCTGAAACCGAATAAATTGGAGCACCTTGTGCGTCTTTGAAGTGCCAGCATCAGCCGATGTCATGATGTTAAGCTAAGAAGTGCTTTGGAAAGTTAAGCCTATTTATAGTGACTGCCACTCTCTTGCAGCATACATGCATCACTCTATGCATCATTTCACCCCTCCACAAGTGGAACAAAATCCAACTGAACTCATGTTTGGTTTAATCAAGTGGAACCCAAATACTGAAAGTACTTGTTAGCTAATTTTTGGGGTAGGAATATATCTAATCAACCAATTTTCTTACAGCAAATTTTCAAGCAACTTTGATCCAACTATAAGTTTCTTCACAAGTAACTGTTTTAGCTTTACAATAAATCAAAAGCTCAAATAACCATAATTTCTTAATTATAGCTATAATCTACACATCATGTGCCTTTTTATTTTACTTTTTTTAATTAAAAGGCTCAATTTTGACATCTTCTGTTTTTCAGAAATCTGCAGACTGTGGTGTTTTATCATCCCCCAAGATGATATCCTGAGTCTTCTAACATTAGGAAGGTACAGGAGAACCTGTGACTTTGGTGTGACTTGCAGCCCGTAATATTTTGTTGTAGTTATCAGAAGTAGCAAGTCTGACAGGGCCTGCGGCCTGGAGGCAATGGGTCATTTCTTACTACTTCTGGATCAAGGTTTATAGTTTAGACTTTATATATTGCTAAAGCAATTTATACTGTATGGCAACAGTATAGTATTTTTCTCTTCTCCTAAAGTTTGTTTGGGAGGAAGAAATCTGGTGATTAGATAGACTACGTTTCACTGTAAAGTCTAATAGAAACTGGTAAGAGATACTAGCTTTTATTCATAGACTAATACTGAGGCTGGCCCAGCTGCCCATGTTATTTTCAAAATTAGCTTACAACACTAAGATAGAGACTAAAGTAGCATTAGGGCGACATGGCAGGGAGCTCAACCTTGAAGGATAAATTTTGAAAGAAAGCTCATTGGACAACTTCTACAGCATCAGTGTTTGTGCTAGACACACTGTACAACTGAGTCCCTTAATCAAGCAGATTCAGTTGTCTACCTGGTCCGCTACCCAGTGCTAGCTAGCCAGCGGAAGAATACTAGTTGGTAGAGATGATTGTTTTACTTAATCAGAGCTACTCTAATATAATAAGCTCAGTGGCTTTTTATCTTAGTGTTTGGACTGATGACCCAATCCAATTTCAAGGATCTGGATGTACAAGTATTCTGGATACTGCCAACCCACTTAACATCCAGTCATTGCCCAATTTGGTGCCTTTCTAATATACAGTTTGACATGCTGGAAATGGCAACAAATCAATCTCACATAACTGTCCAAGTATTTAGCAACTTGAACCCATCCTGCACATGACCAACCCCTAGGTTTGATCCAACTAAATCTCTGCCACAGCTAAAGCTATATAAGTCTAAAGTATTATCCAATAAAATATACTTCTCTCCTTCTTAATTTAATATCTGAAGCTTTTCTAAAAGGCACTCTCTATCACTGATAGCAGCTACAATTTTTTTACCACACCGATGAAAGAGAAAATGACTGAACAAAACCCGCTCACCTTTGCTCATGTACTCAACCAGGCCACATCCCAGGATACCTGAAAAATGTACTTCCGCGCTCACAACATTAACAAAGATATACCTAGTGAATGCACCATATTTGAAGGACTGGCCATGCCCAAAGCATGCACCAAGATAATTCAATACAGCTGCTCTCTCTAACCACAAACAAACACATAAACACCTATCACAGGTAAAGTTACCAACATCAAGTACATTGGTATCAACAAGTTTTTTTGGTAAAAACAAAGAAAACATCATTAACTGGCTAGATCACTCAGCTGCTAAACTTCTCATCAGCCGCATTTCCTAAGAAAAATGGGTCCAAGAAGCTAACAAGCGCCTGTATGAGGCTGCAGCTAACTGGTTCACCACCTGGGTTGGCTCACAAACTAACAACCAGCTTGACAACTAGGAAGAGTTCAAAGCTGATATCACTCACAATTTTTGCGTCACCAAATCTCTTTAAGACATTGCAATACAGCTTGATGATCTTCCTCAGAAGACCACTATTGTCAGGATTGACAATTTTTTCTCCCTGAAAACCTGGGCCCAGGAGCTGGATTCGAACCCTGACCCTAGATTCTCTTGAGCTGCCGGCCCTATAGACCAAGGAGCTGCCTGACCATGTTTTCCTAAAGTTGAGCCTCCACAAGCTGATACCAAAAATGCTGGCCCAAATGATAAAGCAAGCCAAACTGAAAAAATTAGCGCACCAAATGGAGAACCAATCAAAGCGCCTAATGAAGGAAGCAAAATTCCAACTATTAGCTTCATGAGCTTGAAGTCTACACTAGCAGCCAATCAAGAGCAATTCCCAGAAGGAGGCACAGGCCCACAGCCTGGCCTCATGACCACAACACTAGAGCAAGATAATCAAGTAGCTTATTTGAGATTCTTGACCAATGAAAGAACTCTCAGGCCGAGTGTCATTTTGCCGCCTTTGGCCCCAAGCACCCAGTTCTCCTGGGCCTGCCTTTCCCAATGCCCTGATAAACCTCTCATAGAAAATATTAAGTTTGGAAGCGGAATGCTATATAGACCACAAAATCTTGCGCTCCAAACTTATTGCCATTTTTGAATAAAGGTTATGTTGTTTTGGTTTACACAGCTACTGCCTTATTTTGTATTTGCCATCTACTAATTCAGTACAAGATCTCCTGGCCCTCTTGCCCCTTCACCCACAGTTTTTCACCCTCCAGGTATACTCTTCAGCCCCATTTACTTTACTGATTACCCTTTGAAACCCAAATACAAGGACTATACACCTGGAAAAGATACTTGAATTTGATTCTTTGTTCCGCGTACAATCAGCAGTTAGATACAACCGTCAAGGTCCGTGGATATTCTCAACACCCAAATTGTTTAGAGAAAAATTCAACTATCTTTCTGCTTACAAAATCCATATGGAACTGCCCGTGACACCCAAGCCTATGCCCGCTTTCTCACCTGACCTCCCAACTGATCACACTGGCAAGCTATTCGGGATTGTATACATCTCCTTCACAGGGGTGATTGACACTATAATTCTGGCCGCCAGCCTGTAGTCTTGAGTGAAAAAGTCAGTCTTCTATCTTTTAAAGTTAGCTTCTCTCTTGTGGTGAGCTTTACCCGCAAAATTTCTGGCCTGAGTGACCCTTGAAACCGACAGGCCACCCAAGACTGGATCTCTGACACTAATTGTCCCCATTTTTATTGCAGATATAAATTTATGAGGCCTTTTTTAGTCTATCTATGGCTTTTGAATTTTTTTATTTTGCGTTTTTATTATTTTTCAGCATCAAAAGTGGACGCCTGTTGAGATAGTATTTTTTCTATTTGTGATAGCGTAAATTATGATGATGTATCTACTATTATGTTCAAGGTAGTGTTTTTTGAGATAGCGTAATTCCATATCGTTTTTGAGATGCCATGCCATATTAAATTCAATTTTACATCTATCCTTGGACGGGGCAATCACCTAGCAATGTATTAAGGCGTGGTTGGTCTTGGTTATTAGCTGTTACTAGGGCTGTTTCGGCCAAGCTCCAGACAGCCGCAGTCAGTTTCTGGCTCCTAGTCACACCCTTCAAAGTATTTAAATATGCTTAAATATTAAACAATTCCGCTTTAGCTGAAGCGGCCAAAAGCCGGAAGCTAGCCAGGGCTGAGCCGAAGCATCCCTAGCTGTAACTGTTTGGTTCTTGGATTCGGCTAAATAAAAAATTAAATTATTATTTGATTGGCTGCAGTATTATCAATCTATTAAATCCTGCATCACAGCACTATGAGGGCAGAATGTATAGGTTTTCAAAAGCACAAATAGACTTTTCTCCATAATATTCAATAGTGTGAAAGTTGATTCAGCTCGCTTGACAAAGATACAGAGGAGCTATCATCAAGTTGTAAGTAGGGCTGTGTCGGATTTCAGATTGTTTTTTATTAATAATATATGTTTTTTTACTTTTCTATTTTTAAAAATTAAATTTGAAATTCAAAAGGGATTTAAAAAATCAATTTTATTATGCTTTTTTTAAATTAAATTGAAATCTGGAAAGCCCTCCACCACCTTTTTTTAGGTGATTTCAGATTCCCTCAGTATAGGGGAATCCAAAAGAAGGTTACGGGAAAGGGTGATAAGGACACTTACGCAAAGGCTGTAATCGTCCCTTTTTTGGGCCACTGCAACCCTAGTTGCAAGTAATGATTTAATTACATTACTATATTCTTGTAGCAAATTTTAGAACTGATAGTAGTAACACTGTTATTAGTGTAGCTTTTCATCACAATCCTCGAGATTCCTTAGATATGTTTGAAGAGGTTTTTGCTGTGAACCTAATTTTTATGGGCTCACTCTTTAATCCAGTTAGTTGTTTTAAGCTATGGAACTCCTTCACTTCGTCATTACAGATCTGCTGATTTTTCTTCTCCTTTTAAAAAACATACTTTAAGAATGTACGGTTTAGCTGCAATTTTTTTAGAAACTATATTCGCTTGGGATGTTATTATATAATTTGGGTCTGAAAGATCACTTTTGCAAATTCTTCTTATATCTGACAGTTATCAGGTCATCGGCATCACGAGAGAACTTGGTGAAGTCATATCGCCAGTTCTCTAGGCCCCCGTCACCACTACGGCGCATCCATTCCCCTGTTAAAGTTTCAGGAATGCATACCCCAACAATAGGATCTCTAAAGAAAGATCTATCTTCATGAATGACTTTCCATGAGGTTTCTTGATGATTCTTCCACTTCCCCGAGATTGTGGGCATTCCTTTAAAGACAGCACATGCATGGTGTGGATAATCAAGGCGGATTACCTGGTAGAGATCGCTGATGAGCTCCTTGTCAGACAAGCTTAGAACTGTTGTGGCAAGCAGGAAAAACTGTTTCATACTTTGGCCCTTTTCAATTTATTTAACTATTTATATCTTAAGAGTATCCATCGTTGGTTAATAACTGTTCCTTGTAAATTTGGTGTGATAGAGCTGACTGGCTTAAACGCTAGTTTGGCTCCTTTGGTGGGTTGTCGCTGAAACTTGCAGAGCCGACATTGGCTATGATTGATACCCACTTATTTGGTTTGATTCAGAGCATTGCGATGCCATTCGTTCTCTCGCTTTTGGCTCCTTAACAGATTGTAATTATGGGGCACTGCAACAAACCCTTTACAAAATACCAGACCAATCTGTTCTAAGCAGTATCTTAGCGATTTAATTCAAGAGAAATTTAAATCAATGGCCTTAATTCATAGGTACTTATTAAATTAGTTACAATAACTTTGGTAAGTCATTTGACTTTTAGATTGACAGATTAATTTTCCTGGAGGTTTTTTTTGTGAAAAACCAAATTAGCTTATAGAAGTTGTTTGATACAATAATACATCGCGACCACCTAGTATAAAGTTTCTCAAAAAGACGTTTTACATACAAAACAGTTCATTTTAGTGCAATCCCAGAAAACGGGTGACAAAGTATTGAGATCCAAGCTACCAATCGACCACACACTTAATGACCCAGGCTTAGACTAGAACACATCGCTAAGTTGAAATCAAAAGAGCGACGACAATAGTTCAGGTTTTCTTATTTGAGAATAAAGTTTTATTTAAAATTTCCAGTTTTTTGTGGTAAAATGAAGCCTAGCGTAAGTGCCCCTACATCTATCCAAGCATTGACTTGTGGTAAAACTATTGATATATTAGTCATGACCTAAAAGTAAGAATCGATAAAAGGATGTTGAATTTTCCTGCCACTGATGCTCTTAACTATCCAGGGTCTTGAAAGTTTTACTAAATCGTTCCAGAAGCCTGAATTCCCCCAATGTTCTCAGAATTTACACAGTACCTTAAAAATCTTACCTAAAATACTTCGAATACAACTAAGATCCAGAAACGACCCAAGCTAGCCAATTCCACTCATAGGCAAGTATAATTATATGCTCAAGCAGCTAAAGCAACTGCAGAAACAAAGTGATTGATTTGTTAATTTGAAATGGCAGTTCTGAGTTTTTTTCAATCATGACTAGAGATATAATGCTCATTAATAGCATCTGGAACCACCTTGAAAGAAAATACGCGAATCATTATTTTGGAGTTTAACCCAACTTAAGAGCCACGCTAACGAATTATGGCACAATCTAGTTCAACTTTCAAAAATAACACTTCAAATTTGAAACTTTAAATAGAGCTTGGGCTTATATCTGGGTAGAGTGATAGTATTGTGGTATTAGAAATCATCCATATCGACGTGTCATTGATCTGTATGGCAACAAATCTGGCTACCAATACAATGCGTATCAAATGAACTATTGGGGGCTGGTAGTTCAGGAGTGACAATGTAAAAGGGGATGCTGTAAATCCTGAAGCCTTTAGGGAGACTTGGTAAACTAATGCCTTAAGTCCCAATATATCCACATTTGTCAAACATAAGAAGGTAGGTAAAGTTTGTAAAAGGAACCGGAATCAAGCTCCTAGAGGTTTCTAGGAAGTAACCAGGACTTGATCAGACCACGGAAGATAAAATAGAGCCCAGTCTTAACGCCGGAAGACAAGTCTAGAACCCTGATTTCAAGATCTGGATACTGCTCAGAATCGACTACTGGACTAAAACAATCAATAAACAAAGATTGAGTACGCTTGTGAAAACCACTCAACTGGCAAGATAGATAATCAAAGGGGATCATGATCGAAGAACGGCTAACAAAGTTTGAAATCTCAAGATAAAGTTGAAGCTCCAAGTACCTTCGAAATACAAACCAACCAGTCTCAACTTGGTGTTGCGAGATGATGGCTCCAGTATTTATCGGTTTCAAGAAAACTGAGATGAAGTCTAGGGGAAGATTTATCCTGTTGAAGGGAGAGGCTTGACAAAGAAGAGGGCTCATAAAAAGGTAGGGTAGAAGTTGCTCTACCAAGGAAAAGGTTAAAATAAAACCCCAGGAACCAACCCAAAGAAGTTAGCAGTGCTTGTTTAAACAAGTTTGCAAAACCACAACCAACCAAAGCAACTGTAGAAGCCCCCAAAAGAAGGAGCAAAAAATGGTGGGTGTAAAGAGCAAAAAAGAAGTGAAACTCAAGCCTGGAAAGTATAGGATTGAAGAGAAGACCTATTCAAAAAAGGGGGAGACAGAAGTGTGGTGATCCACAAATGGAGATATTTTGCAGGCAAGGGCTTGATATTGGTCAAATAAAGACTGTATGCCTAAGCCAGGTAAAGGTTGGTTGGTTTACCTATATATCTAGCTTTGATGAGTAGAGAGCAGTAGTTTATGCCTTGGGAGGGTAGTAAGGGGGCCCCTTATCAGTGATGCAAAAGAATAAAAAAGGTGGGTACTAAGTATGGTTTTATTAAGGTATATTATCATTCTGTGGCTAGCTGGGGTGAGAATCCAGCTAGGGTTCTGTTGCAACCAAGTCTTCAGCCTAGCCTGCTAACATATCTTATGATACACAGGGGGCGCTCGACAAGTCGCCCCTTGATGTGTCTAATGTTATGAATTAATCTGATGACAATATCAAATGGCGGGTACTTCATCCTAATTAGGAGCACTACCAATTTGACTTGCTGATCCCTGCACAAGTTATTCCTTGGCTCCAAACCTTACATGGAACTCCTCATCATGCCACCCCCTTGTGGCCTTGTGGCTTTCCCCATATAGTATATTGACCACTATATTCTACAATAAACAATACCTTGTTCTTATTATTCTGTCCTTTATATTGGACTGTTGTCTTCCCCAATTCCAAGTACTGAATCCTCATTGGTTCAGTTGCAACAGTGATAGCAGCGGTAGGTCTACGACCTATCTAAAACAAGATCCCTCCCAAGAAAGGACAGAGTACAGGCCGTATGGCTACTCTCCAACCACAGACCTTCCTGCCAATCTCCGAGGGGGACATCCCTGATGGGTACGTCATCTATCAAGACCAGCTAGTTCTCACCGCATGTACAATTGGCTCCGCCTTGGGCAGCATGATGCCAGTGTCATCCTGCCCCAGTCAGATCTGTCCCAGCGCATGCTCAACCTTCAGCTAGAATCTTTTGCTGGTGGCGTAGAGGGGGCCAACATCGCCAGTTGGCTCCAATCTACTGAAACCCGCCTTTGCATCTGTCAGGTTCCTGAGCCCATGTGGGTTGCCACTGCGTTTGGCTGCCTCACAGGGCCCGCCGCTGTGTGGTTCACCAACTGGGCCAGCCAGGAACTTGATGTTACCTGGGCGGCATTCTGAGACGCCGCCAAGTCTCTCTATAGCAAAACCTTCTCCCCCATTGTTGTGGGAACTCCTCTTCTAGCAATCAAAGAAACTGGTTCTGTTCCTGAGTACCTTGCTGTCTGGCAACAAGCTCTTGCTGCTGCCCCCAAAGCCGTGACCAACGGAAATGCAATGCTACTCATTCTCATCATCAATGGGTTAAAACCCCATACCTGCAAGTGGGTCCCCGTAGGTCATTGCACCTTCATTGACAACTGCTATAAGGCCATCATGGAGGCTAACAACCAGGCCTCAATGGGCTTCCGCCGCACCAGTGACACTTCATCCTAACCACGTACTACACCTGGCAATGACCACAATCAAGTAGGCTGCCGCCAGCCCCGTCAGCAGGATAATGAGACTAAACGCCCCCACAAGGGAGAGCTTCAGCTAGCGCAGATCAAGGATCAGGGAAAAGCCTGGGAGTTGTAGCAACAAGAGGCCTTGCAACCTCACCTGACTCATCCTCTCAAGCCCTGCTTGCAAAAAATCCCTGTGACTACAACATTCACGAGGTCAAAACCCTGGACAGCTTTCAGGTTCACAGTGACGACCCTGTATTGCAAGCAAGCCACTCCTCAAATAAAGTAACACACTTGTCCCATCTCTTCTGTTTCCGTGGAAACACCCACAAATTACTGGTAGATACCACGGCCAACCACACTATGGTGGACCAGGCGTTTGCCAACTCTCAACAATTAAACCGAGTGCCCAGCAGGTTCAAAGAAGTACAAGTAGCTGACTCCTGCAGAGTTGCAATCACCCACAAGACGGTACCCTTCTCTGTGAGAATGGGGAACATCCAGGTTAAGCTCTCTGGGCCCATCATGACAGGGCTCAGCCACGACGTAATTGCTGGGCTTGATTGGCTTTGGCACAACCGTCCCTACATCAATTGGGATACTTCTGTCATCACCCTCAATAGAAAAGGGGTGGGATTCCAGATCTAACCTGTAGAAATGAGCAAGTTACTTCATGATACTGTGTTTGTCAGAATAACAGAGACAGGCTCGTACAATTTCAAGGGGGAGGAAACTAGACTTTAACCAATGCTCAGTTGAAGTTATCTGCGCTGAATCATCTGCGGTCTCTCCCTTGACCTCCTCACCTCCACCAGCGCTTGCTACACTCCTTGAGAAGTACAAGGATGTATTCAGTGAGACACTTGAACAACTACCTCCTCCCCGGAAAATCCAGCACGCTGTACAACTTCAAAGGTTGTTACCTAAAGCATGACCATTATATTGTCTTACACCAAAGGAAGATGAAACCCTCCGCCAGCACCTTGTGGACGTGCTTGATAGGGGCTTCAATTGCCCCTTGCTCTCTTCATACGGGGCAGCGGTCTTCTTCATAGCTAAGAAGGATGGGTCCCTTTGCCTGGTCACAGACTACCATGCCCTAAATGAAGTGACAGTTAAGAACAAGTACCCTCTGCCGCTGATTGTCAATCTGTTTGATACACTTGCAGGTGCAAAGGTCTTTAGCAAGATTGATCTCACTGCAGGATACAACCAGGTCTGCATGGCACTAGGGGACAAGGCAAAAACTGCCTTCTGCACGCGCTACGGGTTGTTTGAGTGTTGTGTCATGAACTTTGGAATGACCAACACTCCCTCCACCTTTTCCATGTTGATGAACAAAGCCTTTGAGGAACTGATTGGAAAGTGTGTGGTTGTGTACCTTGAAAACATTGTTGTCTTCAGTCAGGATCAAATCACACACCTCCAACACCTCCGTGCTGTCCTCAACACCCTTTGGAAAAACCAGCTAAAAGCTAAACCCTCCAAATGCGAGTTCCTCAAGTTGGAGCTGTTATTCCTTGGGCACACCATCTCTGCCCAAGGGATAAAGCCCAACCCTGCCAAAATCAAGGCAATCACCAGCATGCCGCCCCCCACTGATGTGGGAAGGTGCGGACATTCCTAGGCATGATTGCCTATGTACATAAGTTCATATCCAATTGTGGGGAACTAATTGCACCTCTCACTGAGCTCCTCAATATATAAACAGCGCTTTCATTAGACCCCCGTCAGAGACCAAGCCTTTGAGACGTTGAAGCAAAGGCTCACAACAGCACCAGTACTGCAGTTCCTCAATCAAAACCGACAGTACAAACTTGAGACCAATACCTCCAACAGGGCCATAGGGGGCGTGCTAAGGGTAGAAACTGACAATGGTGTCTTCCTCCCTGTAGCATACAAATCCAGGAAGCTTACTGACTTGGAACAATGTTACCCCATTCATGATAAAGAATTGGCAGCCATTGTACACTGCATTGAGAAGTGGCGCTGTTACTTGGAAGGAGCTACCTTCCCACCCTGCGTTCTGACAGACCATAAGTTGCTCCATACTTCAACACACAGTCCCACTTGACACGCCGCCAAGCAGGATGGGTTGAGCGTCTATCCCCTTACCAGTTGCGCATTGAGTACAAGCCTGGAAAGGAGCTTGTCACAGCTGACACCCTTTCACAACTCTACGTAGTGTCCATCACTGGGGACAATGGCTTGGACCCAGATTGGCCCATGCTTTACCTCCACCCTGAGGCAACTTGCTACAAGGGCCTTAACTTGTTCACCATCTCCAAATTGAAGGACAACAAAAGTCAGTTCACCACAGATGCTGGCAACGTCTGCCGCCAGGCAGAGACAGGTGAGAAGACGCCTTATATTCCCACCACACAACAAGGGGACACAATATTGAATACCACAAAACCCTGGGTCATATCAGAGGGCGTAACCTCTTTGAGATTATGAAACATAAGGTTTGGTGGCCGCGCATGCATCAAAACATCTTAGACCTCCTCAAAACGTGCGTGTTGTGCTAAAAGAATACATCCAAACCTGCACCTCCCAAGTCTGTCCTGCCCATCAAGGCCATGGAACCCTTCAAGCAGTGGGCCCTTAACATTATGGGGCCACTCCCCAAAGATAGACTGGGAAAGAAGTAAATTATCATTTCCATCAACTACTTCACTTGCTGGCCAGTGGCTTGGGCAACAATCAACCACACCGCCACCACCATCACCTGCTTTATTGGCAATGAAATTGTGGCTTGCTTTGGGCAACCCAAACGTCTCATCACAGATGGCAGCCCCAAACTTGTTGGGCATGTCACAAAGGCATACTGTGCCAAGAACGCACTCCAATGTATAGTTACAACCTCATACCATCCTCTAGCCAATGGACGCATGGAATGGTTAAATGGCTTGCTGGTTCAATTGATTGCCAAGCTCTCACAAGAACACCCTAACACTTCATGGACTGCACACCTGCCCACTTCTCTACTTATCCTGCAAGAAAGAATCAACAGGGGCACTGGTTTAGCCCTAGCACCCTGGCCTTTGGAACACCTGACAGTCTGACAAGGGTTGAACAGGGAAAACTACAGTCCAAGGTTCCTGACAAGCCTCTCCTAGTAACAACTCCATCCCTAGACCAATGGCGTGCCAAAGCCCAGGAAATTGAACACAAGCAGATTGCGGGAGGGACAAAGCACCTCAAAGCTAGATACGCTGTAGGTGACCCTGTCTACACCCTCAATCCCAATTCTGCCAAGTTGGAACCCAACCACCTAGGGCCCTTCAAGATAGCTGCAGTCTATGACAATCACACTTATCAACTTGAAGATGCCCAAGGAAACACCAAGAAGCTTCACCATAATTGCTTGCACCCCTGCCGCACCATCCCCACACAAAAGTTGTTTGTGAAGACCTTCCCAGACCTTCTTCAGACTCCGGTCTTGGTGTCTGACAACAAGCAGGGGGCAAGGGGGGTGTTGCAACCAAGTCTCCATCCTTGCCTGCTAACATATCTTACGGTACACAGGGGGCGCTTGAAAAGTTGCCCCTTGATGTGTCTAACGTTATTAATTAATCTGATGGCAATATCAAATGTCGGGTACTTCATCCTAATTAGGAGCGCTACTAATTTGACTTGCTGATCCCCGCACAAGTTATTCCTTGGCTCCAAACCTTACATGGATCTCCCCACCATGCCACCCCCTTGTGGCCTTGTGGCTTTCCCCATATAGTATATTAACCACTATATTCTACAATAAACAATACCTTGCTCTTATTATTCTGTCCTTTCTATTGGACTGTTGTCTTCCCCAATTCCAAGTACTGAATTCTCATTGGTTCAGTTACAACAGTTCTGCCCAGGGATGGATGTGTGGAGGTAGCATTAAGATCCTGATACCAGCTGGGGTGAGATTACAGTTGGGTTACTTTACCTAGGATGGAGGTAGAGTTCCTCTTTTCATGACTTCAAACTAGTTCTAATGATGTCTTACTGCTACTGTGCAAGCATGGATGTCCTAGAAACATATTAAGGTGACTTTTCAGTGATATAGCTGCAGAACTTAATGATTTGGAGGTAACTGGAATGTGAAGCTGGTTAATTTTCTCCTGAAAGCTCAATCCAATCACTTGGGTTAGTAAAAACAGAGGCAGGGCATGAGGAATGCTTCCTTATGATGACCTAAAGTGTAGTTCACTTATGGGGGTCAAGACTGGGTGAACTCTTTTGTGGAGATTTATTGACTGGGTCTGAGGTGTTTACTGAAGGGGACTTATAGGATAGAGAGGCCCAGATGGAGATATTTGTTAGGAAAGAAAAGAGAAGGAGCAGAAGAACTGGATAGAGGTCATTTATAATGGCTGAAAGGAAAGAAGGAGAGAAATAAGAGGAAAGGATTTAAAAGAATAATAAAAAACAAGAAATAAATATCAAAAGAAAGAACAGAGAAATATAAGATAAAACAAATAGAAAGAAATAATAAAGGAATAAATAAATGAAAAGGAAAGTTATTAAAATAAAGGAATCAAGGGGGAAAATGTAAGAATAAGAGGGTGGCCAGGAACAGGACAAAGAAACACTGAGAGCAGGGCAAACCATTTTGCCATGGGCTATAGCATAGAGTGAGGGCAAGACAGTGGGGGCTTTAATTTTTGCCTTCTGAGAATAACAGAAAAACATTGAGCAAAACACAGGGAAGAAAATATCTTATGCTTTACATAAAGAAAAACAAGCAAATTGACATGGGGAAACTGACAGGATTATTCTGACATCCAATCTACAAACTACTTGGCCAATCAAAAAATTAAGAAATAAACTTAAATTCTAGGCCAGGTAATAGAATTTGCGACTTAATTAATGTAGATTGCAGTAAGGCAAGATGTATGGATATAATCATGCATTAATACTACTATCCATGCAAGCGTAACTCATTGAATACAGAACATAAATTGATGCCTGAACCTGCATTCAAAAGGTCTAGACTAGCCTGACAATCTTTCTTGAACAAAATTAACTTGTTGAGAACCCTAATCACGAGTGAAATTGGTTTAACCCAGTACCCAGCAAATCATGAGCCATAATTTCATTCTATACTTTAACAATTATGACACCTATGACTTAATGTTTTACCTCTGCTTTCTTGATTTAAAAGCTATAAATAAAGCTACCTTCATGTATGATAGTTTAAGCTATTGTCAAGGGTCTGGATGTACAAGTATTTTGCCTTTGCCATCACACCTAACATCCAGTCATCACCTGATTTGGTGCTTTTCCAATATACCATTTAACATACCAAAAATGGCACCAAACCAATATCACATGACTGTCCAGGTATCCAGCAACTCAAACCCATCCAGCACATGACCAGCCCCTTGTTTTGATCCAACTAAATCCCTGCCACAGCTAAAGCTATATAAGTCTAAAGTATTATCCAATAAAATATACTTCCTCTCTTCCTACTTTATATTCAAAGCTTCCCCAAAAGGTGCTCCTTATCACTATTGTTGAATTTCAACCCAAACCTTTACCATATTGTCAAGGATCTAGATGTACAAGTATTATGGCTGCCACCAACCTACTCAACATCCAGTCATTGCCCAATTTGGTGCCCTTCCAATATACAGTTCAACATACCAGGAATGGCAACCAAGCAATATCACATGACTGTCCAAGTATCCAGTGGCTTGAATCCATCCTGCACATGACCAACCCCTAGGTTTGATCCTACTAAATCTCCCCACAGCCAAGTCTATATAAGTCTAAAGTATTATCCAATAAAATATAATTCTCTTCTTTCTTAATTCCATATCTAAAGCTTCCCCAAAAAGGCGCTCCTTATCACTGGAAGCAGCTATGGTTTTTTGACCACACTCATGAAAGAGAAAATAACTGACCAAAACCCGCCCACCTTTGCTATAACAAAAGTAACAATTTTGATGCCCCAGGCAGGAATCAAACCCGCTTTTAGCCACCAGGCGGGGCTAGTGGGCGGGGGAGATTCACCTGCACCTGGATTTTTGCTTTTTGAAGCAAATCCAGGTGCGGGAACCATTCCTGCCCTGGCAGTAGCTGTGGGGCCCATTCTGGGCCCCAAAAGCTACGCCCAAGCCTTGGTGGGTTTGGCTGGGCCTGGGCAGGCTATTTTTAGCTCCCCAGTAAACCCAGTTCAAGCCCACGCTCCATTAAGTAATGTGGGGTCCCCAATTGGGGACCCCTTTTTTAATCAAGTTCCTTGGCCTCAGGAAAGCCTGTCAAGCCAGCCCAAAAAAAGGTGATCAAATTGGGAAAACCCCCATAACCCCAGAAGCCAAACCTTCTAAGACCAATGGCCAGCCAGGCCAAGATAGACCATCAAAAAGCCAAACAACTGTTCCTGAAAACCCCAAAAATAACCATGAAGCAGCCAACCAAATAGCAGAACTTGAGATGCCAAGCCTTGCCACACAGATAGCATCAGAAAAATACCCAGAGGCACCTGCATGTGAGTAAGTATATAAATCAGAAGCACTTGAAAAAGTTCTGCATCATCATCCTAACCAAATCAAAAGTTGTTATGAACCTTTGGTTCACCAATATGCTTACATATCTATTTTTAATACTTTTCCATCTGCACAAACCCAAGTATCAGTACCCATCCACTGGGATAGATAGCCAGACTTCAGTTGACAAACCCAAAGCTTTTGACTACTACTGTCTGCCCAACACTCCATTTGGCCCTGTGAATTTCACTGAGTACCCCCCAAATCCTGACCACAAACCCTGGACCTTGGAAGACTTGCAGTGGTACACCTGCCAAAACACACCCAAGGAACCCTATCATATTTTCCGTGACAGCAAAGCAATCATCATCTACCCTTTGATCTTCAACAGAAAGTACAATAATCCTGCTGCCTACCTGGTCCCCATGGAGCCACCCCTGACACCCAAACTGACCATCTCTACCCCACCCACCTCTGACGCCACTGGCCAGAACAGTCAATTCCTGGGGGTGCTTTACCTGGCACTCACAGGATTGATTGACTCTGCCTTGCCAGCAGCTGGGCCTTGGGCTGTGGCTGGGAAGGCCCTTTCCTACCTGGTAAAGTTAGGTCCCATCATCTGGTGGGCCATACCAGTACCTGCTTTGCCTCCTCCCTCACCTAATGGAGCCCCATGGTACTCTTAGTATCCTGAAAGTCACTCATGTACTCAACCAGGCTACATCCCAAGAGACCTGAAACGTATTTCCACGCCCACAAAATTGACAAATATATACCTAGTGAATGCACTGTATTTGAAGGTCTGGTCATGCCCAAAGCATGTGTCAAGATAATTCAATACAGTCACTCTCTTCAACAACAAACAAACGCACAACCACCTATCACAGGTGAAGTTACCAACACCAAGTACATTTGTATTGACAATTCCTTTGGTAAAGACAAGGAAAACGTCATCAACTGGCTAGACCACTCAGCTGCTAAACTCTGGCCAGCCACATCCCCCACAAAAAATGGGTCCAGGAAGCCAGCAAACGCCTTTACAAGGCCGCAGCTAACTGGCTTGCCACCTGGCTTGGCTCATAAACTGACAACCAGCTTGAAAACTGGGAAGAGTTCAAAGTGTACATCACCCACAATTTCTGCGTTGCTGAATCCCTCTAAGGCATTGTAATACAGCTCAGAAATCTTTCTCGGAAAACCACTGTCACGGCCTACGCCAATGAATTTGAGGATATACACCGTAAAATCCAAACCCAGCACAAGCTGACTACATATATACCAGAGCCTCATTTATCAACAGAATGAAAACCTCTATTGCTGCCCTCATCCTCCCAGAGGCCAACACCTCCATGCCTGCGCTCATTGCAGAAGCCAAATGCGTGGAAAAACATGCAAACATGAAATATGCTGCATACAATGGCAATCACTCCTCAAACAGCAATGGCAGAGAAAACTCCAATAGAAACAAACGCCAAAACACCAATCATAGCAACAACAACGCCAATTGCAACAATGGCAATAACAGCCAAAGCACAAACCGCTCATGTCCCAAAAAAGAGGACACTGCTGAAGTAAACAATGCTGAAATAGCAACCTGATATGAATCTGACCCCACATTCTCTGACCTCAAAGGTCTTGAAACAGAGAAACAGGGAAAAGAGAAGGGGAACAGGCTTAAGTGCCCCTATCCCCCCCAACTTGACAAGAGACTGTATCAAGGCACAAACTTTGCTGCTCACATCCCACGTGTCCCGCAATCCTCCATTTTTATGAACTTAAAAATTAAATATTGCTCACAACTTCTTGTCTACCCATGTACTTATAAATATAATACACATAAAATATTATTTGACTCTGGTGCATAACACACCATGGTTAGCAAACCATTTTTAACCAAGTACAAAGTACCAGTTGTCAAATCCAACTTCAAATACGCCAAAATGGAATACAAATCAAAAGTTCTACTCAAAGGCAAAACAACTCCCTTCATAATTGACCTCCAAGGCATACAAACGTCCATCAAAGGACTTGTCATGAACAACATAAACTACAACATTGTAGCAGGCATGGACTGATTCACCCGAGTGAACCCCAGCGTATGTTGGAAAACAAAAACCATGACCATCAAACGCAACAGAGTCAATTTTAACATCCTCAAAGAACCCAACAACCTCATTCTAAGAGACACAGTATTTGTCCAGGTCATAAACCAAGACAACTCTGAACGTCTAACCAAAGACAGTACCCTCCACATAATGAGATACACCAGATTCAATAATATGCAAACAACCAAGATTCAATGCCCAGAACTTGCGGCACTCCTAAACAAATACACCCATGTATTCAAGGAAGAACTCACAGAGTTACCACCCAAACAAGAGGTCAAACACAGCATCAACCTATGTAAATCTATGCCTAAGCCTGCACCCCTCCACAGACTCTTCCCCATGGAGAAACAAACCCTCAAAACCCATATTGGGGACAACCTAGCCAAAGGATTCATTTGCCTGTCTGAATCCCTGTGGGGGGCAGCAGTGTTCTTTGTAAAGAAAAAGGAAGGCACTCTTTGTCTAGTAACCAACTACAGAGCACTAAATGCAAGTACAGTAAAGAATAAATATCCCCTTCCACTCATAGAGGATCTGTTTGAAAGACTCTCTGTGTAAGGTCTCATGGTCTGGGGAAGATGATTATAAGCTAAAGCTTTTAACCCAGTGATATTTATATTATTCAAATACAAAAAGGTGGGCAAGGTCTGCAATAGCAACTTTACTAAGGCTCCTAAAAGCTTATAAAAGGTGAAATAAGGACTAAGGCGGTTTATTAACCCTAAGAGGATAAAATAGAGTCCAGTCTTAATGACAGATGATTTGGTCAAAAAGTCAATCTCTAAGTCTGGGAACTGTTCTGAACTAGTGGGAGGATTAAAGCTATCAACAATTAGATTGTGTTTACTACTATAAAAACTACCTAACTGGTGAAGAAAAAATTCAAAAGTAATTATGGGACCAAAGGTTGAAACTAAAACTAAAATTAAAGAGAAACACAAGCCACAAAACCTAACAAGTACCTTTTTGGGGTGCAAGTCAACCAATCTCAACTTGTTGTTGAGACTGGTAAACCAAGCCTTTTTATTGAGCTTGATAAAGTGAGGTGCAAAATGGGAATAAAAGATTTAAACTTTTAAAGTTAACTGATCATTGGCAAGAAAGAACCGTGGTTTTTAGGTTACTGCTTGAACTAGCTTTAAACAGTTAAGCTAGCATAAAGGAGGAATCAGAAGGTGAAAAGAAATAGTTACAGTGGTTGCTTAGTCGGTTTTAGCAAGCCAAAGAAGAGCAGAAGGGCAGGAAAATAGAATCCAAAGCTGCTGGCGTAAGCCAAGATGAAAAGCAAAAGGTAAGAAGCTTGGACCATATTAAATTAGCCTTAGTGTAAAGGTTGCGGGTTTGAAACTTGTGCTGAGCAAAAAGGTAACTTTGGAAAGGAGAACTAACCGTTAATGTAGGACAATAGGAACCAGGAAAGGAAAAGCAAATTGTTGGAAGTGAATTGTTGGTTTTTAAAACCAAAGATAAAGATAAAAGTGTTGAATGTTCCTGAAAATGCTAGTAGCAAAAATCCAAGAAAGGAGAATCCTGACACTCTGGAGC
>QTSX02001554.1:203779-236094 GCA_014839935.2 Entomophthora muscae | reverse complement strand
TTGGATTTGGTAATTTGAGTTGACTTCCTAGTCTGTCTTCAAGTGGCCGGGTAATTGGATTGTGTGTCAGGGCCCAGAGGGTCTTGACTGGTTTCCATCTGACTGAACTTAATATTTAAATCAAACTAAATTAAAACTTTATTTCAAGGCTAACTTAGAATGATCACAAGGGGATCATTGTGAGCAATACCTTTATATAATATTCCATTAGATTCTTTAGAATCTTCCTAAATCTTCTAGACAGTCTTAGGGACTCTGCTGGTGGCATCAGGCTGGGGTTTTGGGGCATCTTCTGAACAGCATGACTCATGTTTCTTTGAAAAATCCCGCACATCGGGCTTTGCATCCGTATTTTGTCTAAAAATAGCACAGATTGACTTTCCTGGTGTTTGGCTTCAAAATGCGTGTTTGGACATCCAAATCTGTCCAGTGGTTGCTGAGTTATGCTCAAATTAAGATTTTCATCAATTCTTGTGCCTTGGTTGCATATTTTTGTCATTTTGCACTGGTTAGGGAGTTCAGCTGGTGGCCAAACTTTAAGAAGCCATAACTCATTGTCTAGAGCAGCTAGGAGAGTCATCAAACTAGCATTCGGATTGTGGAGGACAGTATAGTTTTCCCAAAGCATTTTTAACACAAGATGGTTCAGGGCGTTTCCTGACATTGTGGGTCACAAAACTGCTTGTTTGGAACCTTGCTGGAGGGTTGAGCCTGCTGTTTTGACACTATGTGACGCCAAATTCCCAGTAAAGATCCTACCCAACCACAAAAAATTGTTTTGTTTCTTCAAACCCAGACATCTGAACCAGAGACAGGCCAGGTGGCCTTGAATCTGGTCACATAAGTTCTCACCATTGACTACAAACCTGGGAAGTTCAATGTGGTCCCTGAAGCCCTAAGTAGAAGAACCAACCTGGTGCCTACCCACATTAAAACTGCAATCACAACACCCAAGTCCTCTTGGACACAGCAAGCCTAGGCATTTACCTGGGATTAATGACAATTAGATCCAGAAAACCAGAAGTACTAAAGGCCCAAACACTCAACAAATTCACCAAAATCATGATCTCCAACCTCTCCAAATCTCTGGATAGCACCCATTACCAAAAAGGCTACTCATTGAAAGAAACAACACTAATGCTCCACAACAGGATCTTCATACCAAAAGGAGACATCAGAAACAACATCTTGAGAGACTACCATGGTCCCAAAATGGCTGGGCACCCAGGGAGACTCAAGACCCTCCAGAGCATCAGAAGAAACTTTGCTTGGCCAAAGATGGACCAAGAAGTAAGCACGTACCTGAAGGGATGTGAGACCTGTGGACGTACCAAAAAAGCAGAAACAAACTTGAAGGGCTGCTAAGACCCTTGGATATACCTAATTAACCCTGGAGATCTGTTTCCATGGATTATATTGTAAAATTGTCCCCATTCCTCTCATTTAATGCAATACTGGTCATAGTAGATTGTTTCACTAAGATGGCTTACTTTATACCAATCACCACCCATTTCACAGCAGCTAAGACAGCACAACACTTCCATGACCAAATCCTCAGTCAGCAAGGAACATCTGAAGAAATCATTACATATAGAGGACTCCAATTCATGTCAAACTACTGGACACAGGTGATGAAAGACTTGGGAATCAAGCAATGTGTATCTACCTCTTACCACCTGCAGACAGACAGCCAAACTGAAAGAGTGAACCAGATTCTCAAGAAATACCTTTGATGCTATGCAAACGCTGATCAGAATAATTGGGCCAAAATGCTCCCCATGGCCCAGTTTGCCTACAACAGTAAAGACCACACCTCCACTGATATGTCCCCATTCAAAGCCAACTAGGGGTTTGATCCCACCTGGGACCCCAAGATTGGTGAGAAGGAAACTAACACTACTAGACGCTCCTGGATTGAAAAGATCCATGACACACAAAAAACATGCCTAACTAACCTGAACCGTTCAGTGCAAATATACAAAGTCTTTGCTGACCGCAAACAAACTCCTGACCAACTCTTGCAAGTAGAGATGAAGTATACCTGGATTCCCAGAATGTACCCCTACATGTGCCCTGTAGGAAGTTAGCTCACAGAATAAGTGGCCCCCACAAGATCACCAAACTAGTTGGAGAGGCTGCCTTCAAACTAGACCTACCCCCCTCTTGGAAGATTCATGATGTGTTCCACCACTCCCTATTGTTTAAAAAAGATGGAAATTTGCTTACCCACCAACAACTCAAAACAGCCCCCTCACCCATCCAAACAGGCCGCTCTGAGAAATATGAAGTCAAATACATATACAGCAACAGAACCCACTACCAAAAACCCCAGTACTATGTCAAGTGAAAAGGATACTCAATAGAGGGAAGTACCTTGGAACCCCTGAGTAACCTAGTGAATGCCAAGGAAGACGTCCAACTCTACCTGGACAAGAAGAACGTTGCAACTGAACCAATGAGGATTCAGTATTTGGATTGGGGAAGATAACAGTCCAATAGAAAGTAAAGTAATAATAAGAATAAGGTGTTGTTTATTATAGAATACTTCAATTAATATACTATATGGGGAAAGCCACCAGGCCACAAGGGGGTAGCATGGTGGCATGTTCCATGTAGGGTTTAGAGCCAAGGAATAACTTGTGAGGGATCAGCAAGTCAAATTGATAGCGCTCCTAATTAGGAGAAAGTGCCCGCATGTCATGAATGACATTTCAATACTTGTATTGAAAACCTGGGAATTGAAACCCGGGTCTCAGAGAAATCCTTAAATTGACCAGAGTGGACAGGAAACCGCCCAACTGACAGTTGGGTCAACCCCTGGACCACCAGAGATAGATGACTCCAAACAGGGGGAACAGAAACCTGCCAACCTGTCAAGCGTCAATACTGGAGGTTTGAAATCAACATCAGAGACCCTGGAATCAAACTCCAACCCTCCAAAGACTACTCAAGTCACACAAAGTGGACAGGAACCCGCCAACTTATTAAATTGCATACCCAAGTTGACAAGTTACTCCAAGACCCACCAGTCTCCCAAGGACAATTCCCCAAATGATCACCAGATTGCTGCCAACCTTGTGCCACCAAAGATCCATACCTATGCAGAGGTTGTAGCTTGCCTTAAGGGGGTTAAAACAAAGCCTACTGCTAACTCTGCCAATGACCACCAGCAGCTGCCAGTCTTCCGTCCAGAATGGGTAGTACAATTGAACTACTCAGGTGACGTGGTGAACAGTAGCAGAGGAACAAAGCATTGTCACTTCTATTCAATAGAGCAGGCACAACCTGGATCTGCTGCCCTCAAGACTCTAAGCCAAGATCCATGCCCCGCCAGTGCCTTGTCTGCAAACCTGAAGCCTTCAAAAATTGAAGAAGCAAAAACCCATGGTATAAAAGCCCTGGCAGTATGGTGATGACCATATTGTCATTTTTGATAATAAAGTTTTATGAACCTTTGGTTTGAACAAATCTTATCCTATCTAGTCTTAGTGATCTTCCATCTTAATTTGGGTCAAGTAGACTACCAGGCCGCCGCCCCCTCCAAAGACCAACCTGCCTAATTGCCCCAGGCATTATACTGCCCCTGGGAGCCCCCTTTGAACTTGTGCACTTTACTGAGTACCCCCCTAACCCGGCCTATTCAGAGTACAACTTGGAAACCATTCTCATTGCCAATCCCTTGGCAAGGACTAGAGAAACTGAATACATAGGACGTGAAGGAAAGAGGATCAAGGTTCCGCCCTTAATGTTCAAAGACAAGTACAATTATCTGCCTGCCTACTTTGTTCCTATGACTCCGCCCTTAACCCTGCAAACCAACCGCCCAATGGAGACCCCCCCACTGCAGCCAAGACTACGTCCAACCAACTGTTTGGAGTACTCTACATTACTTTGACAGGAATGGTAGACACTATGGTGCTCAATTCAGGGCCCTGGTCTTTGCTTGGGAAATCTGTATCCTATATTATCAAGTTAGCACCCATCCTATGGTGGGCATTACCCTCTGCCCTGGCTGTATTCCGTCCCAATCCAACCAATGCATCTACCTATACCTGGCTTCCTGACACCGCAGTTTGACATTGCCACCAGATTGGCCCATGCTGTTAGATATGTCAAGGGGCAACTTTTCAAGCGCCCCCTGTGTATTGTAAGATATGTTGGCAGGCAAGTCTGGAAACTTGGTTGCAACAAGAACCTGAAGGAGGGGCTTTTGGGGAAAGAAGGGGATGGTGTCAGGATTGACAATTCTTTTCCCCTTTAAACCTGGGCCCAAGGGCGGGATTCAAACCCTGACACTGAATCCCCGCAGACTGCTGGCCCTAAGGACCAAGGGGCTGCCTGCCCGCGTTTTCCTGGGGCCAATCCCCTGCAAGCTGAAGCCAAGAATGATGGCCCAAATGATGAAGCAAGCCAACTAAAGGAATTATTGCACCAAATGAGGGAACAATCAAGGCGCCTAATGGAGGCAACAAAATTCTGATCATTAGCTTCACAAGTTTGAAGGCTACATCAGCGGCCAATCAAGAGGCACTCCCAGGAGAAGGCACAGGCCCGTGGACCAACCTCATGACCACAGCTCTAGAGCAAGATAATCAAGTAGTCAATTTGAGATTGCTGACCAATAAAAGAACTCCCAGCCTGGATGCCATTTTGCTGCCTTTGAACCCAAGCACCCAGATCCCCCAGGCTCACTTTTTCCAATGCCCTGATGAACCTCCCATGGAAAATATCAAGTTTGAAAGTGGGGTGCTATATAGACCAAAGGACCCCGTGCTCCAAACTTATTGCCATTTTTGAATAAAGGTTATGTTATTTTGGCTCACACAGCTATTGCCTTATTTTGCTTTGCCATCTACCAATTCAGTTCAAGATCCCCTGGCCCTCCTGCCCCTCTGCCTGCAGATTCTTGTTATCCAGTTGTTCTCTTTGGCCCGTCCATTTCATGAAGTACCTTCTTAAACCTGAATATAAGGATTACACCCCAGAAAAGATCCATGAACTAGATCTTTGGCCTGCATGCAATTTGCAGTTAGATACAACCTCAAGGCCCCTGGATATTCTCAACGCCCAAGTTGTTTAGAGGCAAATTCAACTACCTGCCTGCCTACAAACTCCGCATGGAACTGCCTGTGACCCTCAAGCCAATGTCTGCCTCTTCACCCAACCTCCTGTCAGGGATTTCTTCCCTGACTACATTAATTATATAAATGCTTCTGGTCAATACATCAAAGTCAAGGAGACCAGCAACCAAATTCTAGACACCAAGGTCAAACCTGCAATGAAACCAGACGGGGATCAAACCCAGAATCCTAAGTACCCAGCCATTGTTAGTTCAAAATCAATTAGTTTACATACATTACCTATTTATTTAAACCCAATTGATTCAGTTTTTTCTTTTGAACTTCAATTTGAGTGCAAAAAGGTTAATAGTTTAAAAAACCACGTCACTTACCGCTGTGCTTCTGATTGGTTGTGTCAATAATGTTTGACGCTCTGTAACCCGCTCTTCAGCCAAGCTCTGTAATTGATATTCCTTGAGATTCAACAATTAAGGCACTCACTCTTGATTAACACTGTGGCTTGTTCCTGGCTCATCTGGTCTCTGCATAAGTTTATCATATCTTTTATTAAGATTCAACTTCATCCCAACATGAAAAAGGTATTATTTTTAATGATCAAATCATGTGAATCCCTCTTATTCCCCCAACAACCACTTAAATATGTCAGCCTCCATTTTGAGGCTATTTAAGTGAATAACCATTATCATTTCTATTTGTTCCAACAATAAAGAATTATTCTATTCTATCTCTGCCCACACCTATCTCTTTTGTTCTTATTTTGAAACTGTGAAAGGAATTTTATTCCTGTTCTGGTTTCTAGCTTCCTTCTTGCCTGTGGCGCTAGCCTTGGAGAACCCCACTCCAACTATGGACTGGCACAATTCATCCCCAGACAATGCTCACCAGAAGGAGTCCCTTGCCCATGGTTGGTTTAAATACCCCTCTGGTCACTGGGGATGCAAATTCCACTATGGTTATTCTTCCCCTCCTCTTCCAACCAAACCTTTGCTGGTTAGACCCAATGCTTCATTCTACCTGATAACCTATGTTGTGGGATACTATCTGCTATGTTGCTTCAGCTCTATGATGGGAAGATTCGCCTATCTGGGCCACTTAGACCATCTCACCATGATTATGGTACCTATTAGATCAGTAATAGCCGGGCTCAACTTAGGGGCTTTGACCTACCAGGTAGGGAAACTGTTTTCTATCAAGTGGGTCCCTGACAGTTTGTTGGAACCCATCTTGGGCTTTTTACTTTGAAGCTCAGAAGCAACCCCTTCAAGTTACCTTCTTTATATTTCACTCATCAAGAGCCTGGCAGTTGCCTTGATTAACGCCATCCTCAGTCTTACCATCTACCATCTTGTTTGACTCTTCACTCAGGCAAAGACCTCCGCCTCCTCCAAGGAATCCTCACCTCAACAGGTTCAAAATCAGACTGTGGTACTAAACCAGATTTTGGTAGTCTCTCCAGACAATGGGAGTAGGCAAAGAGAATAAGTATCTCAGTTCCTTTGTCAGTCACTCTTTGAAACATCCCCCTTTCAGTATCAGACCAATGCACAGAAGGTACACCATGTGGCTGAAAAGCTCACCAGTAAGGCCTGCATCTGGTACGCCAAAGCTACTCTCCAAGGGGAGAAACTCCTGGACAACTATCCGGCCTTTTGTGATTCCTTACTGTCTACTGTAGTATCAGCACAAACCACTATTGAACTCAGAGACTGTATAATGAATCTGTATCAAGGCTGAATGGCCACCAAGGACTATATTGACAAATTCTCTTGCCTCAAAGAAGCCATTAGGATGACTGATTCCAAAGCTTGCTACCTTTTCCAAAAAAAGCTGTCCCCTGAACTCAAGAACTTTCTGTCCCATCACGTACTACCTGATAATTTCTCCGAGCTCACCAAAGAGGTCTTGAAATGGTCCTCCAAGGTAAAGCAGCTCCCTTCTTGGAAAAATACCAAGACTCTGCCCGCCCAAAACTCACCATCCCCTGCCAAGGTTCCTAAGGGATTAGTCCCAAACCCCAGGGGAGGTTATCAATTGGCCCCCAAAGAGAAACAACATCAAGTTTGAGAAGGACTGTGCCTTTACTGTGGACAATCAGGGCATTCTGCTAAAGACTGCCAGGCACTTTCCAAGGTACAAACTGCTTCAGGCCATCTTCTTTCAACCACAGATGTCAATAAATCTTCAACCCAATCTTACGCTCTTTTGCCCGTTTTTCTAGACCACAAATTTGGCACTACAGCCAGCTACGCACTGATTGACACAGGAGCAATGGGGAACTTTATTGATCAAGACCTCTTGACATCCTTAGGGTTCAAGACATCAGGACTAGCCTCTGTAAGACTGGCCAAAGGCACACCTGCCCAAGTAGGACGCCTAGTTGAACCTCTCCACACTCAAGTAGGGAATAACTCATATTGCCTACCCACCTCTACTATCTCTAATCTGGTCTTCCCTTTAGTGTTGGGATTCCCCTGATGTCAAGAGTTTAAGTTGCAGTTCAACTGGGATACCAATTCAGTCACGCTTCACTCCCACGGGAAGCCAACCACAGTGCCTCTCAAAAGACCTTACCATCAGGTACCAAAGAATTTCATGGCCTATTTGAACTCCCTACTTCTTATGGGGAATCAAGCACATGACTCTATTCCAGAGGAAATCCACGGCTTAAAAGAGGCTTTTAGTGAAGAACTCTGTTCTTTCCTCCCTGAAAGAAGACCATCAAATCTGATAATTGATTTGATACCAGGCTCATCCCCTACCTGGGGAAAGCTTTATCCCATGAACCAAGATCAAGGTATTGCAATGAAGGTGTACCTTGACAAAAACTTAGCCAAAGGATTTATGTGCCAATCCAATTCCCCATGTTTGTCACCCATGTTATTTTTAGGGAAATCTGATGGCACCCTTAGGCCAGTGGTTGACTTCACCAAACTGAACGCAATAACCATTAAGAACCAAAACCCTTTACCATCTGCCGAGTCATTGACTAACCAACTGACTCACGCCAAGGTGTTTTCTAAGCTAGACCTCTGCAGTGCATATAACCAGATACATATTGCTGAAGGCCATGAGTGGAAGACAGCGGTCTGCACCCCCTTTGATCTTTATGAATACCTGGTAAATCCCTTTGGCCTGAGTAACGCCCCTTCAGCCTTTCAAGGCCTAATAAGTGAGGTACTCTTCCCCCTACTTGATGGCTTTGTGGTTGTCTACCTAGACAATATCCTTGTATACTCACATACCAAGAAGGCCCACACCATACACCTACAAGAGAACCTTCAATTACTCATTGACAACAGATTGTTCTGTAAGCTTGAGAAATGTGAATTTTTTGTCACCAAAATTGAGTTTTTTGGATATGAGATTAACCCAGGCGGGTTTGCAGTTGCTCCCTCCAAGGTACAGGCAGTCCTGGACTGGCCTAGACCTACTACACATACCAATCTTTGCGGGTTCTTAGGCCTGACAAATTTTTGCCGCAAGTTTATCAAGGATTTCTCCTCTACCGCTCTCCCTCTCACTCACCTTACCTCCAAAAAGGTTCCCTTTGTCTGGTTGCCAGAAGCTGATCAGGCGTTTGAAACCCTCAAGAAGCTGTTCACCTTGGACCCTGTTCTTCTTTGCCCAGACCCTGAGTGTTAGTTTTTTTTGGACATGGATGCCTCCAACTTTGCCCTAGGAGGGGTGTTACTGCAGCCTGGGGAGGATAGTGAACTCCACCCTGTGGCATTCTACTCCTACAAGCTTCTTGACAGAGAGAGAAATTATCACGTGTACAAGAAGAACTATTTGCCATTGTCAAATCCTTGAACCACTGGCATCACTATTTGGAAGGGAGTAAATTCCCAGTGCAAATCAGAACCAATCATAAAAACCTCCTTTACTTCACTGAGAAGAGGAAGGTTAGCCCACGCCTGGCCCAATGGGCTATCAATCTACTTGCCTTTGACTTCAAGGTCAGCTACACCCTGGGACACAAGAACATAGAACCAGACGCCATCAGTAGACAAGAGGATTTGGATAACCCAAGCCAGTCTTATGGGAAACACAATGAACGCTCTATACTCTCTGAAGACCAGTTCCTCCCCCATGTTATGACCCTATCTTATTTATCCACCTTGGATCAGGACATCATAGCATCCCAACTCCTTGATAAGGATAACACTCCCACTGGGCTTACTCTAAACAACAGATACTGGTCAAAGAATGGAAGCCTTTATATACCAACCAATGAACACTAACAAACAATCTTGGGAAGTTTCCACGACTCCCCTCTCACAGGACATGGAGGCATTTGCAAAACAGTCAAGAGAATCCAATGAAGATACTGGTGGCCTAATCTGAAGAAAACAGTTGCCAAATACATCTCCATGTGTGTACTGTGTGGCCGCAACAAACCCTCCACCATGAAGCCCCAAGGATTACTCAAACCATTACCTATTCCTCCGCGTCCTTGGCATTCCATCTCCATGGATTTTATTGTGGACCTTCCAGAAAGCAACAATATGACTGGCATCTTTGTGGTAATGGATTGGTTAAAAAAATATGCAATCTTTACGCCCTTCAAGTGCGCAACAGCAGAGGACACAGCCAACATGCTCTTTACTCATGTAGTCACCAATCACAGAATTCCCAACAACATCATCTCAGATCAAGGTACACAATTTACATCCAAGTTCTGGCAGTTCTTAATGAAGGTGTTACGTGTTAAAACTCTTATGTCCACCTCCTTCCATCCTCAGACTGACAGAAAAACAGAAAGGGTTAACCAAGTGCTGGAAGGTTTCCTCAGGAACTATGTAAACTTACAACAGGATAATTGGGTAACTCTACTTCTGCTTGCCCAACTATGCTACAACACCAATCACCATGATTCTATTGGAGTATCTCCCTTCTTTGCCAACTATGGATATAATCCTGAAGACCTTTCTGAGCCTCCAATCAAAGACAATATTCCTTCTGTGCACTAATGGGCAACCTTGTTACTCAAGAATCACCAGTACCTCAAGACACACCTAGAGAAATCCATCCTTCAGTACAAGAAACAAGCTGATAACCATTGAAGAACTCCTGAAGACATTCAGGTGGGAGACTATGTTTTTCTCAATGCCAAGAACCTTAACCTTGATATTCCGGGCCAAAAGCTAGGTCCAAAGAGTATTGGACCCCTGTTGGTCATTGAGTGACGCTCTGATGTTAACTTCTGACTCAAACTCCCTGAAGGTTCCTCCGCCCATGATGTTTTTCACATTAGCCTCCTGACTAAATTCAAGGGTTCATCATCTGACATGAACAGCAAGGACTCTCCTCCTGTCATCTTGAACCATACTCCAGAATTGGAAGTAGAAGAGATCCTCAATCACTGAACCTTGCAAGGCAAACGTCAATACCTGGTGAAATGGAAGGGCTACAAGGTAGAATCCAACTCCTGGGAACCAGAAGAGAACCTAGAGAACACACTGGAAGTCCTCTCACACTACAAAGAGACTCAGGAAGAGAAGGGCCTTCCTGGGGAGGATAGTGTCAGGGATTTCTTCCCTGACTACATTAATTATATAAATGCTTCTGGTCAATACATCAAAGTCAAGGAGACCAGAAGCCAAATTCTAGACACCAAGGTTAAACCTGAAAAGGAACCAGACAGGGATCAAACCTAGAATCCTAAGTACCCAGCCATTGTTAGTTAAAAATCAATTAGTTTACATACATTACCTATTTATGTTAACCCAATTGATTTGGTTTTTGCTTTTGAACTTCAATTTGAGTGCAAAAATGTTAATAGTTTAAGAAACCACATCACTTACTGCTGTGCTTCTGATTGGTTGTGTCAATCATGTTTGATGCTCTGTAACCCACTCTTCAGCCAAGCTCTGTACTTGATATTCCTTGAGATTCAACAATTAAGGCACTCACTCTTGATTAACACTGTGGCTTGTTCCTGGCTCATCTGGTCTCTGCATAAGTTTATCATATCTCTTATTAAGATTCAACTTCATCCCAACATGAAAAAGATATTATTTTTAATGATCAAATCATGTAAATCCCTCTTATTTCCTGGCAACCGCCAGAATTAACTCATTCCGCAAGTCAACTTACTGAATATCAACAATTTGTCGACATTCAGTAAGTTGACATTATTTTGGTATTTATCCGCCGGAATCGGGCATTTCCAAAACTAAGCTAATTTTTCATAGTGAATTATTAAGTCAGAATTGCAAAATCAAAAAGGAACAGACATAATGTCAACACCATTTAAACAAAGGCTTAATTTTAAGCCAAAAAATTAATATAATTTACTATTAAAATGTAGGTTTCTTTGTACTTTTACATTAAGGTTGACTACAGTAAGTAATATCTGGATGTCAACCCCAAATAAAAATCCATAAATTTCTTAATAAAATATGCAATATTCTAAAAATAACTATTTTTTATATTTTATACTACTGTTTTTATTAAATATATATTAAGATAAGCATTGAACAAAGACATATACCTTCTTTCAGAGCATTCTTTGTATTATTTAGATATTTACTGTTATTTTAAACTCACTGGATAAACTATAGCTTATTTCCGGAAGTCCACTTAAGCCAACACACATATGTTAAAACTAGAATTTATATATGTAATTATAATGTCAACTTTGTGTCAAACAATGTGTTGCCTAAATTGCAACAAAGGGGTTTGGCTAAGCAAACAAAGTGACATAATTTAAGCGAGATTTAATAGGAGAGTTGCTATAAAAGAACGCTGACTGCCTGAATGTTGACACCTTCACTTATTTATTAGTAAAACACTGCCACTTAACAAAAAGCACACATACAATGGTATGTTAATTCAGGCCAAAGTACCCAGGGCTGTACTTCAGACTTCCCTCTATAATCCCTATCATTTAGTTTTCATAAGTTACATATGCAACTCTTTAATTTTTTTAAATTTAAAAATAATCAATTTTGGCCTTAAAAAACCAACTCTGGAAAATATTAACCAAGCTTTATAAGTGATTTATACAGTGTTTTTCCACTTTAATGCTGACTGTCAGTATGTCAACGTCAAAATTAAAGTGTTTTTTATGCTGACAAACTAAATTAAATATTTTTGACTGCTGTGACTACCAGAATGTCAACTTTTTATTTAAACATGGGTTTTTTCCTATTCTTTAATAATAAACTAGCTCTAAAATTACTTTCTATAATTCTATAAACTATTTACTTAATAATAAAATTTAAAACAAGTGATTATTATTTAATTTTATTCATGTCTCACATGATTATTCTTACTTTATGAACTCTACTCTAATTATTGTAGGACAAATCTTCCAAGAAGCCACAAAATAACTCCAAGTCAACCAAGAAAGTACCCAAAGCCTCTGGAAAGGCCCAAAGTCCCTACCCCAACAAAAAATCAGCCAAAGAGCCCTCAACAAAACAGAAGACAAAGGAGAAGACCCCAGATTCTGAAAGCAAAGAGCCCTCTCCTGACCCCTCCTCTTCTCCAAGCTGGTTCCAATCAGAAGGAGATGAGGTTCCACTAAACAAGCAAAAAAGAAAGAAGACACCCAAGAGTCCAGAACCCCAGCCAAGCCCAGATGAATCAAGCTCAAAGGAATCAAGTCCCAAGGAATCAAGCTCATCCCAGTCCAGAAAGCGCAAGAATACAACTCCAGATAATTCCCCTCCACCGCCCAACAAATCTGCACCTCCATCTTCCTCATCAAGTATCAATAAAGAAGATCCTGATGATTACCTGTCTGACTATCATCAAGCACCAATTGGCCCATGGGATCCCCTAAAGGTTCACAATATATGTAACTTCAAAGGAGAGTTTAAGCTCCCAAAGAAGTTCCCTTGGTTTTTCCCTCTAATGTCTGTCAAAGGAGGTGCAAGTTTAGTCTGTGATGGCTATGTTTTCAATTGCAACAATCAGAAGAGAGCAGGAAGAAGCAAGCATTGTGTATGTGAAGATAGAAGCTGTGCTGCCAGAATCAATACAGAAGGATGGGATAAAGTCACTAGTGAAAAAGGAGAGCACACATGCAATGCTCCAATAAATCTTATTAAAAAGCTTCTAAAGTGGTACCTCTACCAAATGGTCCCAGTCTCCAAAGATGCCAAGGCTTCTGATCTGGCAGTTAAGGCCACCACACACCTAAGTAATGAGAACCTGAAGCTCATCCCTGACCGCAACTAGTTAGTGAAGTACATATGTGACAAACGCCGTGACCTAGTCCCCCATAAGAAATCAGCTATGGTTCAAGGAGAGTTAGTCTTGACAGAGGAGTTAAAGATGTTCAATGGTGATGAGATATTCCTTTTACATGATGATGGTCCTACAGCAGAGGCAATAATTATATGCTATGCTACACAACAGAACCTGGAGCAGTTGAGGGATTCAGAGACCTGGTTATGTGACAGTGCCTTTGTAGTATGCCCCTGCCTTTTTTACTAACTATGGGTTGTACATACCCTTATTGAAGGCAAGGTGCGCCCATTTGCCTACTTTCTGCTTCCTGGGGCAACAGAAGAGATCTACACAAGGGCCTTTAAAATCCTTCAGGAGGGCATCAAAACCCTACCCAGTAATAGAAAGAGTCCCCCTGGCCATAACACTAGAGCCAATCCAGATGATGATGAAAAGGATAAAGCCACCCTTGCTGCAGAAAAAGAAGCTCAAGGTAAAGCACTTGGCCCCTCAACTATAATCATGGACTATGAAACTGCCCAGTATAACGCTTTTGTAAATACCTTTGATGGAGAGATACAGGGGTGTTTTTTCCATTATTGACAGGCTGTCAACAGGCAACTAAAGGGTCTACCTGAGCTCAGCAAGCTCCACCGTCTAGATACATCAGGAAAGTGCAAGTTCTTAATTCAGCAGTTTGTAGCACTAGCCTTTGTAAAGCCAGATCATGCTGGACAAGCCTTTGAGCTCCTATGCCAGGATCCATATTCCAAGAAACATGATGGTGCCTTATACCCTTTCATTGAATATTATGAACCACAGTGGGTTGGATGTAAGGTCACTAAGCGCCGGAGCAAGCCCAGAGCCAAAGCCAACTGGAACTGCTACCAGGCAGTTCTTAAGGATGAGATGAAAACAACTTCATCTTTGGAGGGCTGGCATAAGCATATCAAGTCCTCCTTTGGAATCAAGCCCAGATACAACACCTTCTATGAGCATCTCAAAGTCCAACAGGGGAAGACTGCTGCATCCATCAGAGATATTGACTTGCCCATCTAAGAAGAAGAGAACCACCAAAGAGAAACAGTATCAAGAGAAGATCAAGGACGTTGTCAAGGCCAAATATAAGCTTTCAGAGATTGGGGAATACATCAAGAAGATTGTCACAGTTCTTAATGGCAACCAGGTTATTACAGTCTAGCTTTTCATTAAATTTATTGAGTATTTGACTAATTTTTTATATAGTTCTTATATATTAAGTATAATATTTTTAAATAAATAGTTATTCTAAATAAATCATTAATCTTTTGTGATACTGCTTTTATAAAATTATTGGTTTTTTATTGATAGTTTGATGCTTTAGACTGTATTACATGGCCTATATTGGTATTTTACTAGTAAATTATATGTTTTTTGTAGTTTTCAATATAGAAAAAACTTTATATTACTGTTTCTGATTGCTATATTTTGCTATAATACGTAAAATTTTATGTAGTACCTTTTTGTGTATTGAATTTTTTTGTTTTTATAAGTGGGAAAAAATTTATTATAGTAAAGATAGCTAATTTCATAGTAAAATAAAATAAAGGTGTATTTTTATGAAATTTTTTAATGTTCATGTATAATTTTTTATGGACTTTTAAAAACTATGTTGTCATATTACCCTAAAAAGTTTCTTGAAGCTTAATTTTTATTAAGTAAAATGTTCAGGAAACAGGTTTCTGCTTATTAAAAAAGTGTTGACATTTAGTAGTCTGCATGAGTTAAAACTTAATCCTGACTTTTCAATGCTGTCGACATTAAAGTATTTTTAATTCTGATTATTGACATATAGTAAGTTGACTTGCGGAATGAGTTAATTCTGGCTGCCTATTTCCCCAATAACCACTTAAATATGTCAGCCTCCATTTTGAGGCTATTTAAGTGAATAACCATTATCATTTCTATTTGTTCCAACAATAAAGAATTATTCTATTCTATCTCTGCCCACACCTATCTCTTTTGTTCTTATTTTGAAACTGTGAAAGGAATTTTATTCCTGTTCTGGTTTCTAGCTTCCTTCTTGCCTGTGGCGCTAGCCTTGGAGAACCCCACTCCAACTATGGACTGGCACAATTCATCCCCAGACAATGCTCACCAGAAGGAGTCCCTTGCCCATGGTTGGTTTAAATACCCCTCTGGTCATTGGGGACGCAAATTCCACTATGATCTTTCTTCCACTCCTCTTCCAACCAAACCTTCGCTGGTTAGACCCAATGCTTCATTCTACCTGATAACCTATGTTGTGGGATACTACCTGCTAGGTTGCTTCAGCTCTATGATGGGAAGATTCGCCTATCTGGGCCACTTAGGCCATCTCGCCATGATCATGATACCTATTGGATCAGTAATAGCCAGGCTCAACTTAGGGGCTTTGGCCCACCAGGTATGGAAACTGTTTCCTATCAAGTGGGTCCCTGACACCTCCTGACCGATCACACTGACAAGCTATTTGGGATTGTGTACATCACCCTCACATGGGTGATTGACACTATAATCCCGGCTTCCAGCCTGTGGCCCTGGATGGAAAAGTCCTTCTCCTACCTCTTCAAGTTAGCTCCTCTCTTGTGGTGGGCTTTACCCACAAAAAACCTGGCCCAAGTGATCCCCAAAACCAACGGGCCGGCTGCCCAAGACTGGATTCCTGACAAATTTGTCTGAAAAACACATATAGCTTCTTTAAATTTTATGAAAATTATTTTAACAGGTCTTAACAGCATTTTTTCCAGTTTACTCCACAGATATCATTGTTTGGATGATGAAATAGTAAGCAATTTACTCTGAAATGTTACAAAAGTAACAGCTTTGAGGCCCCAGGCAGGAATCAAACCCGCTCCTAGCCACCAGGCAGGGCTAGCGGGCGGGGGTATTTGCCTGCACCTGGATTTTTGCTTTTCAAAACAAATCCAGGTGCAGGAACCATTCCCACCCTGGTGGCAGCTGTGGGGCCTGTTCTGGGCCCCAAAAGCTACACTCAAGCCTTGGTGGGTTTGGCTTGGCCTGGGCAGGCTATTTTTAGCTGCCCAGTAACCCCAGATCAAGCCCACCCTCCATTAAGTAATTTGGGGTCCCCAATTGGGGACCCCTTTTTTAATCAAGTTCTTTGGACTCAGGAAAGCCTGTCAAGCCAGTCCAAAAATGGTGATCGAATTGGGAAAAACCCCATAACCCCAGAAGCCAAACCTGCCAGAATCAATGGCCAGCCAAGCCAAGATAAGCCACCCAAAAGCCAAACAACTGTTCCTGAAAACCCCAAAAATGACCATGAAGCAGCCAACCAAACAACAGAACCTGAGATACCAAGCCTTGTCACACAGATAGCATCATAAGAATGCCCAGAGGCACCTGCATGTGAGTAAGTATATAAATCAGAAGCACCTGAAAAAGTTCTGTACAGTAGTTTTAAAAGCTATGGTAAAAAACGAAATGAACTCAGATTTAAACAAAATGAATTCAGATTTAAGCAAGATTGAAATGAACTCAAATCTATTGTAAATCAATATAAATTCATTTATTTTCAGTTTTGCTTAAATCTGAGTTTATTTTGTTTGACACCATAGCTTCTAAAACTACTGTATTGTGATCCTTACCAAATAAAGTTGTTATGAATCTTTGATTCACCAATCTGTTCCCATACTTATTTTTGATACTCTTTTATCTGCATAAACCCAAGCGCCAGCACCCACCCACTGGGATAGACAGTCAGACTCCAGTTGACAAAACCAAAGCCTTTGACTACTAATGCTCACCCAACACTACATTTGGCCCTGTGCATTTCACTGAGTATCCCTCAAATCCTGATAACAAACCCTGGACCTTGGAAGATTTGCAGTGATACACCTTCCCAAACGCCCCCAAGGAACCCTACCAAATTGTCTGTGACGGCAAAGCAATCACCATCTACACTTTGATCTTCAACAGGAAATACAACAATCCTGCTGCCTACCTGGTAAAGTTAGGTCCCATCATCTGGTGGGCCATGCCAGTACCTGCTTCAACTTCTCCCTCACTTTCTGGAGCTTTGCGGTATTCTTGGTATCCTGAAATGAAACAATATATAGCCTTTTGGATCAGCTGATGCATCCAAGTGGAATATTTTATTACTTCATCTTAGAATAGATAAAATTGAAATGTCCAAGCCAACTATCCTGTACTTAAACTAAAATTCATGTATCCTTTTCAATTAAATATATTTAAAACTGATCAAGCTCTCTTTTCATCAGTTAATTCAATCATCAGCAGAGTTTAAACATCCTATCATATAAAAGGATCCTAAAACAACTGCTGCTTCTTTTCTAATTTTAATTCACTCATTCAGAGTTGGATAATCTATAAAGATAAACCACTTTGATATGATTAAATGGGGTTAGCCACTAATATAAAAACAATTAATTAAATAATTTCTTTAAAAGTTTGAAAGGCTTATATTTCAGTTCAACATAATTTAGACCACAGTCCACTGAATTCAACCTGAGTACTTTCAAAGATGCATGTAAGGGATTGAATGTAAGGACAAGCCAAATTGAGCTTTTGGCTGGATTGTCAACTTTTAAAAATAAATTTACAGAAAAATCAATTCAGTCAAATCCCTTATGGCTTGAGCCCATTCAAGGTGGCATTACAGACAGACAGGCTCACTTTTATATATATTAATTTTATATATATTAATTGGATATTTAAAGGCAAATCTTGGGATTTACAAATTTTGAATAATTGAAATTTGTTTGCGTTCACTGCAACAACAGGAAACCATCTAGTTAATATATATAAAAGTGGGTCTGTCTGTCTGTAATGTCACCTTGAATGGGCTCAAGCCGTAAGGGATTTGACTGAATTGATTTTTCTGTAAATTTATTTTTAAAAGTTGACAATCCAGCCAAAAGCTCAATTTGGCTTGTCCTTACATTCAATCCCTTACATGCATCTTTGAAAGTACTCGGGTTGAATTCAGTGGACTGTGGTCTAAATTATGTTGAACTGAAATATAAGCCTTTCAAACTTTTAAAGAAATTATTTAATTAATTGATTTTTAAATTAGTGGCTAACCCCATTTAATCATATCAAAGTGGTTTATCTTTATAGATTATCCAACTCTGAATGAGTGAATTAAAACTGGAAGAGAAGCAGCAATTGTTTTAGATTGGTTTATATGATTGGATGATTATGCTCTGTGTGAGGATTGAATCGACGACGAAAAGAGAGCTTGGTCAATTTAAAGCAATACAGTTTGAATTATAAATATAAATATTAGTTTAAAGGAGATGGTTGGCTTGGACATTTCGAAATTCTTATTCTTCAAGTGAGATAGTAGACCATTCCAATTCGATGCCACCTGATCCAAGTGGCTCCATATTGTTTCAGAGTAGACCTTGCTTGACATAGCTTCATCCCAAAAGAACATCAGTAGAGTAAACTAACTATGATAAAATTATGTTTCCATATGATGATTTTCATGAAATCTAGAGGACGTAGATCAATTTTTCAGATGATTCCGATCAAAATAGTACCAAACATGATAGCTCTAGCTGCTCTAGATGCTGAGATATATAGTTAAGTGCTGGAATCGGGTTCGCGTCATAATCAAAGGCTCGGACTCGATTTGATATTATCTAAATTTACTTTAATGCACACTACAAAAACTAAAATCAATGTATCTCAGTGAATACTAAGCCGATTTTGATGTCCAATAGCTTATTTAAAAGCTGCAGATCAGCTCTACATTTTTAAAGCCATTAAAAATCAATTACTAAATTTTAAAATAATTAGTTTAGCCTTACTAAACTTAATAGTGATACTATACTTATTTAGGTTTAGTTTTTATTTATACTTGGAATATACAATTTTAATTTTAATTTAAATAAATATGATTGAAATTACCTTTTCATTAAAGCAATTAAATAAAAAATTAATTATAAATGTGATAAGTAATCCAAGCCTAAAAATACAATAAAATATATTTAATTGATTTATCAAATTCAACTTTAATTCTGTCCTTGGACGGGGCAACCGCCTAGTATGAATTAATGACGATTGAAATCAGGCTAAATGCTAATATTCTTGAGCTGAGAGCTGTCTGCTTCAGTGGATCTGGGGCTGGGTAAGATCCACAAAGTCACCTCGTAAGCCACTTCCACTGCTATCAAAAGACCAAGTTATCAGGGGTTTGTGAAAAGCTGTTAGACGCAATTGATTAGTGACTGCCTAACCTCACATTATCTTGGACGCTTGCTAAATATTGAAAAGTAATCCTATTTTAACTAGAGCTTTAGGCTCATGAACTGCCTGATCTTTAATATTTGATTATCAGTATAAGACTTATAATAAGAAACTAATATCATAATCCCTTTGCTCTTAATTATTATTCTCACGTCTATTTATTATTTTTTCCTCTCCAAGACCCTATATTTTACCCGTATTATGGATTTAAATTACCTTAAGTACAAGTTCTATTTTACTGATTCTTATTTTTTTCTTTGCTTACTTATAATAAAGAATGAGGCGTACCTTTCGAATACAGCCTGGATAACCCTCCTTCGCGTGCCTTACGAGGCTTGGAATCAAAGAGTTTTGCTCAGAAAACATTCAAAAAAAGGTTGCCCGTGACGCTGACTAATGTTGTCGATGATGTACACCGTTCTTTTAGTTCTCTGGATGCTAGCCATAAGCTTAAGATTGACCAGGGTAAAGAAATTGTTTATGAATTATCGCAGCTCCGGCACCACGTACAGAGGGATAAACCTGTCAAGTAAGCTTCTTTTTAAGAAAGATCTTTTCAACCTTTTAAAATTAATTTGCCTCCAGTTCAGATCAAGAGTTTAATTCATAGCGGGTTTGAAATAAACGACCAGTTTGTAGGACATTTACCCTATTATATTAGTTTTGTGGTTTGGATAAAACCTATTTTTATATTGACAGTCTAATGGTAACTTAATAAAGTAGGTCTAGCTTTTTTAATGTTGTCATTTTATATCGCACTCTCTAAAATTGTTGTTAATTTTTTATTAAAGATTAGTCGAGGATGATCTTGAGGATGCAAAGCTGTGGGCGAAAGCTCAAGAAAATCTTGATGACGACATAGAATACACTTATCAAAGTCTCACTTGGCTCTTTTCAGAATGCTTAGTGTATCGAGATGTCCATCGGATCATTCAGACACGTAGTGAATGGAAAGGCTATGATCCATTCCGCAGGCAAAAAGAAGCTAGCTTCAAGTCCACACTTTCAGGATCTATTGAGCTTGTAGAGCGCTTGGCACCTCTTTTTTCGCGTAGTAATGTGGATAAGGCATTGTTTGTTGAAATGCTGCAACTGGCTTTGTGGGGCAATCGTGCGGATTTATCCCTGATAAATGATCTTACCGCTCAAAGCAGCATCCATGAAGTTTCAAATCTTTCGGTTGAGTCATTGGCATCACAAAACAGCAATATCCTTGCCAATGACACTGTAAAAGCGTGGAATTATCTCGAGGCCGTCAAGGATAAACGTATAGATATTATACTCGACAACTCAGGTATGATTCTTTTATTGTAAATCTTACACATCTAGGGTTTGAGTTGTTTACCGATCTGCTACTTGCGGATTGGCTACTCCAGCACAATCACGCTAGCTCCATACACTTTCATGGGAAAGCCATCCCCTGGTTTGTATCAGACACAACGCAATCTGACTTTCACTGGGTGATTGATCAATGCGCTGCTCAAATCCACCCAGAAATGCAAAGCTTTGGTCTGAGATGGAAAAACTACTTAAATGAATCCAAGTTTGTTTTTAGTGCTCACCCGTTTTGGACGACTCCCTATCCTTATTGGCATCTGCTTGATGTTGCTCCAGACTTGTACGCTGATCTTGCTAAATCGTCGCTGACTATATTCAAGGGTGATCTAAACTACCGAAAACTCGTTTATGATTGTGACTGGCCTGTGGACACCAGCTTTTCTTCTGCAATCGGCCCATTGGCTTTGGATCCAAAATCGAATTCTACTAGTCGTTTTCCTCCAGTTTTGGCTTTGCGGACCGCCAAATCTGACCCTGTTGTGGGCTTACAAGGGGGGATAGTTCAAGCCTCCAAGTTGGATACGATTGACAAAGAATGGAGACTCAATGGTCGATATGCCTTGATTCAATTTCATTACTCGACTTCTAAATAAACTCACCATGCCTGTTTTGTGATCATGGCAACTAATTTCAATACAAAATTATAAAATCAGGCAACCGAAAGTCTTGTTTAATACGAGAATGAACTAGATACCGTATCAGTTCTCATTTACAGAAATGTATAATCTAACCTAAACTGCATAGACCCATATTTAACCTTCGCGTATGCTGACTTAAACTCTGGGATAGTTCTGACCATTTTTATATCTTCGGTTTTAACTGAAATTTTGGCAAATTTCCTGATTGCTTCAATTCAAGACTAGATTTGGGAAGGCTCCTATGTGTACTTAAATTTAATGTGAGAATCTGTGGCTCTCCCACCTCTGCTCAAGTCTAAAATTTTGACTAAAAGCTTTGATCCCAGGGGTAAATAACCAGGATTTTGTTCAAAAGCAAACATCCACAATACGCACAAAGCCTTCCAACTTGGGGTTTCCTCTTGTCAGAACTTTCAGTTCTGCTATCGGAACTGACAGTCCAGTTATTTCTCTTTATTTGGTGTTATCTTAGTATTGGCTATTTATATGACTAGGTTGCTTGCTTGACAACAAGTTATTAACTGTGTTGTCCTTTAATGTCATGGTGAAATAGCGCAAGAGCTCAATGTAGTCAATCAAATGGGGAATGTACACCCAAATCAGGATGACATTGCCTATAAGGAGGAGATGATGCATGGTTACTCAGAAATGGTATCCTTTGAAGAGTGAATAAGGAAAGATACAGCAGAAGATTATGCACAGATACAACAGGAAGACCTTAATTTGACTCAGAGTCAAGGAATCAGCAGCATAGATAGGCTCACATTCAATTTTGCGGATTTCAGGGATCATTTCATCAGAAGGAGGAAGATTCTCAGGAGATCGCAAAGGTGAGAAGGCAGAATCTAGTAATCTGGTCTTACAAATCTGATTGGAAAATATTGGAATAAGTGAATCATGAGACAAGATACTTATTTGAAGGAAAAATATCAAACTACTAAGATATTTTGTTAGAAATAATGTTACTTAAAGCCTTTGGATGCATCTTGATGAGGTGGCCTTCTTGAATACAATATTTAGACAGCTTACAGATACCACCAATGGTGGTTCTTTAATGTCACAAATGACAAACTCCTGTTAGCAATTGGTATGGGAAAACACCAAGTACAAGACTTGAACCCCAAGATCCTGCAGGCAGCCAGCCCGCGGGCCCTACTGCCCGGCTGTTAGGATTGACAATTCTTTCTCTCTGGAAAACCGGGCCAGGAAGCGGGAATCAAACCCCGACCCTGGGTCCCCCTGGGCTGCTGGGCCTGTGGACTGCCCACCCGCGTATTTTGGGAACCAACCTCCTGCAAGCTGATACCAAGAATGCTGGCCCATGCAATGAAACAAGCCAAACCAAGGAAATTATTGCACCAAATAGAAGACTAATCACAGTGCCTAATGGAGGCACTGAAGCAGCAACTATTAGCTTCATGGATTTGAAGTCTACACCAGTTGCCAATCAAGAGCTGTCCCAGGAAAGAGGCACAGGCCCGCGGCCTGGTCTCATGACCACAACTCTAAAGCAAGATAATCAGGTAGCCAAATTGAGATTCTTGACCAATGAAAGAACTCCCGGGCTGAGTACCATTTTTCTGCCTTTGGACCTGAGCATCCAGTTCCCCTGGGCCTGCCTTTCCCAATGCCCTGATGAACCCCTCATGGAAATTATTAAGTTTGGAGGTGGGGTGCTATATAGACCAAAGGACCCCATGCTCCAAACTTATTGCCATTTTTGAATAAAGGTTATGTTATTTTGGCTTATACAGCTACTGCCTTATTTTGTATTTGCCATCTACCAATTCAGTTCAAGATCCCCTGGCCCTCCTGCCCTTCTGCCTGCCGTTTACTATCCTCCTGGTGCACCCTTTGGGCTCGTTCACTTCACTGATTACCCCCTGAAGCCTGAATACAAGGACTATACCCCAGAAAAGATACTTGAACTAGATCCTTTGTCCCACATACAATCTGCTGTTAGATACAACCATCAAGGCCCATGGATATTTTCAACACTGAAATTATTTAGAGGGAAATCTAACTACCTTCCTGCATACAATATCCATATGGAGCTGCCTGTGACACCCAAACCTATGCCTGCTTCCTTGCCTGACCTCCCAACTGACCATACCAACAAGCTCTTCAGAATTGTGTACATCACCCTCACAGGGGTGATTGACACCATCATACCAGCTGCCAGCCCATGGTCTTGGGTGAGGAAGTCCGTTTCCTACCTTTTTAAGTTAGCTCATCTCTTGTGGTGGGCCCTGCCCGCTAAAACACCGGCCCAAGTTACCCCTGAAAACGGCAGGCCAGTTGCCCGTGACTGGATCCCTGACACCGGCTGTCTGCGTTTTTCTGGGCTTGAATCAGACACTGATTCAGTTTCAGAGAAACCCCCAAGTCTTACCAGGGTGGAACTTTCTACATTGAAACCCTGTTCCCAGAGGAATCCTGTTAGTCCAGTGTTGGAAATTGCGCCATTAATGCTGTTTTGGTATGGCCTTTGAATAGTGATATGTGCAAAGATTTGGTTGGGTTTGCTTTCAACTTTGGAGATTCCTTGCCTTCCATAAATGGGTTTGTTGTAACTGTGCTGTTTTAGCAGAGTTACAAGGGGAAAAATATTTGGAAACTAGATAATAATCTTTATTGAGAGATAGGAATTATATAGTCATAGTCAATCAATGGATAACAGGAACATGATTGTGTTGATCACACAGTTGGATGATAAGGGGGTGGCTTGATCCTTATAATGAGTCAAGCGCCAAAATGAGTCATTTATTGTGAGTGATCAGCTTTTGTTCATGTTATTGTATTTGGCAATTTGAGTTGTCCTCCTAACTTGGCTTTGGGTGAATAGATAATTGGGTCGCGGGTCACAAACCCGCTTACTTGAAACCTTGCTGGCGGGTCAAGCCTGCTGTTTTGACACCCCCCGGCTGAGAGTCAGCCTTCTATGAGGGTAGGTTGTCAGGGAGGTTGTCAGGAGCCCGGGCGCCATACTGGACCAGCTGCTGTTTGGTGGCGGGTAACACGGTCTCACGTTGCTTCTGTCTTACCTTGCAGGGCCTGAGGCAATCATGGTGGAGGACTTTGTCCTGTTTGCGCTTCCTGAGTCCTTGCACAAGGTAAGTGTTGTTGTTGTTTACCTTTAGGATTATCTCAGGACCAACTTTCTCTGGTTGTAGTTTGCTTTTGTCAATATTCATGACCCAAACCTCATCACCGACTTTGTGTCTGTCTTTGATGGGGACAAAGGTCTGCTGAATCTATTTCTTCCTTTTCTGTTTGGTTGCTATTGGCCTGCACAATTTGGGAATCTGAACGGGGAGGAACCTTGTTTGGTATCTCTAACTTGGGTCCAGATAGCGCCTGTATGATATTGGGTTGTGTTCTATAAACAAGCTCAAAGGGGCTTTTGCCAGTGGATCTATTCACACGGGTCCAGCATACAAGTAGTGCAGTTGATAGCTGCTTGTACCAGTCCTCAGGTCTCCTGGCGGTGAGCTTGGCTAAGGCTTGCGTGAGGCTGCCATTTAGCCGCTCTACACGTCCATTGGCCTGAGGATGGTAAGGTGTTGTCACAGTGTGCTGAACCTCATTCTTGGTGAGGTATACATTGGTATCTTCAGAGGTTGACTCTTTGCCTCTGTTGGTTATCAGGAGTTCTGGCTTTCCAAGCTTGCTGATTATCTCTGTTGCGCTGGGAGTATGGGGGCAACTCATTTCTGTAATAGGGTGCAGGGTACTTGGCTTAGATACTGTCATATGTGAGGGTATGATTAGTATTGTAGCAGAAGAGTGTATAGGAAGATGAATCAATAATTACTTTGGAGGGTTGGCTTCTGATCACACAAAAGCACTTGTGTAAGTCAAAAAGTATTTTATTATTGGGGGAAAAGTATTTGTACCCTCTTGGGGAGCGTCTTCCTGGGCTGTTGGCAATATCTTCTAGGACATTCCAACACACACTTATTTTGGGTAATTAGTGATCTAGGTTTGATTGTTTCAAACACACCAACCAATGAGATTTAATTGCTTCACCCAGCACAAGTGGTCCTTGCTGGTGTGGGGGTTTGGTATTCTTTGAGGCCATTTGTCCTGCCTAATTTGTGTCCTTGCATTGGCTGCTTATAAACACAGTTAATTTAGGAAATTTGAGATTAAGGGAAATCAAACCCAGCGCCTTGGCGCTTGATGTAAAAGTAGTTTGGCGCTTTGGCACTTAATCCAATCACTAGGTGGCGCGGCGGCGCTTGTGTATATTTTTAAGTGCCGCAGCGGCGCTTATCATTGGATAATTTAATGCTCAGGTCAGCAGACTACTGCTATTCCAATATGCATATAATTTATACTGCCAATTTATATAATTTGGCTACTGCAGTTCATATCTGCGAGCTCTGTCATAATTATCATCATTGCTTGGTCAAAATTCCCAACATATCCCCCCACTTGACCAAGCACTACTTCCTTTCTTTCCAAGATGAACCCCACTGATAATAGCAGCAACAAACGCCAAAACATGCGTCAAGCATACAACGCCATGATGGCAACCATGGGTGAGGCAGAGCGCAATGCCTTCCGTAAGATGCCCCGCTTTGTGAGGATTGCCTTCCTCAACTGTCTTTGCTCTAACAAGGATCAATTCTGAGAGCAGGACTGCACCACCACTGTGGCCGGATCTGCCCTTAATTCCGCTCCCAGTTCTAATGCTGGTGACCTCTTTGAGGAGGATTCCTTATTTGCTGAGACTCCTCCTGCCCCCAGCATGCCTCTTGTTGTCAGTTCTTCTGGTGCCTTTTGCTCATTTATGCAGCGCTTGCCTTCCTCCAGTGAGCCCCCAGCCACCCCTTCTTCAATGCTTTGTGCTCGTTGCAACTTGGACGAGGTCCCCATGGACTACCCCAATCTGTTGAGCAAGTTTGGGGTTTGCCACCACAAAGAAACCATGATCAGTTTTGTGCAGGCTATGCACTCTGACGAGGACGCCATGTCCCCTATCCGTGCTGGTGAGCTCTACCATGGCCGGTACAATGCCTCCCGCTTGGCTGCTGAGGTACGCCTTGGCCTTCAGTCTGCTTCCTTGGCGCCTGGCCAGATCTCTGCCCAGCACGCCCACACTATTGCTATTCAAAACAAGTATATCAATGAAGTGGCTTGCATTTGGTCTCTTGAGCTTGCCGCTGACCTGGCGTTCCATCAAACTTTGGACCTTCCTGTCCAGGCCAACACCAGTTGACGCTTCTCAGTTACTTTCAAGGTGTTTCCTTTGGCGGTGAGTACTGGCAACGCCAGCCTCTATCTTCCCTTAGCTGCCACTGCGTGCCACTTCATGTGGTATGCCCCTGATAGTTGCCAGCCAGGGTACGCTGGTTGTTGCCTGGAGCACTATTGTGCTCTGGCCTATCAGCTCCAGGTCTTGTTGCTGCTAGCCTACTCCTATATGGAGGACACCCTGATGGACTGCCTGTCAATTGGGGCTGCGTTTTCTGCTTGTGGTGGTTGGGGTTGCCTTGTGCCTGTGAGCCAGCTCCACCTTCCGCTCTGTAACTGGACCTCCATGTCACGGAACTCCCAGTTGGCCTGGTCTCAGATGCTGATTATCTTGGCGCATGTGCGCCAGCGCCTCAACAACAACCGCTACCTTCTCCCTGCCCACAAGCGTCCAGTGGTGAATCTCCAGCGTCCCGCCAAGCATCCTTGTTGCTCAGACCCTTCCTACAGTACTTGCAATTAAAGTGCTCCTCATGCTTGCCAGTATTTTCCTTTTGTATTATGCATTAGTGCTTTAATTTTTTCTTCCTCTTTATTATTTTAATTTTATTTTTATCTTTTTATTTAATGTATTGGTTTGTTTAGTATTTTATCTTCTTTAGTTCTGATTTTCTTTATTTAGTTTCTTTTTGTTTTAGTTGACCTGATTTAAATCTTTTCTTTTTGGTATTCTTGTAATCTTTTTTGTTATTTATTTTTTTCTTATTATTTACGTTTATTTATATATGATTTTGTTTTGCTTATATATATCTATATTTTTTTCTTTATTAGTTTTATTTCAGTCTTTCCTGTTAAACTTTCTCAAGAATTTGGCGTGTACTCGGTTAACTAGGCGTCCATCCTCCACATCCTTAATAGTGTAGGCGTCTGTGGACGTCTTATTAATGATCTCAAAGGGTCCTATCCAGATGGTTGCCAACTTGTGAGCGCGGCCGTTGCCGTGTGTATTGTGAAAAAGCACCCAGTCTCCTACTGCAAATTTGGGCAGGTCAAATTGTTTCATGTTGTCCCTTTCACAGTCCCTTATCTTCTTAGCCAGTGAGTTAGAATATGCCTCAGACTGTAGCTGTATGAGAGTGCAAGCTAGGCGTTCCTGGTACATGTGCAGAGATTGAAGCCCTTGTTCTCCTATGCATGAGTACAAGATTGGGGGTAATGCAGGGTGTCTGCCATAAAGTAGTTGGAATGATGAATTTGCTGTTGCTGAGTGTACAGCAATATTATAAGCAAACATGGCTGCAGGCAAGAACATGTTTCATTCTGCTGCTCTATCAGCTGCCAACTTCTACAGGATACTTATAAGGGTACCGTTTGCTCTCTCAACCATCCCATTTGATTCAGGGTGGTATGGCGTTGAGAATACACCTCTGATACCCATGAGCTCATTTAGTTTGGTTAACACATGGGACAAGAAGTTTGTACCATTGTCACTGAGTATGACTTGTGGGCAGCCATGCCTTAGTATAATGTTCTCTAAGACAAACTTAGCAGTGGTGCCTGCCCCCAGGTACCTTACTGCCTTAGTCTCTACCCACTTTGTCAAGTGGTTGATGGCAACTATGATGTATTTTGTACGGTAGTTGCTAACAGGTAATGGTCCAACTACGTCAATAGATATGATGTGCCAGGCAAAGTTAGGGTGTGCCAGTTGATAGGTTGTCATCTTCTTGAATGGTCTCTCTCCTTGGCATTCCTTACAACAACTAAGCATCTCATGTACATCAAACATCATTGCTTCCCAAAAATATGCTGTTTTGAGTTGGGCCAGTGTCTTGCGGAAAGCCCCATGACCTACTGCCTTGTGGGCGCATACAATGAGGTTGGTTTGTTCTGAGGGTCAGGGTATCACTCTTCTCCCTTCGGCTGTCTTCTTGAAGATTCTACCATTCTTGATCTCAGTGTCCTCAAGAAGGTGTCGTAGGATCTTCTGAACCTCAGGAGGCTCATCTTTGAATTGGCTGTTCAGCATTTTGTCGTATAAGAGATCCAAGATGTCTGCTAGGTGGGCTACTGTGGGGAGTTGCAATAGGCCATCTGCATTCTGATGCTTGGCCCCTGCTCAATGGCAAATCTCAAAGTTGTAGGCCTGAAGTTTAAGTGCCCATTGTGCCAAGCGCCCTTCCAGTTCCTTTAAGTTTTGCAGCCAACATAGTGATGCATGGTCTGTGATTACTTTGAAGTGTACCCCATGTAAGTATACTCAAAATTGTTTGTATGTGTATATCACTGCCAAAAATTTACGTTCTTTTACTGTGTAATTGCGCTCATGGATATTGAGAGTCCAACTAAAATAGGCAACAGGGTGTTCCTCACCTTTTGCGTCAATTTGTGATAGCACACCACCAATAGCAGTTAAAGAAGCGTCTGTGTGTACAATGAATTCTTGGCTGAAGTCAGGGTATCAAAGTATGGGTTGATTCATGAGACTAAGGCGGAGTATGTCAAATGCCTTCTGACATGCTGGTGTCCATTTAAATTAAACATCACTCTTCAAGAGATGGAAGAGAGCCTCCCCCTTCCTGGAGAAGACCTTTATAAAGCAATAGTAGTATCCAATCATACCAAGGAATACTTGCACATCACACTTGTTAGCAGGGACCTTCATTTTTTTGATGGCCTCAATCTTGGCAGGCTGAGGGCAAAGTCCATGTGCATCCACTACAAAGCCAAGGTACTTGAGCTGATCCTTAAAAAAGTCACATTTCTGAGGCTTAATCTTCAGATTGGCTTCTGCAAGCCGACAAAAGACCTCTTCCAAGTGATCCAAGTGTTCAGTGAATGTGTGAGAAAACACATTGATGTTGTCCAGGTAAACCAGTACACAACTCAACTTAAGGTCATGAAGCATGTCATCCATAGCCCATTGGAACGTGGCTGGCGCGTTGCACAGTCCTTGAGGCATGCAGGTGGGTTGGTATAGTCCTTGGCTGGTGATGATTGCGCACTTCTCTTGTTCTTCAGGTGGGAGTTCAATCTTCCAGTAACCTGAGATTAGGTCCATAGCAGAGAAGAATTTTGCGCCACCCAGGCAATTGAGGGAGTTGTCAATATGCGGGAGCGGGTATGAATCCTTCTTTGTGATGTTGTTCAATTTCCGGTAGTCAATCACAACACGGTTGGTCCTGTCCTTCTTTTTCACTATCAGCACTGGAGATGACCAAGGGCTCTTGGATGGTATCAACAATCCCAACTGTACCAGCTTCTCAATCTCTTCACCCACAGTGGCGTTGACTGCACGTGATTTTCTGATAGGGCGGAGTTGGATGGGCCGTTTGTCCCCTGTGTTGATATAATGGAGAGTGTTCTTGGCGCATCCCAGGTCAAAGTTGTCCTCTGCAAATATGGATTTATATTTCTCAAAGAGGGCCATGGCTGCGTCCTGTTGTTCCGTGGTCAACCCAGCCAATTTTTCTCTGGGGATTACAGCGCCAACTAGGGGTGTCAGGAATATTCCTGACACTTACAGTTGTGTAATCAATAAACTGTCACCCACTGCCAACGTGAAGGCACCCGCCACCACTGAGCAGACATCTGCCGTCAACGTGCAGACATCCACTGTCAACATGCAGACATCCGCTGTCACCGAGCAGACGTCCACCACCAACATGCAGACATCTACCGCAATAAAGCAGATACACACTGCCACCATGCAGAAGCCCACCACAACCAAGCGGTCACCTGCTGTCAGCATGCAGGCACCTGCCGCCACCAAGAAGACGTCCACCTCCACCGCGCGGGCCCCTGCCGTCCACACGCAGAATCCTGTCACAACCAAGCCGTTGTCTGCCGTCAACTTGCAGGCACCTGCCGCCACCGCGCAAGCTCCTGCTGCCACCAAGCAGATGTCCACCGCCACCGCGCGGGCCCCCACTGCCACCACACAGAAGCCTGTCACAACCAAGATGTTGCCTGCCGTCAACATGCAGGCACCAGCCGTCACCGAGCAGGCGTCCGCCGCCACCGCGCAGGCCCCCGCTGCCACCAAGCAGATGTCCACCGCCACCGCGCGGGCCCCTGCTGCCACCACGCAGAAGCCTGTTACAACCAAGCTGTTGCCCGCCGTCAACATGCAGGCACCCACCGCCACCAAGCAGACGTCCGCCGCCACCGCGCAGGCACCCGCCACCACCAAAAAGATGTCCACCGCCACCGCGCAGGCACCTGCTGCCTCCACGCAGAAGCCCGCCACCACCAAGCTGTTGCCTGCTGCCAACACGCAGGCGCTTGCCGCCATTAAGCAGATGCCCACTGCCACTGCACAGGCGCCCACCACTCTTGCCAGCCCCACATGCAAGCCATCCTCAAACCAGGCACCCATGGGCCAGCCTGTCACCTGCCAGCCACCTGCCAGCCTTTGCCCTCCCATGCCAGCAGGCCAGTCCCCATCCACTCCTTTGGGAAATAGCCAGATTGGGAAATCAGGAAAGGCAATTTCCCCAAAGCCAAACTTGGGAGGAACTGCTGCCCAATTTGGGAGCCTACCAAATGGGGAATGGACTGACAGGCTATCCAACAATGGAAATCATGCACCAAATTTAGTAAATGAATTTGGATGCATGGAGAAGACCAAACTTGCACTATGCCAATGGAAACTTGGATCCAGCCAAACCTTCTCAATTGCCAGCCACCCAAGCCAATCCAGAAAAGGGAATAACAGATGCAACTCAGACTCTTGGTTCCCCAATGCTATGCCTTCCAATAATCATGCCTTGCAGGTCCACTAGTATAAATAAAGACAAACCCCTCAATGATAGTTTGTGCTATCATTGAGTGAATATCCTCTTCAATATTATCAAATTAATCAATCCTTTACCCAGGCTAAGCAAGTAACCTTACTGAACCCATTACCCCTCTCCAAGTCAGAAGATGAACTACATCATCTTCACAGCTGTCTTGACAGCTTACCTTGGGATAGGGGGCCACCAGCCAACCAATGCTCAGTTTGGTCCTGAACCACAGGGACCAAAAGGGATATTGTACAATGAGCCAACTCATCTCAAATCAATGGTTTTGAACCTGTGGACACCCCTGGCGTCATCTCGCCCAACTCCTACCTTGGCTATTTATGTGATCTCTGCAGCTACGCTACTGTACCTTGCTGTCAGCCTTAGACAATGCAACATCATTGCCAAAGCCTTCTGTCAGGCAGTCAACTTCTATCCAATTGTCTACACCTTGAACGGCTTTGAGCTGGCTAACCTGCCATCTTATGTTAATAAAGTTTTACCCTCAATCCTTGGGTATTACAAGGGGAGGCTGACTGTTGGAGGAGCCTAACCCAAACTCCTAAAGGGTACCAAAGTTGTGTATACCAGTAATCTCTTCAACCAGTATGAGGTGTAGATAGGCTACTACCTGGTGTCTTTGAACTTGAATTGGGCTCTGGGTGAGATTTGCCAATAGTACTTTGACAGCGCCATGCCCTGGTAAGATGAGACCTGGAGCTACCAGGGGTTCCAGACGGGAGCAATTGCGGGGTATTGCAGCTCTCCATACAGTCCCTGAGGAATATCAATATCTAGGCCAGTCTCAACCAGTACTTGGTGGCCAGCCGGGATCTCAATAG
>QTSX02001554.1:0-203769 GCA_014839935.2 Entomophthora muscae | reverse complement strand
GCCAACAGGCCCAAATACACAAACATGAGGTTAGCTTCTTTAGAAGTGAGTGTAATCTAAAACAAGACTAAGGAATGAAGGAAAATCTTGCAGGATGGGGAGAAGTTCCATGGCTTCTGATTGTTCTGCAAATATTTCAGCAGTTGAAAACCTGCGTGGGAATTTACTTGATGTATCATGATTTGAAAAATTCTATTTAAACCAGCAGATCCAGCCACTCCATTACAAAGCGTGGCGATGTGATTTTCTTATTTAGCAATTGTTTGGATATAAAATATGGTAGATCTCAGATTTCAAATTTTGGTATTACAACAATTTTGTCGATTACAGCATTTTAGCATTTAAGTTGTCAATTTCAGGGTTTGGCGAAGATTTGCTGGTTTCAGGTCTTGGGACATAACCCGCTCCATTTGATTTTCTACTGTAACAGAAAGGAAATATATTTGTAAGATGCTCAGAAAGAACATGTCAGAAATAAGATGTCACAGTATACATCATGCAGAATTATCCAGCCAGAGTAGAGGCTCCAAGAGTAATAAAACTGACCCAATTAACGGATTTAAATCAAACAACTAGTCAAAAATAGTATAATAATCTGCCAGCTAATTAGTCTCTTGCAACTTGTGTTGATAAATTGACATGAGTTTACAAACTATTGGTATCAGAAATTGGTCACTACAAGAATTCTTTTGCAACCTGAACTAAATACTCCTTGAAGGAATAGGAGCCCGGATGTGGTATTTCTTTAGTCAGACACGACATATATTGAATAGTATATATAATAAGCCTCTGGGATCCTTTCAAAATTTACTCAATAAAAATCAAATATTCCTTGGTCTAATTCATACATAATATAATTTTTGCATTCCTGTCCCACAAATTCTAGCTAGTTGGAAGATGGGGCTGCAAATTTGAATTTTTGATACCGTGGCACCTCCCCAATGTTAATTCAATGCCTATTGTCGATAGTCCCTAATCTTGGAAAATAAAAACACGCATCTCAATATTATGAATTTTTATTCTGAAGATTCTCTGATGCTTTCTGAATATTTATGTAGGCTCGCGTTAGGATTAATTATTTTACTTAATCTAATATCTCATTTTGGAAATTTTTAAAGCTGTGTTGGTGGTTGATCATCTCTCAGAAGGCGTCATTATTTGAGATGGTCAGGCTGTCAAGTTGACGTCAAATCTCATCCATCTCAGGGACGCCCTTAGTGGTGCTTTGGGCTGCAGGTGTCTGTCTGGATAGGATCAGTGCCTCCTCAGTCTCCTTACAGAACATGGCCAATTTCTCTTCCAGTCACATTTGTAGGTGGTTATCATATTTTACAAAGTTGTCCTTCAGCTCAACAATATTGGCCTCTGCAGCGTGGTTAAGGTCTTTAAGTCTACTGAGTTCTGACTGATTGGTCTGGAAGAAGTCATTGAACTCCTTGTTTAGTGCCTCCAGTTTGGATTGTGTATCTGCCAGTTCAGATGTGCAGCAACCTGTTTCCTCCAGGTGGGCTGCTTTGCAACAGGCGGCATCCTCCACATAATGTTCAACTGCCAGGATATGGCAAGTTACATCTTGACACCAAGGTTGCAAAACTCCTCTCAAGTCCAGTATCTCACCCACAATATTGGGCAGCTGGGTATTTAGCTGCTCTAAAAGGTTGTTAAGACGCTGTGAGGTTTGTGCATACTGGTTTTGATTCTGGTGGGCGTAGTTCTGGACTTCAGCAAAGCTGAGGTCCAGGCGGTGGACCAAGGCTGCCTGGTATTTTTGTTGATGGTTGGAGTAGGCCACCAGATCTTGTACCTCCATGTGATGTCGGGCCTGGACTCCTAACAGGTGATGGATTGCAGGGTGGGCAAAGCTCTGAATGCAGTTGCTAACCTGTTTGACGTTGGGAAGTCAATCCAAGCTTCCCGCTTCTGAGTTAAGGAAGCTCCAGAAGGATGCCAATAGTTGTTGGGCGTATGGGTGACAGTGGAACAGCAAGAACTCCACGCTGGCAGGTTCATGCGCCAGTTGGTAACCAGTGATCAGGTTTGAGGCTACATTGATAATAGTAGCCTGCTCCACTTTGATAGGTCAATCCAATGAAGCAATGGGTAGTTTGGCGCACTTGCTGTCAGGAATGATTGGTAGCTTGTTTATGTCAATAATTTCCTCTTCTTGACAGAACCAGCAATCCCTTTTGACGTCACTAGTTTCCATGGGGGCGCCGTCATAGCGCTCATGGAACCCAGTGAACAGAGGAGAAGGGGATGTGCTGTCTTCTTCCACAGATGAGTACATGAACCCCCTGTAGTGAGCACCATTTGTTGCGCTGGGAGTATGGGAGCAACTCATTTCTGTAATAGGGTGCAGGGTACTTGGCTTAGATACTGTCATATGTGAGGATATGATTAGTATTGTGGCAGCAGAACGTATAGGAAGAGGAATCAATAATTACTTTGGAGGCTTGGCTTCTGATCACACAGAGGCACTTGTAATAAGTCAAAAACTGATTTATTATTATTAGGGGAAAGTATTTATACCCTCTTGGAGAGCGTCTTCCTGAGCTGTTGGCAATATCTTCTAGGACATTCCAACACACTCTTATTTTGGGTAATTAGTGATCTAGGTTTGGTTGTTTCAAACACGCCAACCAATGAGATTTAATTGCTTCACCCAGCACAAGTGATCCTTGCTGGCGTGGGGGTTTGGTATTCTTTGAGGCCATTTGTCCTGCTTAATTTGCGTCCTTGCATTGGCTGCTTATAAATACAGTTAATTTAGGAAATTTGAGATTAAGGGGGAAATGAACCCAGCGCCTTGGCGCTTGATGTAAAAGTAGTTTGGCGCTTAATTCAATCACTAGGCGGTGCTTGTGTATATTTTTAAGTGCCGCAGCAGCAAATTATGTATTGTTTAATTGCCGCAGCGGCGCTTATCATTGGATAATTTAATGCTCAGGTCAGAAGACTAATACTATTTCAATATGCATATAATTTATACTGCCAATTTATATAATTTGGCTACTTCAGTTCATATCTGCAAGCTCTGTCATAATTATCATCATTGCTTGGTCAAAATTCCCAACAATCTGCTTGCCAATAAAACATCTTACATTGTTGCCAGTGTGGGCCTTTACTTCTTGAGCTACTGGCCAACACATTGCAAAGTCAATGGCGGTGATGATGTATTTCTTGTCATTATGTTTCCTGGGAATAGGCCCCACAATATCCAGGGCCCACACTTTAAATGATAGTTGTGTACAGATGGGTAATACTGACTTAGGCAGGTTCTCACTCTTTGCAAACTTTTCACACACCTCACAATGTTCCAGGACTTCTTGTACAGCACGGTATAAGGTTGGCCACCAGGCCTTGTGTTTTAGGAACTTGTAAAGGTTTTGACTCTTTGTATGACCAAGAGTTCTGTGGTATTGCATGATGGTATTGACTCACTGGTGCGTGGGGATGTACAGTATGGTTGTCCTATCAGACATCTTTTGGTGTAGGGTTCCATAGACGTTGGCAAATAGGTGTTTGTTTTTGATAATGGTTTCTTTTGTGATATCAGTAGTACCAGGAGGGAATCCTTTGTATTTGGTCTGTAGCACCAGGAGAAGCCAGTCTGGGTTGAGCCCATTTTTTCCTCTTGTGGCTCGGACATATAATTGGGATAATGCATCAGCCATGGTCAATTCTGGGCCCGGCTTGTACTGTATAAGCATGTTGAACCTTTCCAAAAGTTCCATCCATCTGGCTTGTTGCAGGATAGATTTGCTTGGGTCTTGAAGTAGATGAGTGATTTGTGGTCTGTCAGGACTGTGAATTCTCCTTGCTGTTCTAAGTAGCAAGGCCATTTGACTAGGCAATGTACAATCACCAACAACTCTTTGTTGTGTATGGGGTATTGACACTTGCCATCTGTCAATTTGCGTGATTTGCAGGCCAAAGGTAGGAAATCACCATTGTCATTTTTTGATCTGCAGTACTCCCCCATTGGATGTGTCAGAGGCGTCTGTCTCCATTTGGTATTCTCCATTGCGTTTCAGATATTAGAGGCTGGGTGCCAATGTGAGTTTTTCCTTAAGGCATCTGAAGCAGAGGTCACATTGGGGGGTCCATACAAATTTGGACTTGGCGCCAGTTATGGCAGATAGAGGTGCAGTCAGGACACCACAGTCAGGGATAAAGCGTCATACATAGGCAACCATCCCCAGGAAAGTGCAGAGCTCTGACTTGTCTTTGGGTGGCGGCATTTTGCAGATGGCCTGGATCTTTTGAATGTCAGGTTTAATGCCATCCTTTGAAACTATGTGTCCCAAGAAGGGTAGTTGCTCACAGAAGAACTGGCACTTAGAGGGTTTGGCCAGCAGATTGTGTTGCGCAAGGGTGGTAAAGACTGCCTCCAGATCCTAGTGATGCTGTTCCACTGATGGGCTGTAAACAATGATGTTGTCCAGGTATACCAGGGCATGTTTGCCAATTTGGGGTGCAAACACTTTGTTCATGAAGGCCACAAAGGTTGAAGGGGCATTTGTCATACCAAAGTTGAGTACCACACACTCATATGAGCTGTATTTAGTGCAAAAGCTGTTGTGAGAATGTCTTCCTCCTTGATGTGTATCTGGTTGTAGCCTGCAGTCAGTTCAATTTTGGAGAAGACTGTAGCACCGCCTAAGGCATTGAAGAGGTTGTCAATGAGTGGCAGTGGGTAACAATATTTGATGGTAACTTTGTTTAGGGCTTGGTAGTCTGTGACTAAGCGTAGGGTACCATCTTTCTTGGCTACAAAGAACACAGCCACACCAAAAGGGGATTGTGAGGGGCAGATAAGTCCTTTCTCCAATGCCTCCTTTAGATAAGCACGCAGGGCATTGTTCTTGTTTGGTGTAAGGCAATAGATAGGGCGTGCTTTAGGCACTGCTCCCTTGAGCTGAATGGAGTGTTGGATATGCTTTTCTGGCGGCAACCCGGTAGCGCTTCCTTGAAGATTTCTGGGTGTCAAGCCACAATTTTGCGGACCTGTGATGTGGTGGTGTCTTGGTGATCCTTGAAATGAATAATCTTGTACTGGCAAGAGTCCCAGTGAGTTGTCTTGAGATTTTCCTGCTTGTCCAGGGTCTCAGTGATGCGTACAAAGACATGGTTGCGCAGGAGTTGATCCACGGAGTCAGGAAAGATTTGGTGGTTGACGCCTTTGCGTTTGATGGTCAGTACTGAGGTTGCCCAGTCTACATGGGGGTTATTTTTTTGCAACCAGTCAAGGCCCAGTACAATGTAAAACTTGGGAAAGTTGATGACAGGGCCTTGAATAGTGGAATGCAGGTTCTCTAGCATAACAGAGAAGGGGGCAGTTTCCCGTGTCACGGCAATGTGATGTTCATCAGCTAAAACCACGTTTCTAATCCGCAAAGGATCAGTGGCTAACAGGAACTTATCTACAAAGCTGCTGTTGACTAGGGTTTGGTCTGCATCCAAGTCCATTAGAGCTAAACCTGTGTAACTGTGAAAGTGGAAAGGGTAGGACATCAATTTATTTGGGTGTCTGGCAATGGTGTACAGTACTGTAAATTCAGAACCTGAAGGTAAAAATGCGGGATTGTCAAATTCTTTTGCATGAACTCACCAACTTAATGGAGTAATTTTCATCCTAGAAAAACTTACTTTTTTATATAAAAAGATGAAAAATATTCTAGTAAGTTGGTGAGTTCATGCAAAAGAATTTGAAAATCCCGCATTTTTACCTTTAGGTTCTGAATCTACAGTACCGGGTCCTCTGAGGGTACCTGAATCATTGGACACTGATCCACGTCTCTAGTTGATACTCATTGTTGGGCAAGTTGGGGATAGTCTGGGGAGAGCTTGACTTGATTAATGCTCTCCCCAGGCTTTTCCCTTGTCTTGATTGTCCTGGGTGGTAGTGACACAGAAATGGGTTTGGTTTGACTGGCCATTGTTCCCATTTTCATGTCCATTTGAGCCTGCAGGCTTATGACTCCCACTACCATTGTTGTTCCTGGGGGAGGTCTGTTGATGCGCCCAGCAGATGAGAGTCCTTGGGTCTCTCTCTTTCCTGTTTGTGCCTTGTGGAGAGCGTTGGAAGTTTGCTGTCAGGATTGACAATTCTCCCCCTCTGGGAACCCAGGCCCAGGAGCAGGAATCAAACCCCGTCCCTGGATCCCCTGGGCCGCGGGACCACCTGCCTGCGTTTTTCTGGGATCAAGCACCTGCAAGCTGACACCAAAAATGATAGCCCAGGTGGAAAAACTGGCCGAACCAAGGAAATTATTACACCAAATGGAAGACTAATCACAGTGACTAATGAAGGTACTGAAGTAGCAACTATTAGCTTCCTGAACTTGAATTCTACACCAGTGGCCAATCAAGAGCTGTCCCAGGAAAGAGGCACAGGCCCACAACCTGGCCCCATGACCACAACTCTAGAGCAAGATAATCAGGTAGCCAAATTGAGATTATTGACCAATGAAAGAACTCCCAAGCCGGGTGCCATTTTGCTGCCTCTGGACCCAAGCACCCAATTCCCCCAGCCCTGCCTTTCCCAATGTCTTTATGAGTTCCCCATAGAAAATTTTAAGTTTGGAGGTGGGGTGCTATATAGTCCAAAGGACCCTGCACTCCAAACTTATTGCCATTTTTGAATAAAGGTTATGTTACTTTGGCTTATACAGCTACTGCCATATTTTGTATTTGCCGTCGATCAATTCAGTTTGAGATACCCAGCCCTTCTGCCCCTCCACCTGCAGTTTTCTGTCCACCTGGTGCACCTTTCAGGCCCGTTCATTTCACTGATTATCCCTTGAAGCCTGAATATAAGGATTATACACCAGAGAAAATCATTGAACTTGACCCGCTAGCCCACATCTAATCTGCTATTAGATACAACCACCAAGGCCCGTGGATATTGTCAAAAAAGCAGGCTTGACCCGCCAGCTAGGCTCCAACCAAGCAGGTTCATGACCTGCAATCCAATTATCCAGTTACTTGAAGCCAGACTAGGAAGTCAACTGGAATTACCAAATCTAACAACATGAACAGATGATGATCCTTTACAGTGGATACCTCATTTTGGCGCTTGAATCATTACCAGGATCAAGCCTCCCCTTATCATCTAACTGCGTGATCAGCAATCCTGTTCCTACTATCCATTAATTGACTATGACTATATAATCACTATCTCTCAATAAAGATTAGTATCTAGTTTCTAAATATTTTCCTCTTGTAACTCTGCTAAAACAGCACAGTTACAACATTGGTAGCACATGTAGGTTCTCCATCCTACCTTATCTTGAAAAATTCCGCCTGTTGCCCGCACACGCCACGGCCAACTAAATATTGACAGAATTATGTCTGGCCTCCCACCTGACTGGACCCCGTACACTCCTGGTACTGCAATACCTGAGGGCTTTGTCTTGTACCAGAATATAGTGATCCCATTACCCGCCTTCAACACCATGTCTGCACAAGGTTTCTTTCAGGCTCACTCCTCTATGCTGCAACCAACTGAAAAAAATGCCATGCCAGCCTACGTATCTCAAAGACTTTGAAGCACCGCCTTGGAACCTTTTGCAGGAGCCAGCAACAACAACACTGCAGCATGGATCCAATCTTCCCAAAGCAAGCTAACTCAGATGGAATGCCCACAGAAATTTTGGATTGCGGAAATCTCCATTTGACTGAGGCACAACACTGGCACCTGGTGCAACAAGTGGCATGAGGAACACACTGAAAAGAACTGGGACACCTTCAAGCAGGACTTCTTGGCAAGATTTGTGCTGAAGGACACTGCACTCATGATCATCTGCCAAGTAAAGAACTTGAACCAGACTGGTAATGAGAAGGAACTCACCCGCGCCTACAAGGAACTCTGTCTGCAAGCCCCCTTCAATATGGTCTTTGACAACCCAGCCACACACCTCATGTATTACAATGCCCTCAAGTTGCACGTAATGAGACACATGAACCTGGATCAAGTAACCAACTTGCAAAGTTTATACCGTAAGGCCAAGAAGGCGGAACAGACATCCAACGCTCTCCACAAGGCACAAACAGGGAAGAGAGAGAGACTCAAGGATTCACATTCAAGTGGCGCTCCAACAGACCACCCCCTGGAAACAGTAATAGCAGTACTAACCACAAACCATCCAGTTCAAATGGACAAGGGAGCAGGAATCATGGACAATTAAACAGAACCCATTTCTGTGTGGCAACCACTCAAGACAACAAGGACAAGGGAAAAGCCCGGGGAGAGCACTAAGCAAGCCAAGCTCTCCCCAGACTATCCCTGACTTGCCCAATGATGAGTATCGCCCAGAGGACGTGGATCAATGCCCAATGATTCAAGTACCCTCTGAGGACCCAGAACTATACACCATTGTCAGACACCCAAATAAATTGATGTCCTATTCTTTCTGCTTTTGCAGTTTCACAGGCTCAATTCTCATGGACTCGGGCGCAGACCAAACCCTGGTCAACAGTAGCTTTGTCAACAAGTCCAAACTAGCCAATAATTCTTTGCGGATTAAAAATGTGGTTTTAGCTGATGAACATCACATTGCCGTGACACGGGAAACTGCCCCCTTCTCCGTTATGCTAGAGAGCCTACACTCCACCATTCAAGGTCCTGTCATTGACTTCCTCAAGTTTGACATTGTACTGGGACTTGACTGGTTGCAAAAGAACAACCCTCATGTAGACTGGGTGACCTCAGTACTGACCATCAAACGTGAAGGCATTAACCACCAAATCTATCCTGACTCTGTGGATCAACTCCTGAATGACCATGTCTTTGTATGCATCACTGAGACCTTGGGTGAACAGAAAAACCTCAAGGAAATCAACTGGGACTCTTGCCAATACAAGATTATTCATTTAAAGGTCTACCAGGATACCGCCACGCCACAGGATTGTGGAATTGCAGCCTGACACCCAGAAATCTTCAAGGAAGCTCTTCCCGGGTTGCCGCCTGAGAAACACATCCAGCATTCCATCCAACTCAAAGGAGCGGTACCTAAGGCACAACCCATCTATTGCCTCACTCCCAATGAGGACAACACCCTGCATGCTTATCTCAAGGAAGCATTGGAGAAAGGACTTATCCGCCCCTCACAGTCTCCTTTTGGTGCTGCAGTATTCTTTGTGGCTAAAAAGGATGGTACCCTGCGCCTAGTCACAGACTACTGAGCCCTAAACAAAGCCACTATCAAGAATCATTACCCACTACCACTCATTGATAATCTCTTTGATGCCCTTGGTGGTGCCGCAGTCTTCTCCAAGATCAATCTTACGGCAGGCTATAACCAGATCTACATCAAAGAAGAGGACATCCCCAAAACAGCCTTCCACACCAAGTACAGCTTGTACAAGTGCGTGGTGCTTAATTTTGGTATGAAAAATGCAACATCAACTTTTGTAACCTTCATGAAAAAGGTGTTTGCTCCCACATTGACAATTGCGCCCTGGTTTACTTAGACAACATCATTGTTTACGGCCCGTCAGTGGAACAATATCACAAGGATCTAGAGGCAGTGTTTGCCACCCTAGCACAACATAAGTTGCTAGCCAAACCTTCCAAATGCCAGTTCTTTTGCAAACAACTACCCTTCTTGGGACACATAGTTTCAAAGGATGGCATTAAACCTGACAGTCAAAAGATCCAGGCCATTTGCAAGATGACGCCACCCAAAGACAAGTTGGAACTCCGTACCTTCCTAGGAATGGTTGCTTATGTACGACGGTTCATACCCAACTGCGGCGTCCTGACTGCCCCTCTATCCGTCATAACTGGCGCCAAATCCAAATTTGTGTGGACCCCCCAGTGTGACCTTTGTTTCCGACACCTAAAGGAAAAACTCACAACAGCGCCCATCCTCCAATACCCCAAAAACAATGGGGAGTACCAAATGGAAACAAATTCCTCTGACGCATCCATTGGGGGAGTACTGCAGATCAAAAACGACAATGGTGATTTCCTACCTGTGGCCTACAAATCACGCAAATTGACAGATGGCAAGTGTCAATACCCCATACACGACAAAGAGTTGTTGGTGATTGTACATTGCCTAGTCAAATGGCCTTGCTACTTAGAACAGCAAGAAGAATTCATAGCCCTGACAGACCACAAATCACTCATCTACTTTAAGACCCAAGCAAATCTATCCTGCAGACAAGCCAGATGGATGGAACTTTTAGAGAGATTCAACATGCTCATCCATTACAAACCTGGGGCCAAGCTTGCCATGGCAGATGCCCTTTCCTGCCTGTATGTCTGTGCCTCAAGAGGGAAAAATGGGCTTGACCCAGACTGGCCTCTCTTAGTGTTACAAAAAAAGACAAAGGTTTCCCCCTGGCACAACCAACATAGCAAAGGAAACAGTCATCAAAAATGAGCACCTGCTTGCTGACGTGTATGAGATCTTACACAGAAAAATGTCTGATGGCACAACTATTCCCTACATCCCCACACACCAACAAGTGGACACCATTTTACGTTACCACCAAGACCTTGGGCATAACAAGAGCCAAAACCTATATAAATTCCTTAAGCATAAGGCCTGGTGGTCAGCCTTGTATTGCAATTTTCAAGAAGTGGTAGAGCAATGTGAAGTATGCAAAAAATTTGCCAAGAGCAAAACCCTGCTAAAGTCAGCACTTTCCATCTGCACACAACTACCTTTCAAAGTATGGGCTCTTGAAATTGTTGGCCTCATGCTAGGAAAACACAATGACAAGAAATACATCATCACTGCCATTGACTTTGCAACGCGTTGGCCAGTAGCTCAAGCAGTAAAGGCCCACACTGGCAACAATATACAATGTTTTATTGACAAGGAGATAATCAGCAAGTTTGGAAAACCAGAACTCCTGATAACCAATATAGGGAAAGAATTAACCTACAAGAACACCAATGTATACTTCACAAAGAATGGGGTCAAACACACTTTAACAACACCATACCACCCACAAGCCAATGGGTGTGTAGAGATGCTTAATGGTAGCCTTGTGCAAGCCTTAGCCAAACTCACCGCCAGCAAGCCTGAAGACTGGCATAAGCAGCTATTGACTGTGTTACTTGTGTGTTGAACCAGAGTGAACAGATCCACCAGGAAAAGCCCATTTGAACTGGTATACGGCACTCAGCCAAATATCATTCAAGCATTGACAGGACCTAAACTGGAAATTCCAAGTAAAGTACCCCACACTCAGATCCCCACTTTGCAGAGGCCAACATTGGACAAGCAGCGAAAGAAGAGGAACATTTAAAAAAGACCTTTGTCCTCATCTGCAATAGACATGAAGTTGGGGACAAAGTTTGGGTCATGAACGTTGACAAAAGCAAACTACAACCTGAAAAAGTAGGGCTAGCAATCATCCTAAAGGTAAACAACAATAATACTTACCTTGTGCAGGGGCTTGGAAAACGTAAGCAAGACAAGACCCTACACCATGATTGCCTGCAACCCTGTAAAGCAAGACAGAAACAACAAGAAACCGCCCTACCTGCCACAGAACAACAAATAGTCCAATATGGCGCCCGGGCTCCAGACAAACTCCCTGACAACCTGCCCCCAGAGGAGGCCAACCCTCAGCTGGGGGGTGTAAGGGTTAAATGGCGGGCTGTAAGATGTAACAAAAAACAATGTGGGTAAAATAAGCAAATTTTTAGTTGCTTCAACAACACTAAACCAAAATTAGTAAGAGGGGGTTAATAATTTTGGGCCTTTGTGAGTGTAGCAAATGGCAGACATTAGGATCAAAGTCAAAAACATTAATTGAAGAGGTAAATTGGAGGACAAAGCCAGGGGAACCAAAGGGTACAGAGCGGGCCAAGGCGCAGTCAAGGAATTGGCAGCAAACTGAAAAAGAGCGGCCAACATACTGTCAACCACTGGGGCCAGGAGGCCAAGATACTCTAGCATGAGGTTTTTGGAGACTTGTTTTGTTTATTCTTCAGGGAAATATAGCTATCTAGAAACAAGTTTCTAGAGGGAAAATGAGAAAGTCAACGGAGTTTAAGATGGGGTAGGAGGGGATTCCACGGCTTCTGATTGGCTGGCAAGAATTTTCAGCAGTTGGTGGTCCTGCATTGGAATTTGAGTCAATGACATCATAATTTGAAAGATTTTGGCGCCCAGCAGGTCGGGTGCTGCCATCCCCAAATAGCGTATAACACATAATTTTCTTGTCATAATTATTTGGGAAAAAATAAGGCAGGTCCAGATTTTTGAGGGCTATTTGGGCAACCCCAGCTTTGACCCATTTTTTGTCTATGACAGCATTTAATTTGTCAATTTTTTAGGGGTTTGGCTGCAGTTCTTTGCTGATTTTGGGTTTTACGAGGGCACACTATTCCTTCCATTTGATTTTCTACTGCAACAGGGGGTGTTGAAACCACAGGCTCAACCTGCCAGCAAGGCTCCAATCAAGCGGGTTCATGACCTGCAATCCAATTATCCAGTTACTTGAAGCCAGACTAGGAAGTCAACTGGAATTACCAAATCTAATAACATGAACAGATGATGAATCTTTACAGTGGATACCTCATTTTGGCGCTTGACTCATTACCAGGATTAAGCAACCCCCTTCACCATCCAACTGCAAGATCAGCAATCCTGTTCCTATATCAATTGATTTACTATGACTATATAATCACTATCTCTCAATAAAGATTAGTATCTAGTTTCTAAATATTTTTCTCTTGTAACTCTGCTAAAACAGCACAGTTACAATAATATTCTCCACCCTGAAACTATTTAGAGGGAAATTCAACTATCTCCTGGCCTACAATATCTATATGAAACCACCTGTAACACCCAAACCAATGCCAGCCTCTTTGCCCGACCTTCCAACCAACTGTTGTGTTCTGAGGCGCGGTGCAGACACACAACAGGAAATCCTAACCTTAGGATTGAATTCATACTAAGTCTCGGTTAGATGACATGATAGGCTATGCAATTACCTTGCAGCCCTGGAAGAATAATCTCTACTAGACATGGCTAGAGTGAGGTGCAGAAGTACTGGAAGACACAAAGACAAAAATGTAAATAGAACTTAATTTTATTGGTGAATAGGAAAATGGAATATATAGTGGTTGACAATACCACAAAACACTACCAGGACGGTAGGATCACTTGCCACAAGCATGAGTGGGGAGAGTGAGTTGCGCAGATTCAGGAAACTGAACAATTGGATTTCCTGATTCAGTCATTAACTCATTTGGAGAGGCAAAAACAAAAGCGAGAGATTTGTCCTTGAAATGGCCCACCAAAGGCAAAATTGAAACATTGTGAATGGCACATTCACAACACCAACCATACCAGCAAGCTTTTTGGAATAGTGTACATCACCCTCACGGGGGTGGTAGACACCATCATACCGGCAGTTGGCCCGTGGTCCTGGGTGGGAAAGTCTGTCTCCTACCTTTTAAAGTTAGCTCCTCTCTTGTGGTGGGCCCTGCCCGCAAAAACCCTGGCTCAAGTTACCCCCAAAAACGGTGGGCCAGCCGCCCAAGACTGGATCCATGACATTATGGCAATATTTTTAAAACCTGGTACCCTGAGCCCCAAGATGTTGTTATTTCTTGGGGCATCTTGTATTCTTTTGTTATTGATAATCACTTATTATACCTATAAGATGACAATGAACCTGATCTCTTCCATGTGGAAGAATGCAAACCCAAACAACCTGAAAAGAACCAATACTGCCGCCACTGATACCAACAAGGCCCCCTCCTCCCAAGTGCAAAACGTGATTGTAAACCAGTCCCTCACCAAGTTTGAGATGCCCCAGATGGGAAAGCTTACACTTGAAGAAGCCTGACACGCCATGATAGTCCTCTGCTTGCATTTCCAGACCAACGCCCCCTCTTACACCAGCAACACCAAGAAGGTACTTGGGGTTGCTTCTATGCTCTCAGGAGACGCTTTAGACTGGTTTGGCAAGGCCAAGGCAGAAGATGTAGAATTATGCTTGGACTACGCTAAGTTTGAGGCTGAGCTAATGGCTACTGGGGAGGATTGCAACACCCAATATTACACCCTGAACTCCTTACTAGAAATCCAACAAGGCTCCCAACCCATTCAGGCATACATTGAAAAATTCCTTAAACTGAAGACCTGCACCCAACTTGAGGAAAAATTGTCAGCCATCCTCTTCCAAAAGGGAGTGAACCCAGCCATGAAGGACTTACTGAAGCACCACCACACACCCTTGGCTTATAAGACCTGGTCCTCTTGTGCAAGGGCCTCAGCATGAATCAAGAGAATGCTGGGCCCTCCCAGACCCGCCAAACCTGAGTCACCACACCCAACAGAGTGTCAGGGAACAAACCCTTATTGGCCAGCTTGCTAGAGTCTGGGAACTGTTGGGTTGCGGACTGGGTGAGCAGGGCCCACCATAGGATTGGTGCTGACTTAATGAGGTAGGACATTGACTTGCCCAGCCACAACCACGGACTGGCGGCAGGAACAATAGTATCTATTACTCCTGTGAGAGTTATATATACAATTCCAAAAAGCTTGTTGGTATGGTCCAGTGGAAGCTTGGCTGCGGAGGTGGGCATTGGTTTGGGGGTGAAAGGTGGCTCCATGTCTATTTGGTAGACAGGAAGAGTTGTATTTATCTCTGAACAGGCGGGGCTTGGTAATGTACCAAGGGCCTTATTGGTTGTATCTGGTTCTCCCAGTAGTTCTGGCCAAGGGATCCCGGGCTAGTATGTTGTTGGCAGTGTAGTACCTGTACTTGGGCTTTAAGGGGTACTATGTGAATTGGACAGGACCAAAGGGAGCATCTGGCAGGCGGTACATAGCTGGCAGGTTGGCAGGGGGTCAGATGATCTTTGAGCTAACTGGCAGATGACAAGAATAAAATATAGCAATAATTGGGGAAACCAATATATCATAACCTTTATTTAAAAATGACAATGGGGGTTGGTCTTGGCCTGGTAGGTATTTATCCCACACTGCCAGGCTTCACTTCCTGGTTGGGTTTTCTGGGCTTGGGCGGGTTGGCATTGGGTGTCTCAGATGGTAGTGTGGCGCTTGGCACTGGCAGTTTGGCACTGGCTGCTTTGGAGTGAGAAGACTTCAAATCCTTCTGTTTATTGATTTGGGTATTGGGTGCCTCTTTGGGTTCAGTGCCTTCCCCAGGACTTTGGGGGAGTTTGGAATAACTCTCAGGGAGAAATTTGTCTATTTCACCGGGAAAACTGCCAGTGTCAGGCGTTGGTACCTCAGGGAAATTCCTGGCATCTTGCACTGGCGGTTTGCTTGCAGAATCCTGCGGGACAGCTAAGGGTTCAGGTCCTGGCGGGCTGGCAGCAACTTTATCAATTAGTAGTGGGTTATTGTGTTCCCAGCCTATGAGTCTGGCAGTCTGCAAAGGGTTTTGTCCAGGGTTTGACTCTGGTTCCATATTTTGAGATTTAGGAGCATCCAAATTGTCATTCCTGACACAGAGGGAGAATGACCCCTGAGGAACTTCAAAGACACTACAGATAAGGACTCTATTTCCACTGCTATGAAGCAGGGCACTTGACCAGAGCCTGCCCCAACAAAATTCCTGCTCCTATCTCTTTGGCCCAAATAAACACTTCTTCCCAGTCTTACAAGTTCATCCTAGTATCTGTTAACGTCGGAGGAACAATCCAAAAACTTAAGTTGTTCATTGACACTGGAGCAGATGAGAGTTTCATTGATGCTGATTTGGCCCAAGAACTAGGCCTGTCTGCCTCTGAGAACCGTCTCCAGATCATCATGGGAAATAGCATCAAGGATACAGGATACAAATGCAAACAAGAACTACCCTTGGTAATAGGAAACAACACGTACCCCTCGTCCCTCATCCTGTTGAAAGGCCTACCACACCCCCTCATCCTTGGGGATTCCTGGTCTGACAGGTATGGCCTTATCCTCAACTACTGAGAACAGAATGTCACCTTAGGTGATAAGAGTATCCACAATACTGTACCCTTTTGCACCAATCCAGAGGAACTTACCCAGAGATTCATGACCATACAGATTAAACCAAGTAAGGGTGTCCTACCTGCTTCCCTAGGGAAGTGGACCCACGTTTTCAGCAAAGAGGCAGCCACCTGTCTCCCCAAACACACCAAGTATGATCACACTATTAACCTCCTGCCTGGCACAGAACCCAAACATGGACCCATCTATAGCTGCAACCACAAGGAACAGCTGGCTCTCAAGGCGTATATCAAAGAAATGACCAAGAAAGGCTTCATCTGTGTGTCCAAGAGCCCTTGTTTGTCACCAATGTTGTTTGTGGGCAAGAAAGATGATGGCATGCGCCTGTGCATTAATTACCAGAAATTGAACAAGATAACTGTAAAGAATCTCTACCCCATACCTAACGCCAACAACTTTGTGATGTGCTGACAGGCGCTCAGGTATACTCCAAGATTGACCTTAGAGATGTGTTCAACCAGATCCAAATCAAAGAATGCAACAAATACAAAACAGCATTCAAGACCAGGTATATACTCTACAAATACCTGGTGATGCCATTTGGACTATGCAACGCCCCCAACACCTTTCACACATGATAAACACAGTATTGGGCAAATACTTTGACTAGTTCTGTGTGGCCTACCTTGACAAGATCCTCATCTACAGCAAGACCCAAAAAGAGCACCTACTCAACCTAGATCTGATCCTGAAAAAACTCTCTCAAACCAACTTACACGCAAAGCTCAAGAAGTGTGAAATCTTTCAACCAGAAGTGGAATTCCTGGGCTACATAGTGAAAACTGGAAGGTTCACAATAGCCCAGGATAAAGTGGACACATTGACCTCTTGGCCAACCCCCACATACCAGAAGGACATCAGAAGCTTCCTGGGCTAGCAAACTACTGCAGGGATTTCAACCAATTTTTTTTCTCACATCACTCTGCCCCTGACCCGCCTGTGCTCTGTCAAGGTTGCCTTTGCCTAGACTCCATAATGCACCACCGCCTTTGAGAACCTGAAACTTGCCTTTACCTCTGCCCCTGTCCTGGCCATGCCCAATCCATCCAAGCCATTTGTGCTGGAAACCAACACGTCCAACTTTGCGGTGGGTGGGATCCTTCTTCAGGAAGAAGGGGATAGTATGCTACATCCTGTAGCATATTACTCCAAGAAGATGCTACCTGTAGAAGGAAAATACCCAATTTACAACAAAGAAATGCTAGCCATTATGAAGACCCTGAAACATTGGCGCCAGTACCTCTGTGGCGCTGAATTTCCAGTAAAGGTCCTGACAGACCACAGGAACTTGGTCTATTTCTTCAAACCACACCAGCTTAACCAACAACAATCAATATAGGCTTTAGAACTAGCCTACTACACCCTGACCATAGACTGAAACAAGGAAAGGTGAACTTAGTACCCAACGCCCTAAGTAGAAAGGCTGATCTGGCACCCACCCACATGGAAACTTGCAACCAAAACACTCAAGTACTCTTGGATCCAGCTAGCCCTGGTATCCACCTGGGATGGATGAAGATCAGAGCCAGCAAACCAGAAGTACTGAAGGCCCAATCACTCAACAAATTCACCAAAATCATGATTGCTGACCTGTCAAAATCCTTGGATAGTACCCACTACCAAAAAGGCTACTCATTGAAGGGAACAACACTAATGCTGCACAACAGAATCTTTGTGCCAGAAGGAAGCATCAGAGCCAACATCTTGAGAGACTATCACAATTACAAAATGGCTGGACACCCAGGGAGACTCAAGACCCTCTGGAGCATCAGAAGTAACTTTGCCTGGCCAAAGATGGACCAAGAAGTAAGCGCGTACCTGAAAGGATGTGAGACCTGTGGACAAACCAAACCCCGCAGAAACAAACCTGAAGGACTTCTAAGACCCTTAGACATACCCCATGGACCCTGGAGATCTGTTTCCATGGACTACATTGTGGAACTTCCCCATCCCTCTCCTTCAATGCAATCCTGGTCATGGTAGACTGCTTCACCAAGATGGCATATTTTATACCAACCACCACTCATTGCACAGCAGTAGAGACAGCCCAACACTTCCATGATTGCATCCTCACCAAACACAGAACACCTGAGGAAATTATCACAGACAGAGGACCCCAATTCACGTCAAACTACTGGACACAAGTGATGAAAGACTTAGGAATCAAGCAGTGTGTATCTACTTCCTACCACCGCAGACTGACGGCCAAAGCAAAAGAGTAAACCAGATCCTTGAACAATACCTTCAATGCTATGCCAACGCCAACCAGGACAATTAGGCTAACATGCTTCCCATGGCCCAGTTTGCATACAATAATAAAGACCATGCCTCCACTGGGATGTCCCCATTCAAAGCCAACTATGGGTTTGATTCCACCTGGGATCCCAAGATTGGCAAGAAGGAAACTAACACCACTGGACGTTCCTGGGTTGAACAGATCCACGACACACAAAAAACGTTCTTGACAAACCTGAACCACGCAGTACAAACCTACAAAGCATTTGCCAACCAAAAAAAAACACCAGGCCAACCCTTGCAAGTTGGGGACAAAGTATATCTGGACTCCCAAAACGTGCCCCTACATGTGCCCTGGCGGAAGCTAGCTCACAGAAGAAGTGGTCCCAACAAGATTACCAAATTAGTTTGATAAGTTGCCTATAAACTAGACTTACCCCCTCCTGGAAGATTCACAATGTATTCCACCAATTACTGCTGTTTAAAAAGGATAAAAATTGCTCCCCCATCAACAGCTCAAGACAAACCCTCCACCCATCCAGACAGGCTGCGCTGAGGAATACAAAGTTGAATACATACACAGGGACAGAACCCACTATCAGAAACCCCAGTATTACATCAAGTGGAAAGGATACCTGCTAGAAGAAAGCACTTGGGAACCACTGAGCAAACTGACTAATTCCCAAGAAGCTGTCCAACTCTACCTGAACAAGAAGATTTGGAAGAGAGGGCTCTCAGGGAAAGAAGGGGATGGTGTCAGGATTGACAATTCTCCCCCTCTGGGAACCCAGGCCTGGGAGCAGGAATCAAACCCTGTCCCTGGATCCCCCCAGGCTGCTGAGCCTGTGGGCCGTAGGACTGCATGCCCGCATTTTCTGGGATTGAGCTCCTACAAGCTGACACCAAAAATGATGGCCCAGGTGGCAAAACTGGCCAAACCAAGGAAATTATTGTACCAAATGGAAGACTAATCACAGCAACTAATGGAGGTACTGAAGCAGCAACTATTAGCTTCATGAACTTGAAGTCTACATCAGTGGTCAATCAAGAGCCGTCCCAGGAAAGAGTTTAGGCCCACAACTTGGCCCCATGACCACAACTATAGAGCAAGATAATCAGGTAGCCAAATTGAGATTATTGACCAATGAAAGAACTCCCAGGCCAAGTGCCATTTTGCTGCCTCTGGGCCCAAGCACCCAATTCCCCTGGCCCTGCCTTTCCCAATGTCCTGATGAGTTCCCCATGGAAAATTTTAAGTTTGGAGGTGGGGTGCTATATAGTCCAAAGGACCCTGCGCTCCAAACTTATTGCCATTTTTGAATAAAGGTTGTGTTACTTTGGCTTATACAGCTATTGCCATATTTTGTATTTGCCGTCTATCAATTAATTTTGAGATCTCCTGGCCCTTCTGCCTCACTGCCCAAAGTTTTCTGTCCACCTGGTGCACCCTTTGGGCCTGTTCACTTCACTGATTACCCCTTGAAGCCCAAGTACAAGGATTATACACCAGAGAAAATCCTCAAACTTGATCTGCTAGCCTGCATCCAATCTGCTATTAGATACAACCACCAAGGCCTGTGGATATTCTCCGCCCCAAAACTATTTAGAGGGAGTTTAAACTATCTCCTGGCCTTCAATATCTATATGGAACTGCCTGTAACACCCAAACCAATGCCAGCCTCTTTGCCCAACCTTCCAACCAACCATACCAACAAGCTTTTTGGAATAGTGTACATCACCCTCACGGGGGTGGTGGACACCATCATACTGGCAGCCAGCCGGTGGTCTTGGGTGGGAAAGTCTGCTTCCTACCTTATAAAGTTAGCTCCTCTCTTGTGGTGGCCCCTGCCCGCAAAAACCCCAGCCCAAGTTACCCCCATAAACGGCGGGCCAGCTGCCCAAGACTGGATCCCTGACATTTGCTCTGCTTTCTCAGCTTTGCGGTACAGGCTTTGCAAATTGGTCACTTGGTCAAGGTTCATGTGTCTCATTACGTGCAACTTGAGGGCGCCGTAGTACATGAGGTGGGTGGCTGGAGTGTCAAAGACCATATCAGAGGGGGCACATAGGCAAAGTTCCTCTAGGCGTGGGTAAGTTCCTTCACAGTACCAGTTTGCATCAAGTTCTTCACTTGGCAAATGATCATGAGTGCAGTGTCCTTCAGCACAAACCTTGCTAAGGAACCATGCTTGAAGGTGTTCCATTTTTTCTCAGTGTGTTCTTCATGCCATTTGTTGCACCAGGTACCAGTGTTGTGTGTCAATCAAAAGGAGATTTCTGCAATCCAAAATCTCTGGGGGCATTCAGTCTGAGCTAGTTTGCTTTTCTGCAGATTGGATCCAGGCCGCTGTATTGTTGTCATTAGCTCCTGCAAAAGGCTCCAAGACGGCGCTTTGAAGTCTTTGTGCTACATAGGCTGGCATGGTGCTTTCATCAGTTGGACAAGGCATAGCAGAGGTAGCCTGAAAGAATCCTTGTGCAGACAGGGTGTTGAAGGCAGAGAACAGGATCACTGTATTTTGGTACAGGACAAAGCCATCTGGTATTTCTGTGCCAGGAGTGTATAGATTCCAGTATAGAGGGAGGCCATACATGATTCTATTGAGTATTTGTTGATTGCAGTAGATAAAGGCAACAGGCGGAGTTTTTGGGAATAAAGTAGGATGGAAAACCTACTTCTGCTACCAATGTTGTAACTGTGCTGTTTTAGCAGAGTTACAAGGGGGAAATATTTGGAAACTAGATAATAATCTTTATTGAGAGATAGGGATTATATAGTTATTATTTCAAGGATAACAGGAATATGATTGTTGATCACATAGCTGGATGATGAAGGGTGGTGGCTTGATCCTGATAACGAGTCAAGAGCCAAAACAAGTCATCCACCAGGAGTGATCAGCTTTTGTTCATGTTATTGTATCTTGCAATTTGAGTTGTTTTACTAACTTGGCTTCAGGTGAATGGATCATTGGGTTGCGGGTCATGAACCCGCTTACTTGGAACCTTGCTAGCGGGTCAAACCTGCTGTTTCAACAGATTTATATCAATATCCACCCATTCTGCAATACCTTACCTGCCCTTAACTGATACTGGTATGATTTCAACCCAATGTGACCCCCTCTGCCACTCTGTCTACCTATTGAGTGATTATTAACCCTTGTCTATTATTTCAGTAGAATTACTTCTCCTAATAAAGACAAGTTTATCCACATTTGTGTTGGCTTTTGTATCCTTCAAGCTTTTTCTATTCCTTTTTGCCAAAATAAATCCTTCTTCTTTCTTTCAGGGAAATTAAGGTATGTCCCCTTAATTTTGCCCTGAAGGCTAAACCAAGGCTAGCTTTGAACCTCATGATAAGGAGCGCCTTTTGGGGAAGCTTCAAATATGGAATTGAGAAGAGAAGAAGTATACTTTATTGGATAATACTTTAGACTTTTATAGCTTTAGCTGTGGCAGAGATTTTAGTTAGATCAAACCTAGGGGCTGGTCATGTGCAGGATGGGTTTGAGTTGCTGGATACCTGGACAGTCATGTGATATTGTTTTGATTCCATTTCTGGTTTGTCAAATGGTATATTGGAAAGGCACCAAATTGGGCAATGACTGGATGTTAAGTGGGATGGAAGTAGCCAGAATACTTTTACATCCAGATCCTTGACACACCCCTCCCTTAAGGGGTTACACGGGTACATCAGTAGGGGGCTTTATCTTGATGGCTGCTGCCTGATGTTCCTGGAGTTGTTTGCTAGTTGGCACCAATTGGGTTGATTGTTTTCCCTTGCTAGGGCAGAGGCGAGATCTGTGGTACTTCTTGGTGATAGGCTCTTTGGCGCCCTGGAACTTAACCAGGTAGGTGTTCCTGCCTGGTTGGCATTTGATGATTCTTCCTGGTCCTCTGTGTAATGAGTCTAGCTTCTTCCTGTTCCCAGCTATGACCCAGACAGAGGAGTTGATAGAGAGTGGGTCCTCTGTTGAGGTTACTTTTTGGGTTTTGAGCCTCTTTGTTTCTGCTAGTTTGGCTTTGAGGCGTATGTGTTGTAGAGCTGGTGTCTGTTCTACTGTGGGAGGTTTCCCTGGGGGGATCTTCACATACAGTTGGTTATTGCAGGTGACTATTTCTGGTTTGTACCTGTATGTTAGCTCTAACGGTGAGTAGCCTGTCCCTTGATTGATGCAAACCCGTGATACTAATAATGCATGTTTCACGTAGAGTGGCCTGCTAACTCTTTTGCTCCATCCATTAGGATGTAGTCTGGAGTGCCGTAGTCCACTATTATTACCTTGTTAATGAATTGGTTTATTGTTTCTGCTTTGTGGTCCTTTTTTGCCCAGAAGATAGGCCAGCATGTGGCAAAGTCAATGGCTACAATTAGGAAACATTGATTTGTCTTGGTTTCTGGGAAGGGTCCCACTAAGTCCAGTCCCCACACCTTAAATGGTTCAGGGTCAGGTACTGGGTTAACTGTTGGCTGAGGAGCCTTGGTTCTGGCATATTTTTTACACACTGTGTACTTTTTTAGAACACCATTTATATCTTGCTTCAGATTGAACCACCATACTATCTCTTTTAACGTGAGATATAGGTTGTTAGCCTTTGTGTGTCCTAGTAGACGGTGGTGTCTTAGTATATTGTCAACTCTTTGTGCAAGTGGGATGTACAGAACATGTTTGTCCTTGATGATTTGATATACAGTTCCATTTGATACATGGAAATATTTTTCATTCCTTACTAGTGTATCATGGGTCAGTTGGTGTGTGGAGGGATTTTTCCTTTTGTCTTGTACTCAGTGTTTTATAGGTTGGACCAGTCAGGGTCCAGGTGGTCAGGGTGATCCTCTCTTGGCTGACATAGCCTAGAGAGAGCATTGGCTGTGACCAGCTCTGCCCCCTTTTGTATTGGATGTCCAGGTTAAGATGTTCAAGCAAGGACATCCATTTGGCTTGGCGCTGTGCGAGTGCAACTGAGTTTTGAAATAGATTAAGGATTTGTGGTCAGTTAGCACTCAGATGTTCAAATGTCCTTCTAGATAACATCTTCATTTCTTGCATGTGTGGTACATTGCTAGAAATTCTTTATCATGTATTGGGTACCTTTTCTCAGTGTTTGTTAGTTTTCTGCTTTTGTAACATACTGGCAGGAAATCTTGCTGCCCTGGCTGGCGGATGCGTAGGACTGCACTAATAGCGGTGTCACTAGCATCCAATTCAAGCTTGTAGTACATGTTGTTATTAAGGTATTACAAGATTGATGCTTTGAAAAAAGCTTGTTTCAATAGTTGGAAATTCCTGTTGCATTCTGGTGTCCAGATTAATTTTTTGGCATTACCTTTGGTTAGGTCATTGATTGGTGTGGTGAGCTTTCTGCAGTCTTTGATATACTTCCTTAGGTAAGCTACCATACCAAGAAAGCATCTTACTTGTTTCACAGAGGTGGGGCGGTGCATATTATTTATGGCTTTTATTTTATCTGGGTCTGCTTTGATGCCACTGTCAGAGACAATGTGGCCCAAGAACAGGAGTTCCTTTTCCTAAATTGGCACTTACTAGGCTTGGCATAAAGTTTGTGCTTTGCAAGTTGATTGAGTGTTGTGCAGACATGCGTGAGGTGTTCCTCTTTTGTTTTTGAAAATATAATGATGTCAAGGTAGCATAATGTGTTTGATAGTCTGTTTAGCGCCTGGTTTATCATGGTGACAAATGTTGCGGGGGCGTTTGTCATCCCGAAATTCATTACTTTACATTCAAACAACCCAAATTGAGTGCAGAACAACGTTTTTGGTATGTCTTTCTCTTTAACTTCAACTTGGTTATACCCAGATGTGAGGACAATCTTTAAGAAAGTTTTTGCTCCAGAGAGCCTTGCAAATAGGTTTTCTATGAGGGGAAGGGGGTATTTATTTTTTACTGTACTTGCGTTTAGTGCTCTATAGTCAGTAACTAAGCAAAGAGATCCTATTTTTTTCTTTATGAAGAAAACTGCTGCCCCCCATGGGGATTAAGATGGGCAAATGAATCTGTGATAAATCCAGGCCTAACCAGTCCATCCTGACATTATCCTGCCCTTGACTCTTATTGCTGTTACCTTCCTGGGACAAAGCTTTGAGGAGCTTTGCCTCCAGGGAGGCAATTTTATTGGATAACACTTTATTGTCATCCTGCCAATGAGCCATGATTTCAACGCTTTTTTCCTCTTGTGCTCTCAACGCCTCAATTTCACAATTCACCATCACTTTCACTTGTTGCAAGATTTTATCCCATCCTACCAACAAGTTTCAAGAATACCAAGCATAAATTTGGTTCCCTTGAGCAGGAGTCCCTTCCTTTGCAAAGTAATTGGAATACAGCTCTTCAAACGCAGCCTTTACTTCTACTAAAGATTTGGCAGGAACAGTCTTAGTGACCTCCAGGCTGGTCCAAGCTTCTTCCAATGTACTTGTAAGAAACTCTTTTCTTGCTGTAGCGGTTTCCACACAAAGGACCCCAAACTTGGCTCTCTCAACTTTTAACAAAGAAGGTATGATAATTGAAAAATAGGTGAGAGGAAAGCGTCAAAACCAATAATGTGAATATATTTTATTAATATTAACTGTTTTTGCTTATATACAATTTGTGGCATAAACAGCTGAAAACCCCTCCGGTTCCTTAATCAACCAATGATTAGCGTCACATGGTCTATGACATTCAAGTCATCCAACATAGATCTTTACCTAAAAGATCACCAACATTTCTCAACCTATGAGAATTCACCTACAATGTGAAGGAGTCACCTGACGCCATTTGTCTCAATGTACCAATTCAGCATGGAGCTTGACCAGCTCCTGGTGCCAAAACCCTGTGGGTTGCACATCCCAAACTCAGCTATCAGTGTTTCAACTGGGAACCAGCTGATCAAACCTGAATTCCTAGGCATCCCTGCCTTTGTTTAGTTATTTTTGCATTTAATGGTTTTTTGCCTTAAAACCCATTAAACTGCTTTGAAACTCAAATCAGGCGCCACTTCAGCGCCCAGGAATTTCCCCAGGCGGTGCCGCAGCTCCCCAGCGCCTGAGAAAATGCAATAGCTGTGCCTTGGCGCTTCTCATATCCATTAGGCGGCGCCGCGACGCTTCTAACCCAATAAATTTGCCAACACAGCGCTTTTAACCCAAATTCTGGGGGTTTCCCATGGTTAACCTTAACCAAACTTTTTGACAAAGTCAAGGCCATTTTAATATAATTAAATACTCATTAATTATATCCTGTATTTATTAATTAATCTTCCTTATTAACTAACCCATTTTGAGACGCCTAGTCTCCAAGATTGATTCAGGCAATCTTGCCTTAATTCTTTTAGTTAGCCTAACCTAACTGACCATCCATATTCTGTTCTTTTATTAAACATAGATATCCAGTTTCTAGGATCCTTTACCTCAAGAATTCCAAACAAACCTATTTATATGTAATAAATAGCAAAAACAGAACATCTTTATATTTTGGAGTATTTATTTGGCTAAATAATCAGCAGTGACTGTAGTGCAGTCACAGAATCCTTTGGCTAGATTGTCCTCAATGTGGGCTTTAAGTGTTTGGGTCTCCATGGGGGAGAGTCTGTAGAGGGGTGCTGGTTTAGACATGGCTTTGCATAGATCAATGTCATGCTTGACTTCCCAGTTGGGGGGGGTAAATCTGTGAGTGCTTCTTTAAATACATGGGTGTATTTGTTTAGAAGTGCTGCAAGTTCTGGGCATTGAATTTTTTTTTGTATATTATAAAATTTGGAGTACCTCATTATGTGGAGGATACTGTCTTTGGTTAGATGTTCTGAGCTGTCTTGATTTATGAATTGGACAAATACTGTGTCTCTTAGGATGAGATAGTTAGGTTCTTTGAGAATTTTGAAATTGACTCTGTTGCGTTTTATGGTCATGGGTTTTCCCCCAACATACACTGAGATTCACTCGGGTAAACCAGTCTATGCCTGCTACAATTTTGTAGTTTATGTTGTTCACAAAGAGTCCTTTCATGGACGTTTGAATGCCTTGGAGGTCAATTCTGAAGGGAGTTGCTTTGCCTTTGAGTAGAACCTTTGATTTATCTGTCATTCTAGCATATTTGAAGTTGGATTTGACAACTGGTATTTTGTACTTGGTTACAAAAGGTTTGCTAGCCATAGTGTTTTGTGCACCAGAGTTAAACAAAATTTTGTGTGTATGAGATTTGCAAGTGCATGGGTAGACAAAAAGTTGTGAGCAATCTTTAATTTTTAAGTTCATAAAAATGGAAGATTGTGGGACACATGGGATGCAAGCAGCAAAGTTTGTGCCTTAGTACTTTTTCTTGTTGTGTTGGGGGGAGACAGGGGCACTTAAGCCTGTTCCCCTCCTCTTTTCCCTGTTCCTCTGTTTTGAGTCCTTTGAGGTCAGAGAATGTGGGGTCAGATTCATAGCAGGTTGCTATTTCAGCATTTTTAACTTTAGCAGTGTCCTCTTTCTTGGGACAAGAGCAGTTTGAGATTTGGCTGCAATTGCCATTGTTATGATTGGTGTTGCCGTTGCTATGATTGGTGTTTTGGCGCTTGTTGCCATTAGAGTTGTCTCTTACATTGCCATTTGAGGAGCAGTTGCTGTTGTGTGCAGCATATTTCATGTTTGCACGTTTTTCTGTGTGCTTGGCTTCTGCAATGAGTGCAGGCATGGAGGTGTTAGCCTCTGGGAGGATGAGGGCAGCAACAGAGGATTTCATTCTATTGATGAATGAGGCTCTAGTGTGTACATTGTCAGCTTGTGCTGGGTTTTGGATTTTACGACATATTTCTTCAAATTCATTGGCATAAGCTATGATATTGGTCTTCTGAGGAAGATCACTGAGCTGTATTGCAATATTCTGGAGAGATTAAGTGACCGGGAAATTGTGGGTTATGTTGGCTTTGAACTCTTCCCAGTTTTCAAGCTGATTGTCTGTTTGTGAGCCAACCCAGGTGGCAAACCAGTTAGCTGCGGCCTTGTATAGGCGCTTACTGGCTTCTTGGACCCATTTTTTTGTGGGGAATGCGGCTGGTGCAGAGTTTTGCGGCTGAGTGGTATAGCCAGTTAATGACGTTTTCCTTGTTTTTATCAAAGAACTTTCTAATACCAATGTACTTGGTGTTAGTAACTTCACCTGTGATAGGCAGTTTTGTGTTTGTTTGTGATTGTAGAGAGCAACTGCATTGAATTATCTTGGTGCATGCTTTGGGAATGACCAGTCCTTTGAATACAGTGCATCCACTAGGAATATTTTCATCAATGTTGTGGGTGCAGAACTATGTTTTCCAGGGCTCCTGGGATGTGGCCTGGTTGAGTACATGAGCAAAGGTGGGCAGGTTCTGTTCAGTCATTTTCTCTTTCATTGGCATGGTTGAAAACCGTAGCTGCTATCAGTGATAAGGAGCGCCTTTTAAGGAAGCTTCAAATATAAAAGTAGGAGGAGAAGAATTATATTTTATTGGATAATACTTTAGACTTGTATAGCTTTAGCTGTGGCAGAGATTTTAGTTAGATCAAACCTAGGAGCTGGTCATGTGCGGGATGGGTTTGAGTTGTTGGATACCTGGACAGTCATGTGATATTGTTTTGATTCCATTTCTGGTTTGTCAAATGGTATATTGGAAAGGCACCAAATTGGGCAATGACTGGATGTTAAGTGGGATGGAAGTAGCCAGAATACTTGTACATCCAGATCCTCAACACTCAAATCTTTTGTTATATAGATTTCCCACTGTGTCCTCCCGGATGTTGTCCCCAGGAGCTGAACAAAACAAAATGGTGCTCACTACAGGGGCTTCAAGCCCCTTGGTTACTTTGTTCACCCACACCTTCTCTGGTACTTCTCCCTTTGTCTCTGAAGTACCCAAATCACCCAAAGTCTCTAGTCCTCTGCTTGAAGGAGATATTACTAATTCCCCCTCTACACCAATGGTAAAAGTGTTATCTCCCAGTCCTGTGTGGGCCCCCTTCCAGCTTTCTCTCTCAATTATGATCTAGCTTGCACCACCACACAACCCCTCCTTCACACAGGCACAGTGGTAATGCACACCATTCATGGCCTCCGCCCTGGCTATGCCTCTGAGTATCTGTACCCCTTTCCTCTGGACTTTGGTCTTTCCCCCGCTCTAATGGAGTCCATGGAAACTATTGGCATGCTAGTCAATCAATTCATCTATCCCAGTTTGGTTAATCATCAGTTGGCATTAGGATCCCAGAATCAACTCCTGACTGCTGTGATTACTGCATATCTAATAATCATGCACATAACATGAACTATCAGGAGTGGACTCATATCCTCTTTGCCTGTATTTATGATAACCAATGTGACTTGCTGACATCCCAGAAATACTTAACCTCGTTGTTGAACTCACTTTGCCCCTTGCTCCCTGGTTACATTAAAGACCAACTATGCAAACTAGATGACCACCAAGCTGCATGATAAGGACAAATAGAAATGAATCTCTTGAAATGTCATCAGGATTTTAAGACATTGGTTAACAAGCTCAACCAATTTTGAGAACATTTCAATTCTCAACTCAAGTTGGTTGAAGCCACGTTGATAATTGGGGCCAACATCTACACCAATAATACAGTTTGGATAAGGCTGTGCTAAGAAACACTCTGTGTCAGGTTCAGAACTACGTTGATGATAGAGTTGCCTCAATTGAAGTGAATCCTCCTGCTCCTTCTGTTGAGGTCCCGTCTGCCTTTGAAGCTAAGGTATGAGAAGCCATAGCTGAACTCAAAGCCACTTTGCAACTCCAAGCCTCTGTTCCAAATACTCCACCAGTAGAGCCTATGCCTGACCCTCACATTGCCTCATGAACAGAACAAGTAGCTACTTTGCAAGGTGAGATCAAATGTTTGTTACAATGCCTTTCCAACCCTGATGATTTATCCTCTGACTCTGATTAAAAAGGAGAGGAAGAGGTCACTGATGCCCCTGCTCATACTGATCACAGGTGTTGCCCCGGTTTGGAAGGTCAACCCTGTGTCAACTATGCTCTTGCATTGTATCATTTAGCAGCAGTGACTAATAACGTTGCAGATAGGCAGGATGCTCTGGAACGTGAGGTGCAGAACCTCACTTGCTTAACAGAAACAATGAATGAGCAGTTTACTTCTCTGAAAGCCCAGGTCACCTCCTTAACCACTTGTGTCAATGGGATTGTGGGCACGCTGGCAGTACAACAGATAAAGATTAATGAGTTTGGAACTGCTGCCACTACTGCCAGGGATACCAGTGGACAAAACAGCTCTACGCTAGACACCTTGGAGGAGAGCCTTCAACTTCTCTGGGCTAGACAACCAGCTGCGGAATCTGAGTTTGAGGGCAACCCCCACATTAATTTTCTTAATCAGGTTATAACAGCCAATCTACCTTGTTGTCTGTGATGCCAATTATAAGCCCTCATTAAAACAAATATTTGACCCTAAGACCTCTACCATTACCGCCTTTCTTGTAATCTACAAGACTGCAATATGTAGGGCTACTGCTGAGCTTAACAAGGAGCATGTGATGCTCAAAGAAGATGGGGTTTGAGGGTAAAGGAACCTCATGTAAACTACTACCAGAGAAGCTAAAGGGAACTACTAGTACTGGGCTTTAGTGGCAGGGAACAGTACAGTGCACTTTGATCAAGCCTATGGCACTAACTCTAAACTGTTAGCACAGCAGGGAGATTGTCTTGTTACCTAAAGCAGTGAAGGCAACAAGAAAGGCAGAGTCTAAAAGAGTCTGGTTAGGAGCTTGAGTCTTAAGGAGTAAGATCAAGCTGAAAGTTCAAAGTAGTGTGGACAAAAGATATGTTTATTGTTTAAGAAAGAGAGTCATTATATACTTGTATTATTCCTGCACATTGACAATTGTGCAGGAATGGGGAAGGGAAATAGGAAGAGACAGGACTACTTTTCATCCAGTATTTGTCAAGATCATCCCAATTAACTGATAGACCATATTCCCATGTTTCACCTCATGGGTGAGTGAGGGTATAATGCACAGTCATCACAGAGCATATTCTTACCTGTCTGCATCCCACTTGCCAAGAAGCTGTGGTCCCTGAACTCCCATTCATTGTCACTTGGTAGGATATGAAACACCTACTTATTGAGGAATTTGGAGGAGACCTCAGCTTGGAGGTCAAGAAAGATGCATTTATGCACATTGCCTTTAAGCCCAAAGAAACTCTGGCTGAGTTTGCTGACTGCTTCTATATTAAAGGGTAACAGCTAATTACCAGTGGTCAGTTAACTCCCTGAGAAGCATACACAGCATTTTCAAACATGTTGAAGGTGAATCAGCTCCTATCCCTACATTTTAAGGTACAAAAAGCTTCTCTTACTTCATGAAGAGTATTAAAAAACTCTTACAGAACATGTATTTGATTCATGGGGGTACTTTGGTTTGTGAGAATAAAGCTAGCAACGCTGGAACCACCTCCTGTACTCCGTGTATTATGACTCTTGGTTAAAGTAGACTGTCAAGGCCCAGGGGGTCCTGACAGGGGTCTATTTCTCTATGGCAATCTTGATAAAAAATCAAACTTGGATATAACTTGAGCTTTATTATTGGGAAAGACTAAGAATGATTACAATGTGATCATGTGAGTAACACCTTTATATACCATTCCTTTAGATTCTTTAGAATCTTCCTAAATCTTTTGGACAGTCTTAGGGACTCTGCTGGTGGCATCAGGCTGGGGTTTTGGGGCATCTTCTAAACAGAATGACTCATGATTCTTTTTAAAATATCGCACATCGGGCTTTGTATGCTTATTTTATTGTAAAATAGCCCAGACTAACTCTCCTGGTGTTTGTCTTCAAAATGCGTGTTTGGACGTCCAAATCCGTTCAGTGGTTGCTGAGATATGCTCAAATTAAGATTTGTATCAATTCTTGTGCCTTAGTTGCATATTTTTGTCATTTTGCACTGGTTAGGAAGCTCGGCTGGCAGCCAAACTTTAAGAAGCCATAGATCATTGTCTAGAGCAGCTAAGAGAGTCATCAAATAGCATTGAGATTGTGAAGAACAGTAGAGTTTTCCCAAGGCAATTCTGTAACACAAGATGTGTCAGGGCGTTTCCTGACATGGACAGTCTAAGAGACAAGGATGCCATAACTGTGGTCAAATAGGGCACCACTTGTGTACCTGCACCAATCCTTGGGTAGAATGTTGCAACCCAAAGTCACAGGTGGGAAAAGAGATGTGAGCTTAAAGGGCTGTGTTAAAACTGTGCTATTTTAGCAGAGTTACAAGGGGGAAAATATTTGGAAAACTAGATAATATTCTTTATTGAGAGATAAGTGCTATCTAATCATTGTGAATAATAGATAGTAGAAACATGATAGTGTTGATCACACAGTAGAATGATAAGGGGGTGGCTTGATCCTTGTAATGAGTCAAGCGCCAAAACAAGTTACCCACTGGGGAGGATCAGCTTCTGTGTCAGGGATCCAGTCTCGGGCGGCCAGCCTGCCATTTTCAGGGGTAACTTGGGCCAGTGTTTTAGCAGGCAAGGCTCACCACAAGATAGAAGCTAACTTAAAAAGGTAGATACGGACTTCCCTACCCAAGACCACAAGCCGGCGGCTGGTATGATAGTGTCAATCACCCCTGTGAGGGTGATGTACACAATTCCAAAGAGCTTGCTGGTATGGTTAGTTGGGAGGTCAGGCAAGGAAGCAGTCATAGGTTTGGGTGTCACAGGCGGTTCCATATGGATATTGTATATAGGAAGGTAGTTGAATTTCCCTCTAAACAATTTTGGTGTTGAGAATATCCAAAAGCCTTGACAATTTTATCTAACAGCAGATTGTATGCGGGCCAAAGGATTGAGTTTGAGTATCCTTTCTGGGGTATAGTCCTTGTATTAAGGCTTCAGGGGGAAATCAGTGAAGTTAACAGGCCCAAAGGGTATAACAGGAGGACATAAAACGGCAGGCAGTGTGTGACAGATCCAAGCCTAACCAGTCCATTTTACCATAATCCTGCCCTTGACTCTTGTTTCCATTACCTTCATGTGATAAAGCTTTGAGGAGCTTGGCCTCCAGGGAAGCAATTTTCTGGGTTAACGCTTTATTATCATCTCACCAACAAGCCCTTATTTCAACACTTTTTTTCCTCTCTTAACCTTAGGGCTTAATTTCACGGTTTGCCATTTCTTTAACTTGTTGCAAGATTTCATCCCATCCTACCAATAAGTTCCAGGCATCCCACGCGTAAATTTGATTGTCTTGGGCAGGAGTCCCCTCCTTTGCAAAATAGTTGGAGTCAGCTCTTTGAAAGCAGCTTTGAATTCAACCAAGGACTCCCCAGGGATAGTCTTTGTGACCTCTAGGCTGGACCAAGCTTCTTCCAATGAACTACTAGGTACTTCCTTCCTTGCAGCGGCGGTCTCTACACAAAGCACCCCAAATTTAGCTCTCTCAAATTTTAACAAAGAAGACATGATAATTGAAAAATAGGTGAGGGGAAAGCGTCAAAACCGACAATATGAATATATTTTATTAATGTTTAACTGTTTTTGCTTATATATCATTTTTGGCATATACAGCTGAAAACCCCTTGGGTTCCTAAATCAACCAATGATTTGCGTCACATGGTCTATGACATTTGAGTCATCCAACATAGATCTTTACCTAAAAGATAACCAATAATTCTCAACCTATGAGAATTAACCTACAATGGGAAGAAGTCACCAGACTCTATTCAAACCAATGTACCAATTTGGCAAGGAGCTTCCCCAGCTCCTGGTGCCAAAACCCTGTGGATTTCACATCCCAAAACTCAGCTATCAGTGTTCTAACTGGGAACCAGCTAATCAAACCTGAATTCATAGGCATCCTTGCCTTTATTTTGTTATCTTTGTATTTAATGGTTTTTTGTCTTAAAACCCATTAAATTGCTTCAAAACTTGAACTAAGCACCTCAGCCTTTTATAAAATCACTTAGGCAGTATAGCAATGCTTCCATCCTAATGAATTTTCAAAGATGGCGCTTTTAACCCAAAATCTGGGGGTTTCCTTATGATTAACCTTAACCAAACCTCTTGAAATAGTCAAGACCATTAAAAAATATAATTAAATTCCCATTAGTTATATCACCATGTATTCTTTAATTAGTCTTCCCAATTAATTAAAACGTTTTTGAGACACCCAGTCTCCAAGATTAACTCAGCTAATCTTGACCTCTGTTCTTTTACTGAACATAGACATCCAGTTTCCATGAATCTTTACCTTAAGACTTCCAAAAACCAATCTATATGCAATAAACAATAACAACAGAAATAACTTTATCATTTAGAGAATAAATTTGGCTAAATCCCCAACCGTGACTGTAGTACGGTCACACAGTGGGGCAGGAGGGCCAGAGGATTTTGAACTGAATTGGTAGATAGCAAATACAAAATAAGGCAGTAGCTGCATAAGCCAAAATAACATAACCTTTATAAAAAAATGGTGATAAGTTTGGAGCACAGGGTCCTTTGGTCTATATAGCACCCCACCTCCAAACTTAATATTTTCCATGGGGGTATATCAGGGCATTGGGAAAGGCAGGCCTGGGGGAACTGGGTGCTTGGGTCCAAAGGCAGCAAAATGGCACTTGGTCCAGGAGTATTTTCACTAGTCAAAAATCTCTTTTTGGCTACCTGATTATCTTGCTTTAGAGTTGTGGTCAGGGGACCAGGCTGCAGGCCTGTGTCTCTTTCCTGGGGCGGCTCTTGATTGGCCACTGGTGTAGACTTCAAATTTATGAAGCTAATAGTTGCCGCTTAAGTGCCTCAATTAGGCGCTGTGATTAGTCTTCCATTTGGTGCAATAATTTCCTTGGTTTGGCCTATTTCATTACATGGGCTAACATTCTCGGTATCAGCTTGCGGGGGGTTGATTCCCAAAAAATGTGGGTGGGCGGTCCTGCAGTCCACAGGCCTGGCAGCCCAGGGGGATCCAGGGTCAGGGTTTGATTCCCACTCCCGGGCCCAGGTTTTTAGAGAGGAAGAATTGTCAATCCTGACACCATCCCCTTCTTCCCCCAAGAGCCCTCCCTTCTGATTTTCCTTGTTCAGGTAGAGTTGGACGGCTTCTCGGGAATTAGCCAGGTTGCTCATTAATTCCCAAGTACTTTCCTCTAGCAGGTATTCTTTCCATTTGGCAAAGTACTGGAGTTTTTGGTAGTGGGTTCTGTTACCGTGTATGTATTCAACTTTGTATTCCTCAGCGCAGCCTGTTTGGATGGGTGGGGGGTTTGTCTTGAGCTGTTGGTGGAGGAGCTAGTTCCTATCCTTTTTAAACAACAGGGATTGGTGGAATACATCATAAATCTTCCAGGAGGGCAGTAGGTCTAGTTTATAAGCAACCTCTACAACTAGTTTGATGATCTTGTAGGGGTCACTTCTTCTGTGAGCTAGCTTCCTACAGGACACATTTAGGGGCACATTCCAAGAGCCCAGGTATACTTTGTCCCCAACTTACAAGGGTTGGCCTGGTGTTTGTTTGCGGTTGGCAAAGGCTTTGTAGGTTTGCACTGCGCAGTTCAGGTTGGTCAAGCATGTTTTTGTGTGTTGTGGATCTGCTCAACCCAGGAACGTCCAGTGGTGTTAGTTTTCTTCTCGCTAATCTTGGGACCCCAGGTGGGATCAAACCCATAGTTGGCTTTGTTTGTGGACATTCTAGTGGAGGCATGGTCTTTACTATTATATGCAAATTGGGCCATGGGAAGCATATTGGCCTAATTGTCCTGGTTGGTGTTGGCATAGCATAAAAAGGTATTGTTAAGGATCTGGTTCACTCTTTTGGTTTGGCCATCAGTCTGCCGGTGGTAGGAGCTAGATACACACCGCTTGATTCCTAAGTCTTTCATCACCTGTGTCCAGTAGTTTGGCGTTAATTGGGGTCCTCTGTCTGTGATGATTTTCTCAGGTGTTCCGTGTTGAGTGAGGATACAGTCATGGAAATGTTGGGCTGTCTCTGCTGCTGTGCAATGGTTTGGTGGTTGGTACAAAATATGCCATCTTGGTGAAGCGGTCTACCATGACCAGGATTGCATTTTAGGAGAGGGATGGGGGCAGTTCCACAATGTAATCCATGGAAACATATCTCCAGGGTCCATTAGGTATATTCAAGGGTCTTAGCAGCCCTTTAGGTTTGTTTCTGCAATTTTTGGTATGTTCACAGGTCTCACATCCCTTCATGTACACACTTACTTATTGGTCCATCTTTTGCCAAGTAAAGTTTCTTCAGATGCTCCAGAGGGTCTTGAGTCTCCCTGGGTGTCCAGCCATTTTGGAACCATAGTAGTCTTTCAAGATGTTGGTTCTGGTATCTCCTTTTGGTATGAAGATCAAGTTGTGGAGCATTAGTGTTGCTTCTTTCAATGAGTAGCCTTTTTGGTAATGGGCGCTATCCAGGGATTTAGAGAGGTTGGAGATTATGATTTTGGTGAATTTGTTGAGTGATTGGGCTTTCAGTACTTCTGGTTTACTGGCTCTGATCTTCATCAATCCTAGGTGGATGCCTAGGATAGCTGGGTCCAAGAGAACCTGGGTGTTGTGGTTGCAAGTTTCTATGTGGGTGGGTGCCAGATCAGCCTTTCTACTTAGGGCGTTGGGTACTACGTTCACCTTTCCTTGTTTCAGTCTATGGTCAGGGTGTAGTAGGCCAGTTCTAAAGCCTATATTGATTGTTGTTGGTTAAGCTGGTGTGGTTTGAAGAAATAGACCAAGTTCTTGTGGTCTGTCAGGACCTTTACTGGAAATTTAGCGCCACAGAGGTACTGGCGCTAATGTTTCAGGGTCTTCATAATGGCTAGGATTTATTTGTTGTAAATTAGGTAGTTTTCTTCCAAAAGCATCTTCTTGGAGTAATATGCTACAGGATGTAGCATATCATCCCCTCCTTCATGAAGAAGGACCCCACCATTTGCAAAATTGAACGCGTCAGTTTTGAGCACAATTTTTTTGGATGTGTCAGGCATGGCTAGGACAGGGGCAGAAGTAAAGGCCTGCTTCAGGGTCTCAAATGCTGAGGTGCAATCATTGGTCCAGACAAACTGGACCTTGTCCAAGCAGAGCCTGGTTATCAGCAGCAAGATAGAGGATCTCTTTATGAAGTCCCTGCAATAGTTTTCTAACCCCAGGAAACTTCTGACATCCTTCTGGCACGTGGGAGTAGGCTAAGAGGTCACAGCATCCACCTTATCCTGGGCCATTGCAAATCCTCTGGTTTTCACTACGTAGCCCAGGAATTCTACCTCTTGGATGGAAGAATTCACATTTCTTGAGTTTTGAGTGTAGGTTGGCTTGAGAGAGTTTGTTCAGGATTAGATCTAGGTGGAGCAGGTGCTCTTTGTGGGTCTTGCTGTAGATGAGGATGTTGTTGAGGTAGGACCCACAGAACTGGTCAAGGTATTTGCCCAGTACTGTGTTTATCATGCACTGGAAAGTGCTGGGGGCGTTGCATAGTCCAAATGGCATCACCAGGAATTTGTAGAGTCCATATCTGGTCTTGAATGCTGTTTTATACTTGCTGCCTTCTTTGATTTGGATTTGATTGAACACGTCTTGAAGGTCAATCTTGAAGTACACCTGGGCGCCTGTCAACACATCACACAAGTTGTTGGCGTTAGGTATGGGGTAGCAATTATTTACAGTTATCTAATCAATTTCTGGTAGTTAACGCACAGGCACATGTCATCATCTTTCTTGCCCACAAACAGCATTGGTGACAAACAAGGGCTCTTGGACACACAGATGAAGCCTTTCTTGGTCATGTCTTTGATGTAAAACTTGAGTGCCAACTGCTCCTTGTGATTGCAGCTATAGATGGGCCCATGTTTGGGTTTGGTGCCAGGCAGGAGATCAATAGTGTGATCATAATTTGTGTGTTTGGGAAGACAGGTGGCTGCCTCTTCACTGAAAACGTGGGTCCACTTTCCTAGAGAAGCAGGTAGGACTCCCACACTAGGTTCAATCTGTATGGTCATGAGCCTTTGGGTAAATTCCTCCGGGTTGGTGTAAAAGGGTACAGTGTTGCGGGTTCCCTTATCACCCAAGGTGACGTTCTGATCCCAGTAGTTGAGGATGAGGCCATGCCTGTCAGACCAGGAATCCCCAAGAATAAGGGGGTGTGGTAGGCCTTTCAACAGGATGAGAGACAGTGGGTACATGTTGTTTCCTATAACCAGGGACAATTCTTGTTTGCATTTGTACCCTATATCCTATGTGCTATTTCCCATGATGATCAGGAGGCAGTTCTCAGATTCAGACAGGCTGTGACCGTACTACAGTCACTGCTGAGTATTTAGCCAAATAAATGCTCTGAAATATAAAGATGCTCTGTTTTTGCTGTTTATTACATTTAGATAGGTTTTTTTGGAATTCTTGGGGTAAAGGTTCCTAGAAACTGAATATCTATGTTTAATAAAAGAACATAATATGGATGATTAGTTAGGTTAGGCTAACTAAAAAAATTGAGGAAAGATTGGCCAAATCAATCTTGGAGACTAGGCGTCTCAAAATGGGTTGATTAATCAAGAAGATAAATTAATAAATACAGGATATAATTAATGAGGATTTAATTATATTAAAATGGTCTTGACTTTGTCAAGAAGTTTGGTTAAGGTTAACCATGGGAAAACCCCCAGAATTTGGGTTAAAAGCGCCACGTTGGCAAATTTATTGAGTTAGAGGCGCTGCTGCGCTGCCTAATAAATTGAGATGCACTGGGGCGCTGCTATCAAATTTTCTCAGGCGCTGGGGCGCCGCCTGTGTCAGGAATCTAACCTGCGTGGGGTTCCTGAGGACTTGCAGGCGGACGGCCCGCAGGCCCAGCAGGGAGAGCCCACCACAGGATTGGGGTTAACTTTACAATATAAGATAACAATTTTCCAAGTATTGCCCAAGGTCTGGTTGTAGGCACCATGGAATCAATCAACCCAGTGAGGATGATATACATCACCCCAAATATCTGGGTGGAGGTGGATTCATCAGCGGCAACAGAATCTTGCGGGCGGTTGGGCTGCGGGGTGTGGGGCGGCGTCATTGGAACTAAATAGGTGGGCAGGAAATTATACTTGTCTCAGAATAGCAGAGGAGGTCTGGTGATTTTGATGCCTTCTCTGTATACGGTCTCAGTCTCTCTAGTTCTAGCTTCAGGGTCGTGGATAAGGATTTCCTCCAGAGTAAACTCTGAATACGCCGGGTTGGGTGGGTACTTGGTAAAATTACTGGGCCAAAGGGAGCTCCTGGTGGACGGTAAAGTTTGGGCAGCTGGTCCGCGGTTTCTTGGGCTATGTGGACACAGGGGATGGAGCCACAGGAAGTAGACTGAAAATAAAATAAAACTAATAACAAGTATGATATGATCTGGTTGAACCAAAGGTTTATGTCACTTTATTGCAAGGATGGCAATGGGCATCTTCCTGGCGACCCAGGGTATAAGTATGCCCATCTGTCATGGCAAAACTTTCAAAGATTTTCATGGACCGGGTTTTCCCCTCTACAAGGTCCTCACAGCCCTTGGTGGCAACAATTGTGGGGGTTATTTCATTGGCTGGCTTGCAACTAGAGCACTCCAATTCTTCAACCAGGTCACAGGACAGGTCATCTCTGGGTGGCCTGTTTCTTATGGAAGGTACCTTTGTTTCTTCTTCCAATGTGGCCCAGGTTATTCTGGGGTCTGTGGCTAACCCAGCCTGTTGATTGGTTGGGTTAACAGGAACCCCTAGCGCGGGGGCATCATTGTAGGCAAACTTGGTTCATCAAACTTCAGCAGATTCTCCAAAGTTGAATCTGATCCTGATTCAATCCCCAAAAACTGCGGGCAGCCCGCGAGATGCCAGGGTTTGACTCCCATAGTTGAGGTCTTTTGATTATCATAGTTGACAGGAGTTTGTCACTTGTGACAGCCTGGGGGAAATTGCTGGGCGCCGCGGTGGCGCTTGGTTTGAGTTTCAAAGCAGTTTAATGGGTTTTAAGGCAAAAAACCATTAAATGCAAAAATAACTAAACAAAGGCAGGGATGCCTAGGAATTCAGATTTGATCAGCTGGTTCCCAGTTAGAACACTGATAGCTGAGTTTAGGATGTGCAATCCACAGGGTTTTGGCGCTGGGAGCTGGGGAAGCTCCATGCTGACTTGGTACATTGAGACAAATGGTGTCAGGTGACTCCTTCACATTTTAGGTCAATTCTCATAGGTTGAGAATTGTTGGAGATCTTTCAGGTAAAGATCTATGTTGGATGACTCAAATGTCATAGACCACATGACACAAATCATTTGTTGATTTAGGAATCAGAGGGGTTTTCAGCTGTATATGCCAAAAATGGTATATAAGCAAAAACAGTTAAACATATATAAAATATATTCATTGTCGGTTATTGACGCTTTCCCCTCACCTATTTTTCAATTATCATGCCTTCTTTGTTAAAATTTGAGAGAGCCAAGTTTGGGGTCCTATGTGTGGAAACCGCTGCCGCAAGAAAGGAGGTTCCTACAAGTACATTGGAAGAAGCTTTGACCAGCCTGGAGGTCACTAAGACTGTTCCTGCCAAATCTTTAGTAGAAGTAAAGGCTGCGTTTGAAGAGCTGTATTCCAATTACTTTGCAAAGGAAGGGACTCCCGCTCAAGGGAACCAAATTTATGCTTGGGATGCTTGGAACTTGTTGGTAGGATGGGATGAAATCTTGCAACAAGTGAAAGAGATGGCAAATCATGAAATTGAGGCGTTGAGAGCATGAGAGGAAAAAAGCGTTGAAATCATGGCTTGTTGGTGGGACAACAATAAAGTGTTATCTAATAAAATTGCCTCCCTGGAGGCAAAGATGCTCAAAGCTTTGTCCCAGGAAGGTAACAGCAATAAGAGTCAAGGGCAGGATAATGGCAGGATGGACTGGTTTGGCCTGGATCCGTCACACAGGCTAGTTCTTGGGCTAGGTCAGCATCAATGAAACTCTCATCTGCTCCAGTGTCAATGAATGCCTTTAGTTTTTGGATTGTTCCTTTGATGTTGACCAATACTAGGATATAGTTGTAAGACTGGGAGGAAGCGTTTATTTGGGCCCAAGAGATAGGAGCAGGGTTTTTCTTAGGACAGGCTCTGGTCAAGTGCCCTGCTTTGTGGCAATAAAAGCAGGATCCTTCTCTGTAATGTCTTTGAAGTTTCTCAGGGGTCATTCCCCCTCTGTTAGGTGTGGGGGCTTGGGTCTGGCAGTGTTGGGTAGTACTGGTGCTTTCTTGGTTCATGCTGAGGCACTTACACAAGGGGACTAGGTTTATAAGCCAAGGGTGGGAGGTGGTGCTTCAGTAAGTCCTTCATGGCTGGGTTCACTCCCTTTTGGAAGAGGATGGCTGACAATTTTTCCTCAAGTTGGGTGCAGGTCTTCAGTATGAGGAAATTGTCAATATACACTTGGATGGGTCAGGAGCCTTGTTGGATTTCTAGCAAGAAGTTCAGGGCGTAGTATCTAGTATCACAATCCTCCCAATAGCCATTAAATCAGCCTCAAACTTGGCATAGTTCAAGCAGAATTCTATGTCTTCTGCTGTGGCCTTGCCAAACCAGTCCAGAGCGTCTCCTGAGAGCATGGAAGCAACGCCAAGTACCTTATAGCTGTCACTGGTGTATGAGGGGGAGTTAGTCTGGAAATGCAGGCAGAGGACTGGGGTGGCAGGTCGGGCAATCTTGAGTGTAAGCTTCCCCATCTGGGGCATCTCAAACTTTGTGAGGAACTGGTTTACAATTGAGTTTTGCACTTGGGAGGAGGGGGCCTTGTTGGTACCAGTGGCGGCAGTATTGGTTCTTTTCAGGTTGTTTGGGTTTGCATTCTTCCACGTGGAAGAGATCAGGTTCATTGTCATCTTATAGGTATAATAAGTGATTATCAATAACAAAAGAATACAATATGCCCCAAGAAATAACAACATCTTGGGGCTCAGGGTACCAGGGTTTAAAAGATTGCCATAACGTCAGGGATCCAGTCTTGGGCAGCCAGCCTGTTGTTTTCAGGGGTAACTCGGGCTAGTGTTTTAGCAGAAAAGGCCCACCACAAGAGAGGAGCTAACTTTAAAAGGTAGGAGACAGACTTTCTCACCCAGGACCATGGGCCGGCTGCCAGGATTATGGTGTCAATCACCCCTGTGAGGGTATGTACACAATTCCAAAGAGCTTGTCAGTATGGTCAGTTGGGAGATCAGGCAAGGAAGCAGGCATAGGTTTAGGTGTCACAGGCGGTTGCATATGGATATTAATATAGGAAGGTAGTTGAATTCCCCTCTAAACAAATTTGGTGTTGAGAATATCCACGAGCCTTGACAATTGTATCTAAAAGCAGATTGTATGCAGGCCAAAGGATTGAGTTTGAGTATTCTTTCTGGAGTATAGTCCTTGTATTTGTACTTCAGGGGGTAATTAGTGAAGTGAACAGGCCCAAAGGGTAAACCAGGAGGACATAAAACGGCAGGCAGTGGAGCAGGAGGGCCAGAGGAATTTGAACTGAATTGATAGATAGCAAATACAAAATAAGGCAGTAGCTGTATAAGCCAAAATAACATAACCTTTATAAAAAAATGGTGATAAGTTTGGAGCACAGGGTCCTTTGGGCTATATAGCACCCCACCTCCAAACTTAATATTTTCCTTGGGGGGTTCATCAGGGCATTAAGAAAGGCAGGCCCGGGGAACTGGGTGCTTAAGTCCAAAGGCAGCAAAATGACACTTGGCCCGGGAGTTCTTTCACTGGTCACAGATCTCAATTTGGCTACCTGACTATCTTGCTTTAGAGTTGTGGTCAGGGGACCAGGCTGTGGGCCTGTGTCTCTCTCCTGGGACAGTTCTTGATTGACCACTGGTGTAGACTTTAAATTTGTGAAGCTAATATTTGCCGCTTTAGTGCCTCTATTAGGCGCTGTGATTAGTCTTCCATTTGGTGCAATTATTTCCTTGGTTTAGCCTGTTTCATTGCATGGGCCAACATTCTTGGTATCAGCTTGCGGGGGGTTGATTCCCAAAAAAACGTGGGTGGGCTGTCCTGCAGTCCACAGGCCCAGTGGCCCAGGGGGATTCAGGGTTGGGGTTTGATTTCTGCTCCCAGGCCCAGGTTTCCAGAGAGAAAGAATTGTCTTCCTGAAATCCTGTTCATCTATTGTATTTGGAAATCCAAGCTGCCTTCCTAACTTGGCTTCAGGTGGCTGAGTAATTGGATCACAGGTCCTAAACCTGCTTACTCAGAACCTTGCTGGCGGGTTGAGCCTGCTGTTTTGACACCCCTGGCTGAAGGTCAGCCTCCTCTGGGGGCAGATTGTCAGGGAGGTCATTGGGAGCCTGGGCGCCATACTGAACTAGCTGTTGTTCAGTGGCTGGTAGGATGGTCTCATATTGCTTTTGTCTTGCTTTGCAGGGCCTGAGGCAATCATGATGTTGGCTTTGTCTTGTTTTTGTTTCCCAAGTCCTTGCACAAGGTAAGTGTTGCTTTTGTTTACCTTTAGAATGATTACAGGGCCCACTTTTTCTGGCTTTAATATACTTTTTTTGGTATTTATGACCCAAACCTTGTCACCAACCTCATATATGTCTTGGATGGGGGCAAAGGACTTTTTTAGACTCTTTTCTTCTTTTTCTGATTGGTTGCTATTGGCCTGTATGATCTGGGGATCTGAGGGGGTGGAACCTTGTTTAGCATTTCCAGATTAGGTCCAGATAGTGTCTGGATGATATTGGGTTGTGTTCCATAAACTAGCTTGAAGGGATTTTGCTAGTGGATCTTGCTACACAGGTCCAAAATACAAGCAATGCAGAAGGTAGCTGCTTGTATCAGTCCTCGGGCCTCCTGGCAGTGAGCTTGGCCAAGGCTTTCACAAGGCTGCCATTCAGCCACTCTGCACATCCATTGGCCTGAGGATGGTAAGGTGTTGTCACCGTGTGCTGGACCCCATTCTTGGTGAGGTATATGTTGGTATCTTCAGAGGTTAATTCTTTGTCTCCATTGGTTATCAGGAGTTCTGGATTTAAAAACTTGCTGATGATTTCTCTTCCTATGAATTATTGTACATCATTGCCTGTATATACTTTAACTGCTTGGGCTACTGGCCATTGTGTGGCAAAGACTATTGCTGTCAGGATACCAAGAGTACTGTGGGGCTCCAGTAGGTGAGGGAGGAGTCAAAGCAGGTACTGGCATGGCCCACCAGATGATGGAACCTAAATTTACCAGGTAAGAAAGGGCCTTCCCAGCCACAGCCCAAGGCCCAGCTGCCGGCAAGACAGTGTCAATCAATCCTGTGTGTTGTGTTCTGAGGTGCGGCACAGACACACAACAGGAAATCCTAACCTTAGGATTGGATTTGTACTAAGTCTCAGCTAGATGTCAGGGAAGGCTATGTGATTAACTTGCGGCACTGGAAGAATAATCCCTACTAGGCGTGGTTAGAGAGAGTTGCAGAAGTACTGGAAGACACAAAGACAAAAATGTGAATATAACTTAATTTTATTGGTAAATAGAAAATGTAATATATAGTGGTTAGGAATACCACAAAACACTACCAGGACGGTAGGATCACTTGCCACAAGCATGAGTGGGGAGAGTGAGTTGCGCAGAGTCAGGAAACTGAACAATTGGATTTCCTGATTCAGTCACTAACTAATTTCAAGAGGCAAAAGCAAAAGCAAGGGATTTGTCTTTGAAATGGCCCACCAAAGGCAAAATTGAAACATGGTGAATGCCGTTATTCACGACATTGCCCCCCCTAGATTGGCCTTAGGGGGTGTTATTTACAGAGGAACTTTACATGCACTTGAGCAAAAGGACAACCACTGGAGAGGAGCTTTACAGTATATTCAGACCCTTGTTTGAAGGTCACTTCCAAAGGGCCAATCCACAATGAGCCCAATTTATGCGCGCACCCACTCTGTGCTGGTAATAAAGAACATGGTCACTAACGTCAAATTCAGGCAAGGGGGAGCGTCCAGCATTATTGGGAGAAAGCTCAAGCATCTTAGTATTGTATGCAGATGTGTAGGAAGTGGCCTGTATATCAATTATATTGTTGACTAAGTCTTTGATGCGGCCATCAGGATTCATGGCCTTATTAGAGTGTGAATGTACTACAGTCACTGTCAGGGAATTAGCCAAATAAATTCCCCAAATAATAAGTTATTTCTTTTGTTATTGTTTATTGCATATAGATAGGTTTTTGGAAGTCTTAAGGTAAAGATTCATGGAAACTAGATGTCTATGTTCAGTAAAAGAACGGAGGTCAAGATTAGCTGAGTTAATCTTGGAGACTGGGTGTCTCAAAAACGTTTTAATTAATTGGGAAGACTAATTAAAGAATACATGGTGATATAATTAATGGGAATTTAATTATATTTTTTAATGGTATTGACTATTTCAAGAGGTTTGGTTAAGGTTAACCATAAAGAAACCCCCAGATTTTGGGTTAAAAGCGCCATCTTTGAAAATTCATTAGGATGGAAGCATTGCTATACTGCCTAAGTGATTTTATAAAAGGCTGAGGTGCTTAGTTTGAGTTTTGAAGAATTTTAATAGGTTTTAAGGCCAAAAAAGATTAAATGTAAAGATAACTAAATAAAGGCAAGGATGCCTAGGAATTCAGGTTTGATCAGCTGGTTCCCAGTTGGAACACTGATAGCTGAGTTTTGGGATGTGTAATCCACAGTGTTTTGTGATGACTGTGCATCATACCCTCAATTACCCATGAGGTGAAACATGGGTACATGGTATATCAGTAAATGGAATGATCTAGACAAATACTGGATTAAAAGTAGTCCTGTCTCTTCCTAGTTCCCTTCCCCATTCCTGCACAATTGTTAATATGAAGGAATACTACAAGTATATAATGACTCTATTTCTTAAACAATAAACATATCTTTACCCATACTACTTCTGCACTTTTAGCTTGATCTTACTTTCCAATTAGACTCAAGCTTTATACCAGACTCTATCAGACTCTGCTTTCTTGTTGCCTTTGCTACTATAGGTAACAGGAAGATCTCCCTGCTGTACTAACAGTTTAGAGTTAGTACCCTAGGCCTGATCAAAGTGCACTGCACTGTTCCCTGCCACTGCAGCCCAGTACTAGTAGTTCCCGCTAGCTTTGCTGGAAGAAGTTTACACAAGGTTCCTTTATCTTCAACACCCATCTTCTGTGAGCATCACACACTGGTGCTCACTACAGGGGGCCAGCTTGCTGACCTCTTTGTCAACGTCAACCTAGCCTCCGTTAGCAGGATGTTTCTGTTTATATCTCTTTATCCCCTTAATCAGCACCATGGTAACCTTGAGATCAGGTCACACCTACAGTCCACCGAGTGGACCCTCTCAACCTGCCGTTGGGACCAGAGCTGGCTCTCCCCCTGTGGTAGACCCAAGTCCTGTCTTGGACCCGCCCGGCCAGAGACAGGCTCAGTAGGAGGAATATCCTCAAACCAAGCAAGCCCAAGGAGCTTCTGTTTGAGGTTCCTTGATGTTGCAGGCCCTCCAAGCTGGCCAGACTGGCCAACAAGTTTGTAACCAGTCAGCCCCACCCAAGCAACCTTCCAGCAGCTGTCTAGCAAGCCTCTCCCTGAGCTCCAAGACTCACACCCCGTCTGAACTCTATGTGGGCCCCGCAGGAACGCCTCATTCCCCAGTCAATGCCCGAGGGTAACCTGGTTACCTACAATGGTGGTACTAGTACTACTCTAGTGGGTGATCCAGACCTGTCTGTCCTTCAAGACAGGAATTTCACCAGGAGCTCCCTCCAGTTCATGTGTCCTCTCTGGTTCTACGGGAACCTATGGAGACTCCAGAAGGAACACCCGTACAGCTGGCTGATGTGAGGGCAATGTTTGTTGCTCTCAATTGTGGGCAACCCCTGGAGCAACACATGATTAACAATCCCAGTAGGGTAGGTTCCTACCTGACTGGGGTAGTCCTCCTTGCCTGGGAACTCTATCCAACCAGGTGGCTGATCTGGCTGACTCTGTGCGCTCCCAGGCTGAGTCTATCCAGAGTGTGAGAAATCACACATCTGCAGCGGTTGCTGATCAAAGCTCAGTACTAGAGAGAATCAAATCTAGACTGGAACAAACAGCAGCCCTCTACCAGGAGGTACAGCGTGGCGTAGCCCTACTGGCAGACCAGTCAAATAGGTTTGTCTTGCAGAATTACAAGCCTTTATACCACACAGTTTGTGATGTGGTTCAGTCAGACCTTCCCAGAGTGGCTGAGACACTGGGGGAACACCAAAGAGTCCTCCAGTCCTTAGCCAACAACTCTCAAGGTCAGAATCAGGACTTTCAGAGCCTCCATCAGTACTGCAAGGAACAACGTTGGGTACTGACCACGCACCAGGAAGCCTTGGGCCACCTTAACCTTAACCTGGTGAAATTTGAGGAAACCCTGAGCCGGGTATCAGCAGCTGGGGATAATACAATGGGTATCCTCACTGACCTGGAAACACACACCTCAGAGAACTCCTCCAAGCTCACAAAGGAGACTGAGGAAATCACCCGTTTAGCTGTCTAAGGAGATGGCTATCAGGTCAAGCTATGGGACTTGAGGCAAAGCATCTCTGCCCTTAGTGATAAACTCAGTAGACTCAATCTCCATGAGCCTGAGGTGAATGTCTCTTTGATATTAGGAAGTATCCTTCACAATGGAACTTCAAAGGCCACAGGGGCCAACTGTACCCTCTTGGGAACTTGTCCCTTGTACCCTGAGGGTTCTGCCCTACCCTCTCAACCACCTAAGAGGGAGCCGCCCCATGAGGAATACCCTGCTTCATGCAGTGATCCTCCTCAAGCTTGGATGACTCGTAGACGGAAGTACTATTATACCTCCTCTACTGATTCCAGCGAGCTGTCAGAGATTGAACCTCCTAGAGGTTGTCAACCTCCTCTCTTTACAAACCAAGAGGACTCTCCTTACTTGCGGGACTTGCTTTGTTTGCGCTCTAGGCCTCACAAGCCTAATTCTATGTTCAAGACCAAGTTTAGTATGAACTCCCTTATTGACGTAAGGATGTGGCTGCCCACCTTTGAGTTGGCTAACCAAGGGTTAAATAAGCACAAACTAGGGTTCACATGCATCTGCCTCCTGGAGGATCCTGTCCTAGCAGCTATATCCCAGTACTTGCCTCAACCCTACAAGTATTCAGATGTAAAAAAGGCGCTACTGAAGGTCTTTGACTCTAAGGCCAAGGATTACATTGACAGAGACAATTTCCTGGAGTACTGGATCAAGAATCTGGCAGATTACCCAGATGAGTTCCAGCAGATGATAGCTCGTCTGCAGCAGAAGGACCTCATTAATGTCAATGATGCCAGATGGTCCCTCTGCCATTCCCTCCTGTCACAGTTCCCCAAGCTTTGGGCTGAATTTTCTTGCCAAGTACATGGGTTAAATGACCTGTCAGAGATAGTGGACCAGGTGTGCACCCTCCCAAATCTCCAGGCTAGCTAGTCAAATACAGGACTGAGGGCTCCTCTTTGCGCAAGGTGTTCTACACTACTCCCAAGGGTGCCTCCATGGAAAAACCTTACCATGAGAGACCTGGGTATGATAGATGCTTTGCCTGCCAGGAAAAGGGACATGTTCTCAAGGACTGTCCCTACGTTAAAGTTTTCCAAAGAATGCAGAATATGGGTAACAAGAAGCCCTTTTCTAAATTCCAGCAGAAGCGTCCTGGTGTGAATGTGGTTCTTCAGGAGGAGGAGCCAGAGAATCAGGAAGGATCTTCTGGTTCAGACTCTGAGGAGTCAAAAAACTAGAGGGTGATGGATGCAGGGAGTCTCCATCGTTAGAACCTCCCCCTACCAAAGTTACCAGCTCTGAGGGTATATTTGCTGTACTGTCTTCACTTGCCCCTGGTACAAAGGACCCTCTTAAAAGGTCTGAGAGGCTTGTGGCTAGACGGGCTCTGGCCCAAGCCATCAGCACTACTATTGGGAACCTCACAGCAAAACCTACCTCCTTCAGAGTGTAGAGGCTGGCAACACTGACCCACAGGATGACCCCAATAGCTCCAGTATCTTTGTGAATGTAAGTAATCCTCTGCTGCTACAGACCATCCTGAAGGTAGTATCTGGGTTGGAGTCTGCTCTATCTTTACTAAGAGAGGCTCTTAATCCCCAGGGGGTTCATGCAAATCTACCCATGGAGCTGCACAACACTATCTTGTGTTTGTGCACCTGGATTGAAGTTACCATCTTTGATACACCCATCAGAGCAGTACTAGACACAGGTGCACCTACCAACATCATAACCTTACGTCTGGTGAGAAGGCTAGGATTTCCGCCTGATATTTCATACACAGAATCCTTCTTTACAGCTGATGTAGAATCCATCAAATCTAATGGTGCCTACTCTAGTGTCCCCTGTGAGGGTTGGTGAGCTGGTGGTTACTTACCCAGCAGTTGTACTGGAGAGTGAGTCATATAATATGCTCATTGGTACAGAGATTTCCTCAGGACCTAACAGACTGAGATTAGCCACCTACATGGACATTTATCCATCCTGGGGTATACTGTTCCCCTGCTTTTTAAGGATTCATTAGATGCGTTACTGGTGTCCAAAGAAGAGACAAGTAGACAGCATGTCTGTCTCTGGTACCCATTTGGTGTTCTGGGCTTGCCTTACAGAGTAGCAAACGCCTCTTTCAAGCCTCTACCAGTGTATGGCAACAACCAAAAGGGTCTTAAGCTGCAGTCAAATCAGCTTGTCAGGATTCCCCCAAAAACTCAAGTTGCTGTGGACACAGGATTGTACCTTGAACTCCCACCTGGCCTACACCTTGAGATCAGTAGCATCAATGGTGTCTCACAGAAGGAACCTTTAGCTGCACCTGGGATACGTGACTCAGCTGCACAAGAAACCTTGAAGGTTCTTCTGCTTAATCCACTAAGTACTGAAATGAAGGTTTCTAAGGTGCAGCATGTTGCTACCCTTAGGATAAGCCACAATGAGGAACTGTCAGCCGTCCATTTCTTGGGTGGTCCTGAGGAACTGGGAATCAGTCTGCCTGATGAGCCCCTGGTGGCAGCTATAATTCCTCAAGACAACATGGTGTGCCTATCTGAGGACAAAAAGATTCCTTTGAGGCCCTCTTGGATGAGTTCAAGGACATTTTTTCTACGTCCAATGAAGACCTGGGTTGTACAGAAGGGGAACTCCATAAGGTTAATGTAGGTGATACATAACTTATCTCACAGAGAGCCTACAGACGCTCCTCCAAGGAAAATGCAGTAATAGGTGAAGAAATCCACAAACTCCTTGCTGCAGGACTCTTGGTGCCATCCAAGTTGCCTTGGGCCTCCCCGCTCCTTCTGGTGAAGAAGAAGGATGGGACCAACTGGGTGGTGATAGATTACAGAAAACTGAATCTCATCATCAAGAAGGACAAGTACCCCCTGCCTAGGAATGGTGAAACCCTAGACAAGCTAGGTGGAGTCAAGTACTTTTCTGCCATAGATCTGCTTTCAGGATACTGGCAAGTAACCATGTCTGAAGAGAACCAACAGAAATGTGCCATCATAACTGTTGAAGGCCTCTTTCATCCTACAAGGATGCCTTAAGGACTGGTGAACGCGCCTGCAACCTTCCAGAGGATGATGGATAGTACTTTCCTAGACCTCAAGTTTAGCTGCGTCCTCATCTACCTGGATGATATCAATCTTTTCTTGAGGACATTCACAGACCACTTTAAGCACCTGAAACAGGTGTTCACCAGGCTATGCAATAAAGGCCTCAAACTCAATGCATCCAAGTGCTCATTATTCAAGGAGCGCCTTGAGTTCCTTGGGCACATCATCATGGCTGAAGGAATAGCCCTGGTACCAGCAAAGGTTGAGATTATCTCCAAGTTATCACCCCCCACTGATTTACATGGAGTACAAGTGATCCTGGGGATGACTGACTACTATTGCAGGTTTATACCCAACTTTGCTGAGATAGCGCAACTCCTGTTTCACTTACTAAAGGATGACACTGAATTCATCTGGTCTGATGAGTATGACAAGGCATTTGCATTGCTGAAGGAGATCCTGACCAGAAAACCATTGCTGGCATATCCAGACTTTGAGCGACTTTTTGCCCTACATACAGACGCTCTATGGTGGCTGTTGGTGCAGTATTGTCCCAGATAATCTTTTTGGGGGAGGAGCACCCTATCTCCTACCGTTCTTGCACCCTCAACAAGCACAAGAAGACCTACTCCACCACAGAGAGGGAATTCTTGGCTGTCCTGTATACAATTACAGAATGCAGGCCATATCTACATGGTACCAGATTCACTGTGGTGACCAACCATAGCTCCCTCATATGACTAAAGGACATGAAGGATCCCAAAGGACGCTTGGCCAGATGGGCAGCTAAGCTGCAGAACTATGACTTTGAGGTAGTACATAGACCAGGCAATAAACACTGGAACGCTGATGCCTTGTCACAACTCCCACTAGTAGCAGCTCTCCAGGTTGAGTTAGACTCAGTGTATGAGCTCATAGGTCAGCCAGAAAAGTGGACTGCCCTGGCCCCAGGACTAAAGGCTGTTCTTGAGAAACTCTCAAGAAAGACCAAGGTAGAGAAAGGCAGACTCTAAAAACGCTGTGGAGAGGTCTATCTACCCTGTGTCAGACCCTTGGAGAGACTGGATAAGTTGGCCGACTTTCATAAGAGCACAGGCCACGCTGTTATCAGGCATATGTATGATACTATGAAAGACTATGTGTACTGGGAGAACCTTTCTTCTGATGTGGACAACTATGTCAACTCTTGCACAAGGTGTGAACAGTTCTGTAGGAAGCCACCTCCTCACTCTTACTGGTTGATCCTACTTAACCATGCTTTCCATACCGTGAGCATAGACGTGGTAGGACCCATGGGACCTAGCCCTACTGTGGGGTTCCTGTCAGCCAGTCCCCAAGTGTGTCCTGGATTGTAGCAAGGACTGGCTGGAAGGGGTTGTCATTCTCTAGTAAGGGGAAATGTATTTCAGAAATATGTATAGGGGTCAAAATGGGCTTTTATTCATTCTTATAAGGAAGATCCCCTTAGAAACCTTCTGGTATACGGACCAGGGGGTCAAGGAAACAATATAGATTTGTCAATAATTGGAGTCCTCCAACAATATCTTGGACTCCTTGACTTGGGCTCCTGCACCTCAATCTTGGACTCCTGCTCCTCAAACTTGGTCTCCTGCGCTGTAAACCTGGAGTCCTGCGGTCTGCTCCAGCTTTGGCTCCTTCTCACTAACCCTAGTGGCCTTCTCTTGAGTCTCTGCACCTTTAGATAGGTTTTCAGCTCCTTCTGTTATCCCTGTGGCCTTTGTAATCCACTTCATTCAGTCCATTCCCCTCTTTTAAGAGACTCATATGGCTTCCCCTTTTATAGCTCCTTGTTTCAGACCAAAATCCTCTCTTAGAACTCTGGTTTTCAAAAGCTTAAACTATCCTTTTTCTCTCTCTCTATAACATATTAAACTTCTAAACTTACTTCAGCCAATAAAAGCCCTGAATTTTCTGCTTCTGCTCCTCATTTTTTAGGCTCTAACTCTTAAGTTAAAGCCCTCAAAAGACTGATCAAATAGACTCCGGCTTGCAGCCAATCATACGCCTTGATTAAAAAGTTTTGCCAAAAAGGTTTCCCCGGATGACTTGCTCCTGACCCTGGTTTGAACCTGAGGCTGTCTTGCTCTGGGTAAACAACTGCTCTGCGTTTCAAATGGTTTTGCTGTGATTCCTGTCACGTTTCCCTGGCAAATCTTGAGCGCTTCCGCATATGTTTTACTTAGGCAAATTTGAACCCCTCAATTTTACAACATTTCTCCATGTTTTGCCATGTTTTGCCATGTTTTTTCAACGTTTTGCAATTTGAACCCGCTTGCCCTCTCACCTCTCCTAGTTATCCTCAGCAAGATTTGCTCTTTTGCCCTTACAGTTTCTCAGTTCTTCTTCCAGTTTCTTTCTGGCCTATTTCCTTTTCAATTCATCTTCTTAAAATAACATATAGTTCTAACAAACTATATGCTATTTTCCCTTCTCTTTCTTTTTAATTATATAAATTTCAATCCTTTTTTAATCATATTCAGGCAGTATTTAATTATTCTTTAACTGCTTCTTTTATATCTATATTTCCTCTAAAAAGTCACTGAAATCAGCTCTTCCAGCCTCTGTATTTAGTCTGGCTAGTCCTTCCAAGTCATCTTCTGGTCCTGCACTCACATCTTCTGGTCTTTAAACCAGTTCTCTAACCACAAATCCTAACTCTTCTGCTGGCCAGCCATCAGTCCATCTTGGTGCTCAAAGCAGCTTCATCTTGCATCCAGACCAGCAGCCAGGCCTTACTTATCCCCCTAGTAGTCCTTTGTTACCTACTAGGGCCACCTTACTTACCCCTATTAGTCCTTTGTTACCTACTAGGGCCACCATACTTATCCCTAGTAGTCCTTTGTTACCTACTAGTGAAGCCTTACCTATCCCTAGTAGTCTAATGTTACCTACTAGGGTCACCTGCAACAAACAACCAAATTTCCACTTGGCCAACATAAGCCTCTCCTGAAAACCTCCAAACATGTGAGTCACCACACCTACCTCCAGGAAAAATCAGTATATCCTGTTAGCCATTGACCACCTAACTAAGTGGATTGAATGCGCTGCTATCCCAGGTCCAACCTCACAGAGGACTGCTAGGTTTGTCCTGACAGACATCATAGCCTGTCATGGTTGTCCAAGCGTCTTGTTAACAGACAATGACACAAACTTTGTCCATTCTATCCTCCCAAAATTGAATGCACTCATGGGGATAGAAGGTGCTTCTTCTGCCCCCTACTGCCCAGAAACCAATGTTATGGTTGAACGGGCTAATGGCACCTTGGTAGGCATCCTCAAGAAGCTGGAAGCAGATAAGCCTTCTTCCTGGGATGACTATCTTACTTGTGCTGTAATGGCTTACAGGGTCACCTCAAACACAGTATCTAAGGAGGGTCCCTTCAAGCTTCTGTATGGCAGACAAGCTGCCCTCCCAGGTCACCTAGTCCCTATCCCACTCAAGGCCAACAAGGTGAACTATTCAAAGGATGTTCTTGACTTACAAGCGCATTGCTGCTCTACAGGACAGGGCCTTTAAGAACCTTGTTAACTCTTGTGTACAGCCCTTCCTTAGGGACCAGGATGACTTGCTCCCTCTACCTCAGCTTGAGGTGGGTGACCAAGTCACCATGTACAGGGAACGTCTGGGTAGGAAACTAACAAGGTACAAAGCTTGTGGACTGAACCTCATGAGGTCCTGGAAAAGACTGATATGGATGTATACACTCTAAAGGACCTCATGCATGGGAACATCCTCAATAGGGTGCATGCCATATACTTCAAGAGGGCCCCTATGGATGAACAGCCTACTGAGGTAGGTCTAGTTTCACCCATATATAGGGATAACTAAAACTGCATAGTCATGGTGAGGGCTTCCTTTTATTATATTAAGAAAAAGATAAAAAGACAAAAAAATAAGAAAAAGGCAAAAAAGATAAAAAATGAATAAAAATATAAAAAGAAAGTAAGAAAGAGAAAACAAAGTTTATTTCTCGTGGGAAAGAACTTTGGCTCTGGCACGTAGAAGATCTGCACGCACCAGCTGCTTACGTAGCTGGCCTAGGTAGGTAGCAGCTGCTCCTATTACGCTGAGATCCCTCTGGAGCAGGGCCACTGATGTACAGATGTATACAAAAAGTTGTGGCCACTACACTCCTATGAGCCTGGCACCTGACAAGGAGGTTCCAAAAAGTGCAACCATTGATAGTTGCCAGTATAGCAGGAGCTTGGCTATCTTCCTGTTCTCAGTCTTAATTAACAGGATCTGGCAAGCAAGTACCACGTTGGCTGGATGCCCTGCCTCTGCCTCAATCTTGGATCAGGAGTTATGGCACAGGACCAGATAGAGCCCCCTGTTATGAAGGCGTAGAAGTAAGTTTTCTGTGGAGACTTCTGGGTTGGTGTACCCATCCAGGATCAGGTTTTGGGCAAAACGGAAGTTGTCCTCAGTACCTCGCCCCCTCCCAGTACGTAGTTTGTCTGAGATAGACCTCACAGGTGCCTTTTTCATGGCAATGGCTATGGCCTCAAATACCTCCATGATGGTACTGAATTCCCTGGGATGATACTGTGTAAGGTGGCAAACAAGAAACTCCCCTTTCAGAGCTTCTTAGAGGCCTTCTTCAGTAGCATGGTAGTACTGATTACCAGCCATGGCTATGGTTTTGGCATATGTCTCCTCCATGGGTTCATCATCAAGAACCAGATGAATACTCTCCAAGCTAATGTGCTCCAGCACCAGTAGACCCAATGACTCTATGTGAGTAACTGGGTTAGAAGGCTAAGAAAATATTAGAGGAAGATAAGCTGGTCACTTACTTGAAAGGGAGGAAGGATTTTTAAAGTCATCTTAATACTATCCTTGAGACCTAAGGAGCTGGCTTTCATTCTTGAAAGTTTGACCTGATCAGGAGCATTTTCCGGATTGGCATCCACCACCTGGCTGGGAACCTCTTCCTCCTCCAGGTAGGTAACCAGAGTTGGGGTCTTGGGTGTTGGTACCTTACACACCTTTTTCTCAGGAATTTCCTCTTCTTCTGAAGATACTACCTCCAGACTCCCAGAACTTTCATTGATGTGGCTATTGGGCAAAGTTGGTGAATGACCTGCATTTCTATCCTTTTTATATTGGTTGTAAGCCTTATTTTCATCATTGAAAAAATTGAGGTTTGATGGGGGGTTTTCCTCTCTGGGGTTGGCCCAGATACTATCTTTAGAAGTACCTAAAAAAAGAAATTAACTAGTACAATAGTTTATATTAATTTTTTAAATTACCTTTTTGCACCGCTGGTGCCAAAGGGCTATGTAAGTAGCCCTCATGTGCACCAGCAGCACAATTGGTACAATGTGCTGCATTGCATTGTAACAATCCACTACTTAGGAGCGGATTTTCACGCTGCAATGCTGCACAACAATTTATTGCTGCGTAGCGGATTGTTGCATTGTAACAGCTCTGCTGGTGGGAGCAAGCCGTAACAATGTAACACTTTGCTTGCTTGCCCCAGGCAGCGCAGGTTCAAACCCCCAGGTTGGCTGGTTTGGTTAGTTCCTTCTGGTTGGCTGGCTCCTTCTCCTGGTTGGCTGGCCCCTTCTCCTGGTTGATTGGTCTTTTTTGCTGGTTTAGTGGTCTTTTCTTCTGGTTGGTTGTGTGTTTTCTCTGGTTGGTTGCTCTGTTTTTCTACCTGGTTAGTTACCACCTCCCAATCACTAGTGGTTATAGGACTAAGTTCTCTTCTTGTTTCCCCTTGTTGTTCCCCTCCAGGTGTCAGAAAAATGGGTGTTTGGCCCCCCTCCAAAGTCCCAGATGGATATTGCTCTTGGTTAATTACTCCATCTTCCTGATTGGTACCATCCTCATCTGTTGGTTCTAGGATCACCTCATCCATCAGGTTGGGCAATTTTTCTTGGGTGTCTACATTTATGACTCTGCTAGTGACCTGGCCTCTTCTTGTGCCTAGACCTTGCCAACCTTGCTTCACTGAGAAGATTTTTCTGGCTTCATTCACCAGTTCTTTATTCATCTGGTTCTCTCTTCTGAGGTATGTGTTCTCCTGCAGCAACTCCTCCAGAAGCATCTTGAGCTCAAGGGTATTATCTCTGATGCCCTGTGTGGCCTTGTGGTATCTGGCACAATATGAAGACATGCATAAGTCATCAGCTTCTCCTTTCCTTATGTAGTCTTGTCAAGAGGGGGATGTGTGATGACTGTGCATCATACCCTCACTCACCCATGAGGTGAAACATGGGTACATGGTCTATCAGTAAATGGGATGATCTTGACAAATACTGGATGGAAAGTAGTCCTGTCTCTTCCTAGTTCCCTGCCCCATTCCTGCACAATTGTTAATGTGCAGGAATACTACAAGTATATATTGGCTCTATTTCTTAAACAATAAACATATCTTTACCCATACTACTTCTGCACTTTTAAATTGATCTTAATTTCCAATTAGACTCAAGCTTTATACCAGACTCTATCAGACTCTGCTTTCTTGTTGCCTTTGCTACTATAGATAACAGGAAGATCTCCCTGCTGTACTAACAGTTTAGAGTTAGTACCCTAGGCCTGACCAAAGTGCACTGTACTGTTCCCTGCCACTGCAGCCCAGTACTAGTAGTTCCCTTTAGCTTCTCTGGAAGAAGTTTACAAAAGGTTCCTTTATCCTCAACACCCATCTTCTGTGAGCATCAAAGTTTTGGCGCCAGGAGCTAGGAAAGCTCCATGCCAAATTGGTACTTTGGGTTGAATGGGGTCAGGTGACTTCTTCCCATTTTAAGTTAATTCTCATAGGTTGAGAATTGTTGGTGATCTTTTAAGTAAAGATCTATGTTGGATGACTCAAATGTCATTGACCATGTCACACAAATAATTGGTTGATTTAGGAACCAGAGGGGTTTTCAGCCGTATATGCCCCAAATGGTATATAAGCAAAAACAGTTAAATATTAATAAAGATAATCATCATATTGTTGTTTTTGATGCTTTCCCCTCACCTATTTTTCAATTACTATGTTTTCTTTGTTAAAATTTTAAAGGGCCAAATTTGGAGTACTTTGTGTGGAAACTGCTGCTGTAAGAAAAGAGGTTCCTACAAGTTTGTTGGAAGAAGCTTGGGTGAGCTTGGAAGTCAACAAGACTGTACCTGATGAGTCTTAGGAGGAAGTAAAAGATGTGTTTGAAGAGTTGTGCTCCAATTACTTTGCAAAGGAAGGGACTCCCGCCCAAGGCAATTGAATTTAAGCTTGGGATGCCTGGAACTTATTGGTAGGATGGGATGAAATCTTGCAACAAGTTAAAGAAATGGCAAACTGTAAAATTGAAGGCCTAAGGTTAAGAGAGGAAAAAAGCGTTGAAATAATGGCTCATTGGCAAGATGATAATAAAGTGTTAACCCAGAAAATTGCCTCTCTGGAGGCCAAGCTCCTCAAAGCTTTGTCACAGGAAGGTAATGGAAACAAGATTCAAGAGCAGGATTACAGTAAAATGGACTGGTTAGGCCTGGATCTGTCACAAAGCCCAACATGGGGGCAGAGAAAACCCATAGTGAAAGGTGTCCAGTCCATGCTTGCCAAGATATCACTGTTTTCTGGAAATCCCAAGGAAGGAAACACTTTACTGAAGAGTTTCCTTATTTGTGCTGCTGGTTTGGAAGATAATGAGAAACACCATTGGTTGGAAGTTCTTGCAGGACCTGCCTGCTTCAAGTGGTTTGAAAGACGTAAAGGCAACAATTGGACCACCTTGTTAGAGGAATTTTGAGCCAGTTACACTGTAACCCTAAGACCTGGGGATGCTCTTTAGAAAGCTTGAGATGTTACCCAAGCTGGCCATGAGACGGTGTCAATGTACCTTTCCAGAATGGAGGAGTTCCTAGCTTTTGTTGACGTGGAGCGTAATCAGGATCTGGTGGAAGATGCTTTCTTCACTGGAATGTGGCCCGGGTTACAAACTTAGGCTTCTATGCTACGCTGTGAGAAGCTGTCTTGGTCAAAACTTGTTCAGAAAGTCATCCAGATGGAGTGGGATCTTGGAGGCCCCCCACATAGTGCTCCTTGTACCAAAGTAGGAGCTCATGTGGCTGCCAGGGAAGAATCTTCCAAGAGAACTAGACGTCCAAGAAGTCCCTCTGATAAGGATCACATGTCCAGATTTAAGCAGGCATGTAAGGTTCCCATGGCAAAGGGATGCTGGATCTGTGGAAAAGATGGCAATTTTGCTGGGGAATGTCCCAACCAGGTGGAATTTGACAAAGAACATTCTGAGCTTATGTTCAAGGATTCAGGAAAAGAAAGGTGGGCTTAGGTGTCTCTCAACCTGAGCTCATCTTGCCGGAGAATAATGGGAGAATGAAACTTTGATCTGGGAAGGCTTTGAATGAGTACAGGAAAAGCGCCAGTAAACCAGTGGAACCACCTGTACAGGAAATTGATGTCTCTTGTCTAACTTTGCCTGAGGGAAGTCTAGACGCCTCTCCAGATGAGTAGATATTGGATGTGCGCTTAGGGATGAAGGAAGATGGGGAGATTACATGGCAGCCTGTGCGAGTTCAGTTGAGCGTGGATTGGCTCAAGGAAGTTGAATGGCGTAAAAAGGTGGCCCAAAGTATGCCTGCACTATTGATCACAAAACCTTTTGTATGGGCGTTACAAGGGGTTATCCTTTTGGTTATTCTGCTTGATGGTATCTCTACCAAGGCAGTCTACAATCCAGGTTATGCCGGAGTGGCAGTATCAAAGAGCTTTGTTTGTAAACATGGCATGGTTCCATTAAGATTGGTCACTCTAACCTTATCTTCCACAGATGGTGTTACCACTATTGAACAAGACGTGTTTGATGAGGTGGTGATAAATGGAAAAATACCAAGATCAAGACTTCTGCCGTAGTTTTACCTGGGGCAGGATTTGATGTTCTGCTTGGTATGACTTGGATTGTTGAGGCCAAGGTGAGCCTGGACGCCGTCAATAATGTCTTGGTCCATGAAGGAGTTGAATACGCTTATCAACAACTGACAATCTTTCCAGCACCAGAAGATGCTCAGTCAGTGGTCATCTATGCCGAGAAATATTGTTCCATTCCACCAAAGGGATTTGCTTAGTTGAAACCAGTAGCTTTCAATTGCGGAACACAAGGGGGACAGGTTATCCCAGAATTGCCCTGTCATATATCCTCAAATGTGGCAATATTTGAGAATGGGTCAAATGGCAAGTTTCTCAAGTCTTGGAAGTTGTTTAATACTTGTGCGGTTCCTGTGGACATTCAGCAAGGTCAACACATTGGAGTCTGGATGCCAGAGGTTGGGGAAGTAACAACAAATAAACCTACTGTCTCTTATATTTGTGTGTCATTCAAAAATTTAACCTGTATACTATGTCCAAATGAAGCACCAGGTATCCCGCTGTATGCGCTGGTGTGGAAATGGAGTAGTTGTTTCTTGTTGAACAAATATGATATGGGAAGAACTGGTCCACCCTATATCATAAAAACACTTACTGGGAAGCCATACAAAAGGTATGTACCCCGTTGTAGTCCTGCTGCAGTTGCTGCAATTAGACAAGAGATGGAGAAAATGCAAAGGGCCAACCTGATTGAGGAAAGCATCAGTCCTTACTTAGCTCTGATGGTTTGTGTCCCAAAGCCAGATGGAAATATACACATTTGTATTGATTTCTGGATGGTGAATAAGTGTTGCAACTGAACCAATGAGGATTTGGTATTTGGAATTGGGGAAGACAACAGTCTAATAGAAAGGCTGTAATAATAAGAATAATGTATTGTTTATTGATAGAATATTGTGATTAATATACTGCATGGGGAAAGCCACAAGGGGGTGGCATGGTGGCATGTTCCATGTATGGTTTGGAGTCAAGGAATAACTTGTGCAGGATCAGCAAGTCAAATCAATAGCGCTCCTAATTAGGATGAAGTGCCTGCCATTTGCCACTGACATTAAAACAACTCATGTCCTTAGATACGTCAAGGGGCAACTCATTGAGCACCCCCTGTGTATTGTAAGATACGTTAGCGGGCGAGTGCAGAAACTTGGTTGCAACATAAGGATATTGTAAACAATGCCTACCCAATGCATAGGATTGAAGACCAGCTGGACGCCATGGCTGGATCTTCTTGGTTCACTACTTTGGATCTGAATAGGGGCTATCACCAACTGTTGATTGATGAGAAGTCTAAGAAGATCACAGCGTTCTCTACACCTGATGGTCTGTATCAATGGAAAGTCTTACCATTGGAAATGAAGACAGCAGGTGCTGTGTTTCAGCAAGTAATGGACCAGATTATAACAGGATTGCAGCCTAGATGTGTCTTGGTATATATAGACGACATTACTGTATATAGCCCTTCCTGGGAACAACATCTCAAGGATTTTGATGAAGTATTCTGCCAAATTGAGAAAGCAAAGTTGAAGATTAGTGTATATAAGACTAAGCTTGCCTGTTGAGAGGTCAAGGTATTGGGACATTTTGTGAATTCTCAAGGGATTAAGCCAAGTCCTGAGAGAGTTAATTTGTTGTTAAACATGAGGCTGCTACAGTTGGTTTGAGAAGTATGGGGTTTTATGGGATCAGTGAATTTCTATCAAAGATTAATACCTAATTGATCTGCACTTGGAGAGCCATTGTTTGCATTAACAAGGAAAAATGCCCTATTTGTCTGGGGACAGGAGCAAGAGTCAAGTTTCTTAGAGCTGAAGAAGAGACTCTCCCAAGCCCCCATCCTAAGATTACACAATTGGTCAAAGTTGTTCTACATTGATACAGATGCAAGTTCAACTGGTTTGGGTGCCGTTTTGACTCAGGAAAGAGAATCAAAATTATCTTAACATCCCGTGGTGTATGGCTCTAAAACATTAGACCACTCAAAGGAAATATTCTGCTACCAAACGTGAGGGATTGGCAATAGTATGGGCCGTGAAGAATTTTAGAACATATATCCTGGGGATGCCCTTCATAATTGTCACTGATCAGGCAGCATTGAGAGCAATTTTGAACAAAGAAAGATTTACAAGGCCAAATGCAATTGTATGCCAAAAAGCTGTCTGGATATGATTATGATATTGTCTATTGCCCTGTACTAGAAAATCAGATTCCTGACTTGTTATCCCAAGCGTTATTGGCCTGTGAAGTTGAGATGCAGGAAGCCCGGGAAGCTCTATTGAGGAATAGGATTTACGTAGAGAAATCCAAATGTCTTCAGGTGGTTAGATACCTTCATGTCCAATGGGGAGGTCATCTCAAATACAAGAAGCTCTTGCAAGCAGTAAAAGCCTGGTACTGGTGGTCAGAAATGAGAAATACGGTCTTCCAGATTTTACATGAATGTGAAATTTGCTCTAAGTTCTCAACGCCAAAATCTAAGGTGCAGCTCAAGTAAGTGATATCACATTATCTATTTGAGTTGGTCTCAATGGATGAGGGTCATATCACGTTATAAAGTGATCAGAAAGAGTATTTTGTGGTTGCTGCTGATTCTTTCACAAAATGGATAGAGGCTTGAGCACTGACCAAAGAAACAAGTGTTGCACTTGATAAGTTTCTCTGAGAAGAAAACATAGCCCAGCATGGTTGTCCTGAGAAGGTTCTCACTGACAATGGACCACCTTACATAGGGCCAGCTTTTACTAAGGAATGCTTAAAATGGGGCATTTCTAAGTTGACATCAGCCTCGTATCATCCTGAGACTAATGGGTTAGCCAAAAGAACCATTGGAACATTAAAGCAGATCATGTAGAAATAGCTGATGGAGCTACAACACATTGGAAAGATCACCTAGCAATGAGTGTCATGGCATACTGTACAATGCCCCATGATTCTACTGGTTTTTACCATTTTGGATGTTGTATGGCAGGAGACTACAACCAGCACTGAAGTGGGCCAATGGGAGTTTGTGGAAAAGAATTCCTATGAAGCCACCGTAGAGGAACATGAAGCCAAGATGCAGAAGTTATTTGCCAAGGCCAGGAGTAAAGTAGAGCGGGTTCAAGAAAAGAGTGCCACCAAATGGAACTCAAAGCCTGGAGTACTTCCTTTTGATCATTTTCAGGTTGAAATCTGGTTTGGTTTGATCAAAGACGCCAAGAGAAACACCTGAGAAGAGGTCTTCAGCAATGGGTAGGGCCTATGAAGATTATCTCAGTTAATCCAGGGCCAAACTACTTAATTCAAGGGGTTGGGGTGGCCTTGGGAGAAGAATGATCCTGTATCCATCCTCAGGTTCTTAAGCTCTTCCATGGGGAATTAGAGCTTATTAAGGTTCAAGAAGATGAGGCTGATTCCCCCAAAGGGAAGTAAGGGGCCTTGTGACTGTACTACAGTCACTGTTGGGGATTTACAAAAATAAATTCTCCAAATGATAAAGTTATTTCTGTTGTTATTGTTTATTGAATATAGATATGTTTATGGAAGTCTTAAGGTAAAGATTCATGAAAACTGGATGTATATGTTCAGTAAAAGAACAGAGGTCAAGATTAGCCGAGTTAATCTTGGAGACTGGGTGTCTCAAAAACGGTTTGATTAATCAGAAAGATTAATTAATAAATACATGGTGATAAAATTAATGAGAATTTAATTATATTGTTTAATGGTATTGACTGTATCAAGAGGTTTGGCTAAGGTTGACCATAAGGAAGCCCCCAGATTTTGGGTTAAAAGGACCATCTTTGCAAAATCATTAGGATAGAAGCACCACTATGCTGCCTAAGTGATTTTGTAAAGTACCAAGGTGCTTAGTTTGAGTTTCAAAGAATTTTAATGGGGTTTAAGACAAAAACCATTAAATGTGAAGATAACTTAATATAGGTAAGGATGCCTAGGAATTCAGGTTTGATCAGTTGGTTCCCAGTTGGTTCCCAGTTAGAACACTGATAGCTGAGTTTTGGGATGTGTAATCCACAGGTTTTTGGCGCCAGGAGCTGGGGAAGCTCCATGCCAAATTGGTACGTTGGGTTGAATGGGGTCAGGTGACTTCTTCCTATTGTAAGTTAATTCTCATAGGTTGAGAATTGTTGGTGATCTTTTAAGTAAAGATCTATGTTGATTAGCTCAAATGTTATTGACCACGTGATACAAATCATATGTTAATTCAGGAACCAGAGGGGTTTTCAGCTGTATATGCCCAGAATGGTATATAAGCAAAAACAGTTAAACATTAATAAAATATATATTCACATTGTTGGTTTTGACGCTTTCCCCTCACCTATTTTTCAATTATTATGTCTTCTTTGTTAAAATTTGAGAGAGCCAAGTTTGGGGTACTTTGTGTAGAGACCGCTGCTGCAAGGAAGAAAGTACCTAGTAGTTTATTGTGTCATAACTGTGCTGTTTTACAAAGTTACAAGGGGAAGATATTTAGAAACTAGGTAATAATCTTTATTGAGAGATAGTGATTATATAGTCATGGTGAATCAAGGATATCAGGAACATGATTGTGTTGATCACATGGTTGGATGGTGAAGGGGGTGGCTTGATCCTTGTAATAAGTCAAGTGCCAAAACAAGGTATCCACCGTAAAGGATCATCATCTGTTCATGTTGTTGGATTTGGTAACTCAAGTTGGCTTCCTAGTCTGGCTTTGAGTAACTAGATAACTGGATTGCAGGTCACAACCCCACTTGGTTGGAACCTTGCTGGCGGGTCAAGCATGGAGTTTTGACGCCCCCTGGCTGAAGGTTGGCATCCTCTAGAGGTAGGTTGCCAGGGAGGTTGTTGGGAGCCCTGGCGCCATATTGAACCAACTGCTGTTTGGTGGTGGGTAACGTGGTTTTATGTTGCTTTTGTCTTGCCTTGCAAGGTCTGAGGCAATCATGGTGGAGGACTTTTTCCTGTTTGCGCTTTCCAAGTCCTTGCTGAAGTAAGTGTTATTGTTGTTTATCTTTAGGATGATTGCTGGCCCTACTTTCTTGGGTTGTAGCTTGCTTTTGTTGGCAATCATGACCCAAACTTTGTCCCTAACTTCATGTCTTTCAAGGATGGGAACAAAGGTCTTTTGTAGACGTTCCTCTTCTTTTGCTTCTTGCCCTTTGTTGGCCTCTGCAACATGGGGATCTGAGCGTGGGGACTTTACTTGGGATTTCCAGTTTATGTCCTGTCAATGCTTGAATGGTATTTGGCTGGGTGCCATATACCAGTTCAAACAGGATTTTCCCAGTGGATCTGTTCACTTGGGTTTGACACACAAGTAGCACAGTCAATAGCTGCTTATGCCAAACCTCAGGCTTGCCAGCAGTGAGTTTGGCTAGGGCTTGCACAAGGCTACTATTAAGCCTCTTACACACCCATTGGCCTGTGGGTGGTATGGCGTTGTTACAGTGTGTCTGACCCCATTCTTTGCAAGGTCTACATTGGTGTACTTGGAGGTTAATTATTTCCCTCCATTGGTTATCAGGAGTTCTGGCCTTCCTAACTTGCTGATGATCTCATTGCCAATAAATTGTCAAACATCATTGCCAGTGTGCGCCTTTACTGCTTGAGCTACTGGCCATTGTGTAGCAAAGTCAATGGCAGTGATGATGTATTTCTTATCATTGTGTTTCCTGGCATGTGGCCAACAATGTCAAGAGCACACACTTTGAAAGGTGGGTTTGTGCATATGGGAAGTACTGAATTTGGCGGGATTTTGCTCCTTGAAAATTTTTGCATACTTCACATTGTTCTAGCACTTTTTGGACATCACAATACAGGGTTGGCCACCAGGCCTTATGCTTAAGGAGCTTGTATAGGTTTTGACTCTTGGTATGGCTGAGGTCTTGGTGGTAACTTAAAATGGTGTCTACCTTTTGGTGTGTGGGGATGTAGGGAATGGTTGTGCCATCAGACATTTTTTTGTTTAAGGTTCCATACACGTCAGCAAACAGGTGTTCATTTTTGATGACTGTTTTCTTTGTTATGTTGGTTGTGCCAGGGGGGAACCCTTTGTCTTTTTTCTGTAGCACTAAGAGAGGCCAGTCTGGGTCAAGCCCATTTTCTCCTCATAAAGTACAGACATATAGGCGTGAAAGGGTGTCTGCCATGGCAAGCTTGGCCCCAGGTTTGTATTGGATTAGCATGTTGAATCTCTCTAACAACTCCATCCATCTGGCTTGCCTGCAGGATAGGTTTGCTTGAGTCTTGAAGTAGATTAGCAACTTGTGATCTGTCAAGGCAGTAACCTCTTCCTGCCGCAAACAGCAGCACCATTTAACTAGACAGTGTACAATTGCAAACAGTTTCTTGTTGTGTATAGGGTAGCGGCATTCACTGTCTGTCAACTTGCGTGACTCTTAGGCCACGGGAAGGAAGTCACCAGCGCCATTCTTGATCCGTAGTACTCCTCCAATGAATGCTTCAAAAGTTCTGTTTCCATTTGGTACACTTCATTGTGTTTGGGGTATTGGAGGATGGGCGCCGTTCTGAGTTTTTCCTTAAGGCGTCAAAAGCAGAGGTCACGCTGGGGGGTCCACACAAATTTGAGCTTGGCGCCAGTTATGGCAGACAGAGGCGCAGTCAGTACACCACAATTGGGTATGAATTGCTGTACATAAGCCACCATCCCTAGGAAGGTACAGAGTTACAACTTGTCCTTGGGCGGCAGCATCTTGCAGATGGCCTGGATCTTTTGGTTGTCAGGTTTAATGCCATCCTTTGAAACTATGTGTCCCAAGAAGGGTAGTTGTTTGCAGAAGAACAGGAATTTGGAAGGTTTGGCCAGCAGTTCATGTTGTGCTAGGGTGGCAAAGACTGCCTCCAGATCCTTGTGATGCTGTTCCACTGATGGGTGATAGACAATGATGTTGTCCAGGTATACCAGGGCATGTTTGCCAATTTGGGGTACAAACACTTTGTTCATGAAGGTTACAAAGGTTGACGGAGCATTTGTCATGCCAAAGTTGAGCACCACACATTTAAATGAGCCATATTTAGTGCAGAAGGCTGTTTTGGGGATGTCTTCCTCCTTAATATGAATCTGGGTATAGCCTGCAGCCAGATCAATCTTGGAGAAGACGGTGGCGCTCCCAAGGGCATCAAAGAGATCATCAATGAGTGATAGTGGGTAGCAATTCTTGATAGAGACTTTTTTAGGGCCCAGTAGTCTGTAACTAGGTGCAGGGTACCGTCCTTCTTAGCCACAAAGAACACTGCAGCATCAAAAGGGGACTTTGAGGGACGGATAGTCCTTTCTCCAATGCCTCCTTGAGGTAAGCACACAGGGTATTGTCCTCATTGGAAGTGAGGTGATAGATGGGAAGTTCCTTAGGTACAGCTCCCTTGAGTTGGATGGAATGCTGAATGTGCTTCTCAGGGGGCAACCTGGGCAGAGCTTCCTTGAAGATTTCCGGGTGTCAAGCCACAATTTTCGCGGACCTGTGATGTGGTGGTGTCTTGGTGATCCTTGAAGTGGATAATCTTGTACTGGCAAGAGTCCCAGTCAATTGTCTTGAGATTTTCCTGCTTGTCCAAGGTCTCCGTGATGCGCATAAAAACGTGGTCACATAGGAGCTGATCTACGGAGTCAGGATAGATTTAGTGATTGACTCCTTCACGTTTGATGGTCAGTACTGAGGTTACCCAATCCACGTGAGGGTTGTTTTTTTGTAACCAGTTGAGTCCCAGTACAATGTCAAACTTGGGAAAGTTGATGATAGGACCTTGAATGGTAGAGTAGAGGCTCTCTAGCATAACAGAGAAGGGGGCAGTTTCCCGTGTCACAGCAATGTGATGTTTATCAGCTAAAACCAATTTTCTAATCCGCAAAGGATTAGTGGCTAGCTTGAAATTTTTTGACAAAGCTACTGTTGACCAGGGTTTGGTCTGCGCCCAAGTCCAGGAGGGCTGAGCCTGTGTAACTGCAAAATTGTAAAGGATAGGACATCAATTTATTTGGATGTTGGGCAATGGTGTAGAGCACTGGGTCTTCCAGGGACTTGAACCGTTAGGCACTGGTCCACGTCCTCTGGGCAGTACTCATCATTGGGCAAGTCTGGGATAGTCTGGGGAGAGTTTGGCTTGCTTCATGTTCCCCCTGGTCTTTTCCCTTGTCCTGGTTGTCTTGAGTGGTCACCACCTGGAAGTGGGTTTGGTTTGACTGTGTGTATTCCTGTTCCCATGTCCATTTGAACTGGCGGACTTGCGGTTGTTGTTGCCATTGCTGTTTCCTGTCAGGAACTCTTTTCCTAACTACCTGTCAAATATGACTGTGGATTGAGACTATTAGCACACAGGCACAAAAAAACAATATCTTTAGTTCTATTCTTTCTCCCAAACTGGTTGAGAAAAAAACTCAAACCCTGGACTCTAAACATGAAGAAAATGTCAGCTTGAAGACAACCAACTCCTTTGATTTACCTTTTTATGACTGGCCTAAACAATTCAAGTTTGAAGTCAAAAATCAATTCAAAAGCAAAAAGGTTAATGATAGAACTGGTAACGTCACTTACCGTTTTCTCTTTGATTGGCTGCATCCTGCCACCCGCTCACTCAATAACCCGCTCTCTATGGTTAAGGACAAGGCTCCACATATGAAGTTAATAGATCTTCTGATCATTAACCGCTTAATTATCAATAACTTAGTGGCTTCTATGTGGCTGATCTTACTCAAACAAATATTAACTATAAGATTAAGTTATAAGGTATTCCTAATCAAACCAGGTATGTCATAAATTATAACCTTCATGTAAATCCCCTCATATCCCAAGAAACTCCCCTCATATTCTCCAGCCTTGGTTTTAAGTCTACTTAAAGGCCCAACTTTATTCATTTCATTTTTTCCAACAATAAAGATTATCCTATCTTCTGATACTTTTACTTTTTTTTGATACAACTCATTTCTGAAGCCATGAAAGGAATCCTTTTCCTATCCTGGTTTCTAGGTTACTTCTTGCCAGTAGTTTTGGCTTTGGAAAATCCAACTCCTACAACTGATAGTACAACTCCTCTCCTGATGACGCCCACCAAAAGGAATCCCTTGCTAACAGATGGTTCAAGTACCCATCTGGACATTGGGGCCGTAAGTTCAACTATGGTTGCTCATTTACTTCCCCTCCTGTTGAACCAACCCTTGTTAGACCTTACACTTCCTTCTATCTCTTAGTGTATTTGGTGGGCTACTATCTATTAGGGCAATTCAGTGCTATGTTTGGAAGGTTTGCCTATCTAGGACAGCTTGGGCATCTGGCAATGGTTACAGTTCCTATTGGTTTGGTCATAGCAGGATTGAATGTAGGGGCCTTGGCCCATCAGCTGGGAAGTTTATTCCCTGCAAAGTGGGTCCCTGACATTTCCAGGGGGTGGTCTTCTGGAACGTCCACTAGAATGTGATTTCTTGGGTTGCTATCTTTTCCCTGTTTGTGACTTATGAAGTGCATTGAACGTCTGTTCTGCCTTCTTGGCCTTGCAGTATAAGCTTTGCAAGTTGGTTACTTGATCCAGGTTCACATGTCTCATTACGTGCAACTTGAGGGCATTGTAATACATGAGGTGCGTGGCTGGGCTGTCAAAGATCATATTGAAGGGGGCTTGCAGACGGAGTTCCTTGTACGCGCAGGTGAGCTCCTTTAAAGTACCAGTCTGGGTTAAGTTCTTTACTTGGCAAATAATCATGAGAGCAGTGTCCTTCAGCACAAATCTTGCCAAGAAGTCCTGCTTGAAGGTGTCCCAGTTCTTTTCAGTGTGTTCCTCATGCCACTTGTTGCACCAGGTGCCAGTGTTGTGCCTCAGTCAAATGGAGATTTCTGCAATCCAAAATTTCTGTGGGCATTCCATCTGAGTTAGCTTGCTTTGGGCAGATTGGATCCACACTGCAGCGTTGTTGTCATTGGCTCCTGCAAAAGGTTCCAAGGCGGCGCTCCAAAGTCTCTAAGCTACGTAGGCTGGCATGGTGCTTTTGTCAGTTAGTTGCAGCATAGATGAGGGAGCCTGGAAGAAACCTTGTGCAGACATGGTATTAAAGGCGGGTAGTGGAATCACCGTATTCTGATACAAGACAAAGCCATCGGGTATTGCGGTACCAGGAGTGTACGGGGTCCAGTTAGGTGGAAGGCCAGACATAATTCTGTCAAGGATTTGTTGGCCGCGGTGTGTGCGGGCAACAGGCAAAATTTTTTAAGATAAGGTAGAATGGAGAACCTACCTGTGCTACAATGTTGTAACTGTGCTGTTTTAGAAAAGTTACAAGGGGAAGATATTTAGAAACTAGGTAATAATCTTTATTGAGAGATAGTGATTATATAGTCATGGTGAATCAAGGATATCAGGAACATGATTGTGTTGATCACATGGTTGGATGGTGAAGGGGGTGGCTTGATCCTGGTAATGATTCAAGCACCAAAACAAGGTATCCACTGTAAAGGATCATCATCTGTTCATGTTGTTGGATTTGGTAACTCAAGTTGGCTTCCTAGTCTGGCTTTGAGTAACCGGATAATCAGATTGTGGGTCACAAATCTGCTTGATTGGAACCTTGCTGGTGGGTTGAGCCTGCAGTTTCAACAATTGGAAGAAGCTTGGTCCAGCCTAGAGGTCACAAAGACCATCACTGAAGAGTCTTTGGTTGAAGTCAAAGCTGCTTTTGAAGAGCTATATCTCAACTATTTTGCAAAGGAGGGGACTCCCGCCCAAGGCAATTGAATTTAAGCTTGGGATGCCTGGAACGTATTGGTAGGATGGGATGAAATCTTGCAACAAGTTAAAGATATTATAAACCGTAAAATTGAAGGCCTAAGGTTAGGAGAGGAAAAAAGAGTTGAAATAATGGCTTATTGGCAAGATAATAATAAAGCGTTAACCTAGAAAATTGCCTCCTTGGAGGCCAAGCTCCTTGAAGCTTTGTCACAGGAAGGTAATAAAACAAGAGTCAAGGGCAGGATTATGGTAAAATAGACTGGTTAGGCCTGGATCCCTCACACAGAGGAGAGTAGGGTGGCCCCCAAGAGTAATAGAGTAGTAGCCTCATGCCCATACAGCATAGCAAAAAGGGAATACCCGGGGACACAATGTTTGCTAAGGCAATACACAAAGAGAGCAGCAGGTAAGTATAAGTCCCAATTGGCAGCGTCAGAGTAAGTGGGCTTCCTCATGATGGAAACCAGCGTTGAATTTGCATGCTCAACTGCCCCATTGGTAGAAGGGTTATAGGGGGCAGAGAAGGACTGGTGAGACTCCAGAGCTTCAACAACAGAGGTATATAACTTGACATTGAAGTTAGTTCCATTTTCTGATAGCAACACTTGAGGGCAGCCATGGCGGTAGAAAACATCTTATAATGGGAAGGCAGCAGTGGTCTTAGCAGTGATGTCTTTAGTAGGGCAAGCTTCTATCACTTGCTGAAGTGATCAACAGCAATCAGGATAAAGTGACACCCAGAACGTGAGCAGTGGAGAGGACCTACAGCGTCAATGCTGACAGTATGAAAGGCATGTTGAGGGAAAACTAATTTGAATTTGTGGGAAGCAGCTCAAGGCCTCTGAAGCTGGCAGTTGTGACAACTATCTATGACGTCTGGGATCAGCAGGCAAAGATTCTCCGAGAAGTAATTCTTCTGAAGCCAGTCAAACGTCTTGGCAATGCCTCCATGCCCAGTCTCTTTATGAGCTTGCAACACCAACAAGAGACAAAGACTGGGTTGCACATAAGGCAGATATTGATCTTGTACTTTTCTGAAGAGTTGATTGTCACATATGTGGTATCTTCAGATAGCTTGAATAAGGCTAGTTGGACTCTTCTGTCTGATTTTCCCAGGAGGAAGGGTATCCAATTAGTTCATGCAACTGGTCAGCCTCAGCAGGATGTAGAGCAAGGATGGGCATTTGGGATAAACCATCAGCGTTCTGATGTTGAATCCTGGGGCAATGGAGCACAGTAAAGTTGTAACCTTGCAGGCAGAGGGCCCATCTAGCTAGGCGCCCTTCTGGCTCCTTAAGTTGTTGTAACCACTTAAGCAAAGCATGGTCAGTGACAACAGTGAAATGGGTACCATACACATAGTGGAGGAACAGTTTCACTGCATGCAACACAGCAAGACACTCCTTCTCTGTGACGCTGTAGTTCTTCTCATGCTTGTTTAGCACGCAGGAAGTATAAGCCACAGGATGGTCCACACCTTCATTGTTGATCTGAGCCAAGATAGCCCCAATAGCAAGGTCACTAGCATCAGTGTACAAGATGAATTCCTTATCGTAATTGGGGTACGCTAAAATGGGTGCTTCTTTGAGTTTCTGCTTTAGAGTCTCAAAGGCTTGCTGTTGGCAGGGAGTCCATTCAAAAGGAACATTGCGCAACAGTTAGACCAGGGGTTTGCTAGTATCAGCAAAATCAGGAATGAATTGTCTATAGTAACCCATCATGCCCAGAAAGACTTGTACTTCTCGGAGGTTGGTGGGTGGAAGCATTTTGTCAAAGGCTTCCACCTTCTTGGTCATTGGACAAATTCATGTTTGGGTTACTTCATGGCCCAGGAATTCAAGGCACTTTTTAAAGAAAGCACATTTAGAAGGCTTTAACTTGAGGCCGGCTTCTTGGATCTTTATGAACGCCTCCTTAAGATGGGTTAGGTGATTGGTGAAGGTAGCACTGAAGACCGTTATATCATCTAAGTATACTAGGACACATGACAGCTTCAAGTCGCGGAGAATGGAGTCCATGGCCCTTTGGAAGGTAGCCGGGGCATTGCAGAGTCCCTGCAGCATGCAAGTAGGCTCAAACAGCCCTTCAGAAGTAATCAGCGCAGCCTTTTGGCAATCCTCAGGCAAAAGGTCAACTTGCCAGTACCCAGATGCCAGATCCATTGCAGAGAAAAACTTAGAGCCTCCAAGACGTCAGAGAGCATCATCAATGCTTGGCAAGGGGTATGAGTCCTTCTTGGTTAAAGAGTTTATCTGCAGTAGTCCATCACAATACAGTGACCTCTATCTTTCTTCTTTAGGTTGAGTAGCGGTGAGGCCCAAGAACTTTGGGAAGGGTCCAGCAGCCCAGCGTCTAACAGTTGTTTGAGCTCTTTAGATACCTGGGCGTCCTACACGCAGCTGCGGTAATATGGTTTAGCATTGAAGGGGGGGAGCGTTGCCAGTATCAATCTGGTGGATAACACCTTTTTCTAACCAATAGTTGGTACTGTATTTAGCAAAGATGTCAGAAAATTGGTCTAATAAATTATGCACCATTTTCTGTTGAACCGGAGACAACTGAGGGAAATCTTGGGCAGTGAACAGAGATAGGACTTGGGGTTCATCCTCAGGTAGGTTGAAATCCTGGAACATACCAAAGGGATGAAGAGACAAGACATCAGGAGCATTCAATAACTTACCATAACTGACAATCTGCCCCCTAGACAAGGTCATGAGGAGAGCAGTCAGGTTGGCTACCAGCAATTAAACAGGGTCCTTTTAGGAGACATCTAGGATTCCAGGACAAAAGTAATGTTTTTTGCAACCTAATAAGGGGGAGAGTACAATTCTAAGAAGGTTTGTTCAGGTAGTTCATATGATATCTGGGAGTCTAGGATGACCTGAGAGCCAGGGGGGTGGTGACAGCGGACGTGGCTAAGAGAAGGATCCCCTCAGAATCAGGGCAAGCCATGGGAGGACACTTCATGTTGGTGGAATGGGTTCAATACTTTATGGTGAAAATCCCAGTGAGGTATTCTAAAGTGCATGTCTTTAGGCGTTTCCTGGGAACTTTAACGGGCTCTTCAAAGATCAGAGGGACTTTGTATCCCAGAATAGAGAGGTAACCATCCTTTAAGTTGATTATCCCATTATATTCCCTTAGGAACTGGGTGCCAACTAAGAGATTGTAACTCTTGTTTTCTAAGACAACTTCCAGCGCAGCTAGGAGAAGCTTGCCAAACCGCATAGGTAGAGCGGAGTATGCCCCTATGGTGCAGGTTATTGACAGTTTAGCTGTGCCATATGACTGGTGATAAATGAGGTCAGGCAAGTTTGAGTTTCTTCACAAGTTTAGAGGAGACAACATTAACTGGTGAGCTGGTGTCTAAGACAGCCTTGATCTTCACTTTTTTAATGGATATTTCTACTTGAGTGGTAGTGCAACCAAAGGGTGGGAGTTCAGTCAAGATATCCTGAGCCTCTTCTAGTTCCTTATCCCACTTCTTAATCATGCATCTTAATCCCGGAAACTCCTTATAAACAGTTTGGAGAGGAAGTGAAACAGATAAATTCTTGAAGATAGTGTCAGATTTTCAGCAGCTTCTTCTGATGACTCCACTAGCACAGGGGAACTCTTTGCTTGAGTGAGGTAGGGGCAAGAGACAACTTTTTTGGCCTCAGGCTAAGGCTTATCAGTAGTTGTAGTCTTTCCTGATTTCAATTTATAGGGGACTGTAATGGTTTTGGGAACAGCAAGAGCAGAGTACACATACACATTGGTGTCGTCTATATCAGAATCATCCAGATTAGAATGATCAGAGATATTGTGGAACAATAGGAGGATAGGAGGAGGCTCATTATCAGCAGGCTCAGAGTCAGTTATAGAAGGGGCAATTATAAGAGACTTGGAAGATTGTCAACCAAGAGTGTCTCTGCCTCTAGGTTGACTGCTCTTTTCCTACCTGCTCTTTAGGATCAGCTCCTTCAACCCGCAAGGTTGGTGCAGACTTGTGAATGGTGACCTATCTGGCCACAGTTGTTGAAACATTGGCATTGAGGAGGATTTTGTGAATTCATGGTAAGTATGCAAGGACCACAGGAAGATGAACCAGAATTAGAAGTGGCTTGACTTTCTCTGACAACTGCTCCAGAATGGGTAAGTTGCATGTCTTGCAACAGTGTCTTTATGCTCTTCATGGAAGAAAGCATAGCCTTATGAACTTTGAAGTGAAGGCACAGAAGTTGGTATACTTTGAGGGCTTGAGCGCAAGCCATTTAATCTTATGGGCTATAAATTGTCTGCTTGTTATCAGTTGCTGTTGTTCCATGTAGAATCTGTCTGCAAACTCAGCTAATGTCTCCTTAGTCTTGAAAGTAATGTGCATGAAGGCGTCCTTCTTAACTTCCAGGCTAAGGTCACCACCAAGCTTGTGTTGCAACTGAACCAATGAGAGTTCAGTACTTGGAATTGGGGAAGACAGCAGTCCAATAGAAAGGGCAGAATAATAAGAATAAGGTATTGTTTATAGTATAATATTTGGAGTAATATACTATATGGGGACTGCCACAAGGGGGTGGCATAGTGGGAAGTTCCATGTAGAGTTTGGGGCCAAGGAATAACCTGTGCAGGGATCAGCAGGTCAAATTGGCAATGCTCCTAATTAGGATGAAGTACCCGCCATTTGATGTTGCCATCAGATTAAACCATAACATTAGATACATCAAGGGGCGGCTCATCAAGCGCCCCCTGTGTATTGTACAATACGTTAGCAGCCAAGGCTGAAAACTTGGTTACAACACCCCCCTTGCCCCCTGGTTGTTGTCTGACACCAGGACTGGAGTCTGCAAAAGGTCCACACAAACAACCTTTGTGTGGGGATGGCGCGGCAGGGGTGCAAGCAATCATGGTGAAGTTTCTTGGTGTTCCCTTGGGCATCTTCAAGTTGATAGGTATGGTTGTCATAGACTGCAGCTATCTTGAAGGGCCCTAGGTGGTTGGGTTCTAACTTGGCAGAATTGGGATTGAGGGTGTAGACAGGGTCACCTACGGCGTACCTAGCTTTGAGGTGCTTTGTCCCTCCTGCAATCCGCTTGTGTTCAATTTTCCAGGCCTTGGCACGCCATTGATCCAGGGATGGGGTTGTTGTTAGGGGAGGCTTGTTGGAGACCTTGGACTGTAGCTTTCCCTGTTCAACTCCTGTTGGACTGTCAGGCGTCCCAAAGGCTAGGGTACTGGGACTGAACCCCATGCCCCGGTTGATCCTTGCTCAAAGGATGAGTAGAGTGGTGGGCAGGTGTTTAGTCCATGTGGTGTTGGGGTGCTCCTGCAAGAGCTTGGCAATCAGTTGAACCAGTGAGCCATTTAACCGTTCCAAGTGTGTATTGGCTTGAGGATGGTAGGGGGTTGTAACTATACGTTAGAGCGCGTTCTTGGCGCAGTATGCTTTCATGACATGCCCAACTAGTTTGGGACCGCCATCTGTGATGAGACGCTTTGATTGCCCAAAGCGGGCCATAATTTCTTTGCCAATAAAGCAGGTGATGGTGGTGGCGGTGTGATTGGTTGTTGCCCAGGCCACTGGCCAATGAGTGAAATAGTTGATGGCAGTGATAATGTACTTCTTTCCCAGTCTGTCTTTGGGGAGTGGCCCCACAATGTTGAGGGCCCACTGTTTGAAAGGTTTTATGGCCTCAATGGGCAGGACAGACTTGGGGGGTGCAGGTTTGGACGTGTTCTTCTTGAACAACACGCACGTTTCAAGGAGGTCCAAGATGTCTTGATACATGCGCGGCCACCAAACCTTATGTTTCATGATCTCAAAGAGGTTACACCCTCTGATGTGACCCAGGGTTTGATGGTAGTGCAATATGGTGTCCACTTGTTGTGTGGTGGGAATGTAAGGCGTCTTCTCACCTGTCTCTGCCCGGCGGCAGACGTTACATGCATTGGTGGTTAATTGGCTTTTGTTGTCCTTCAGCTTGGAGATGGTGACCGAGTTAAAAGCCCTTGTAGCAGGTTACTTCAGGGTGAAGGTAGAGCATGGGCCAATCTGGATCTAGACTATTGTCCCCAGTGATGAACGCTACATAGAGTTGTGAAAGAGCATCAGCTGTGACAAGCTCCTTCCCAGGTTTGTACTCAATGTGTAACTGATAAGGGGATAGGCGCTCCACCCAGCCTGCTTGGCAGCGTATCAGGTGAGACTGCATGTTATAAGTACTGAAGTGACTTGTGGTCTGTCAGAACACGGGGTGGGAAGGTCGCACCTTCCTGGTAACAGCACCACTTCTCAATGCAGTGTACAATGGCTGCCAATTCTTATATCATGGATGGGGTAGCGTTGTTCCAAGTCAGTAAGTTTCCTGGACTCATAGGCCACAGGGAGAAAGACAACATTGTCAGTTTCTACCCTTAGCACGCTCCCTATGGCCCTGTCAGAGGCGTCAGTCTCTAGTTCATACTGTCGGTTTTGATTGGGGAACTTCAGGACTGGTGCGGTTGTGAGCCTTTGCTTCAACGTCTCAAAGGCTCAATCTCTAACGGGGGTCCAATGGAAGCGCTGCTTGGTATTGAGGAGCTCAGTGAGAAGTGCAATTAGTTCTCCGCAATTGGGGATGAACTTGCGCACATAGGCAACTATACCCAAGAATGTCTGCACCTGACCCACATCAGTGGGAGGTGGCATGTTGGTGAATGCCTTGATTTTGGCAGGGTCAGGTTTTATCCCCTGAGCAGAGATGGTGTGCCCAAGGAATAACAGCTCCAACTTGAGGAACTTGCATTTGGAGGGTTTAGCTTTTAGCTGGTTTTTTCAAAGGGTGTCAAGGACAGCACAGAGGTGTTAGAGGTGTGTGGTTTGATCTTGACTGAAGACAATGATGTTGTCAAGGTACACAACCACACATTTTCCAATCAGGTCATCAAATGCTTTGTTCATCAACATGGCAAAGATGGAGGGAGTGTTGGTCATTCCAAAATTCATGACACAACACTCAAACAACCCATAGCGTGTGCAGAAGGCAGTTTTTGCCTCATCCCCTGGCGCAATGCGGACCTGATTGTACCCTGCAGTGAGATCAATCTTGCTAAAAATCTTTGCGCCTGCAAGTGTATCAAACAGGTTGTCAATCAGCGGCAGGGGGTACTTGTTCTTAACCGTCACCTCATTTAGGGCGCAGTAGTCTGTGATCAGGCAAAGGGACCTTTCCTTCTTGGCTACAAAGAAGACCACCGCTCCTTATGGAGAGAGCGAAGGGCAAATGAAGCCCTTATCAAGCGCATCCACAAGGTGCTGGCGGAGGGAATCATCTTCCTTTGGTGTGAGACAGTATAATGTTGTGCCTTGGGTAAGGACCCTTGAAGTTGTACAGCATGCTGGATCTCCCGGGGAGGAGGTAGTTGTTCAAGTGTCTCACTGAATACATCCTTGTACTCCTTGAGGAGTGCTGTGAGCACTGGTGATGGTGATGATGACAAATGAGGGACTGCTGGTGGTTCAGCACAGATAACTTCAACTGAACATTGGTTGAAGTCTAGTTTTCCCCACTTGAAATTATATGAGCCCGTCTCTGTTATTCTGACAAACACATTATTGCGAAGTAACTTGCTCATTTCCACAGGGTAAATCTGAAACCCCACCCCATTTTGGTTGAGGGTGATGACAGAGGTGTCTCAGTCAATGTAGGGGTGGTTGTGTCATAGCCAGTCAAGACCAGCAATCATGTTGTGGCTGAGCCCGCCATGATTGGTCCAGAGAGCTTAACCTGGATGTTCCCCATTCTCACAGAGAAGGGTACCATCTTGTGGGTGATGACCACTCTGCAGGAGTCAGCTACTTGTACGGCCTTGAATCTTCTGGGTACTTGGTCTAATTGTTGAGAGTTGGCAAACGCCTGGTCCACCATAGTGTGGTTGGCCCCGGTATCTACCAGTAATTTGTGGGTGTTCCATCGGAAACGGAAGGGGTAGGACAAGTGTGTTACTTTATTTGAGGAGTGGCTTGCTTACAATACAGGATTGTCACTGTGGACTTAGAAGACGTCCAGGGTTTCAACTTTGTGAACGTTGTAGTCACAGGGATTCTTGGCAAGGAGGGATTGAGAGGATGGGTCAGGTGGGGTTGTAAGGCCTCTTGTCATTACAACCCCCAGGCTTTTCCTGGGTCCTCAATCTGTGCTAGCTAGAGCTCCCCCTTGTGGGGGCGTTTAGTCCCATTTTCCTGTTGACAAGGTTGGCAACAGCCTACTTGACTATGACCATTGCCTGATGTTGTACGTGGTTGGGGTAGAGCAACACTGGTACAATAGAAGCCCATTGAGGCCTGGTTGTTAGCCTCCATGATGGCTTTATAGCAGTCATCAATGGAGGTACAGCAACCTACGGGGACCCACTTGCAGATATGGGGTTTTAACCCATTAATAATGAGGGTGAGTAACATTGCATTTCCGTTGGTCACGGCTTCTGGGGCGGCGGCAAGGGCTTGTTGCCAGGCGGCAAGGTACTCAGGGTGGAACCAGTTTGCTTGATTGCTAGAAGAGGAGTTCCCACAACAATGGGAGAGAATTTTTCACTGTAACAGGACTTGGCGGCATCTCAAAATGTCGCCCAGGTAACGTCAAGTTCCTGGCTGGCCCAGTTGGTGAACCACACAGCGGCAGGCCCCATGAGGCGCCCAGACGCAGTGGCAACCCACCTGGGCTCAGGAAACTGGCAGATGCAAAGGCGGGTTTCAGTGGACTGGAGCCAACTGACAATGTTGGCCCCCTTGACGCCACCAGCAAATAATTCTAACTGAAGGTTGAGCATGTGTCAGGACAGGTCTGACTGGGGCGGGGTGACGCTGGCGTCACGCTGCCCGAGGCGGAGCCAATTGTATACACTGGTAAGAACTAACTGATCTTGATAGATGACATACCCTCTTGGGGATGTCCCCCTTGAGGATTGGCAGGAAGGTCTCTTGTTAGGGAGTAGCCATACAGCCTGTACTCCATTCTTTCTTGGGGGAATTTTGTTTTAGGTAGGTTGATAACCTAACGCTGCTACCACTGTTGCAAATGAACCAATGAGAGTTCAATACTTGGAATTGGGGAAGACAACAGTCCAATAGAAAGGACAGAATAATAAGAATAAGGTATTGTTTATTGTAGAATATTTGGATTAATATACTATACGGGGAATGTCACAAGGGGGTGGCATAGTGGGAAGTTCCATGTAAGGTTTGGAGCCAAGGAATAACTTGTGCGGGAATCAGCAAGTCAAATTGGCAATGCTCCTAATTAGGATGAAGTACCTTCCATTTGATGTTACCATCAAATTAAACTATAACATTAGATATGTCAAGGGGCGGCTCATTGAGCGCCCCCTGTGTATTGTAAGATACGTTAGCAGCCAAGGCTAGAAACTCAGTTGCAACACTTGTCAATCAGAAGCTGCTTCATATCTTCCCAAGTCTCAATGGTGGGCAGCTCAGTCACCACCACCTTCTGGCAGGTTGGGTATAAACAGGTCAGAATATGTTCTTTCTTAACCTCATCTGATGCTTGTCTCATGGCAGTTTCATAAATAGTTAGGAATGCTGCAATGATTGAGGTTTTGGGATCAAAGACTTGCTTAAAGGTAGGCTAGAAATTTTTTTAAGAGTTGGATCACCATTTTTGCTATTGAGTACATTTATTTGCGGGGAAAATTATGCTTCAGATTTGGAGGGTGTTGTCTAGCCCATAGCTTTCAAACACTCTCCTCAAGGTTTGTCAGGGTCTCAGCAGAGCAGGCAATCATATTGTTAGCTAGAGTGGTTTGTTTTTCAGTAACATCTAGGCGTTGGCCTTGGGAGGTTACTACTGTGGAGAGCTCAGCCAGTTGAGAGGTAAGGGATGGCCCCACTGAAAGGCAAGGGGCAACCCTGTTGTTTACTGAGTTGATTAATTCACTCATCTCTTGTACGTCTCTATCTAACTCAGAATGATCCCTCTTCAAATGTCCCACCTCATTATCTAGGGCAATTAATTTCCTAGTGCATTGGATTTGAGGGGCTCCTGGTAAGCCAGGGCAGCAACAATCCTTGTCAATAACCCCAACTGGACTAGCAACAGTTGCCACCATCTTGCGTAAGGCAGCAAGTTCCTGCTATAGTTCAGCAACTTGAGCAGTCAACACAAGCACCTGTGGGTCAGGCTGAGGAGCTTCAGTAGGACGTCCTTGACTGCAAGTAGACAACCGTAGCTCTCAAATGGTATCCCGTACTTTCTGCTCTCTATCCACCAAGTCATCAGAAGGGGGAGAAGCCAGAACATCTGGCTTGGGCGTAGACAATTCATTCACTTGACTCCGGAGTTTACCTATAGCAGCAGCGTTGGAAGCTCTCTCTTGATCAAACACTGTACTGAGCTCATTAAAGCTGTAAGCAGAAAGGTCTGCTACCTGCTTTAGTTGCTCAAATGAATACGTGCTGGTGCATTGAGCTGCTGTACAAGTTGTTCAAAGTTGGTGAGATAAGCGTTCAAGGTGGAATCTACTTGAGATTGCCAGGTTTTTTCTAGCTGGTGAAACTCATGTAGTTGCTCCCTAACGTACTCAGGGATAGACTGGCACATTTGCTTGATGGAATTGACTAGACGTGTTTGAGAGGTGACTAAATCACGCTGATTATTGGATATCAGGTAGAACAGGGAATGGATCCACTGTTGGTAGGCAGTAAACTGGTCCCAATGATGGGTAACAGCTGCTTGTAGAGACAAGATTTCTTGAACGTGGAGTCCCAACACCATCTGGTGATGGGCCAAGGTGGGCTGTACAAAGGATGACAGCAGATGATCAGCGGAGCCAGCCGCTGGGAGGGGGTGTTGTGGAAACTGAGGGGCCACAATTAACTCATAGTATTTGGCACGGCTAAACTGTAACTGAAGGCAAGGGATGGCTCTTTCCCAAGCTATCCAAAGGGCTACTGCCATGACTTAATCCAAGTCTGGGGTACCCATGGGGTAAGCAACTAGGCAGGGACCATTCCCAAGGTTCAGTAAAGTAGGGATAATAGGCAGGTTGGCAATATCTTCCTCAATAGGAGGGCTGGTAATTTCAGGTGAAGTTGAGTCTTGTATAGGTGGAGGCAAGGGACCTGAAAACGTAGATGCAAAAGGGATAACCAAGGGGCTTACAGCCCCTGTAGTGAGCACCATTTTTGCTGTGTTCTGAGGCACAGCACAGACTCACAACGGGAAATCATAACCTTAGGATTGTATTTGTACTAAGTCTTGGTTAGATGACAGGGAAGGCTATGTGATTACCTTGCGGCCCTGGAAGAATAATCTCTACTAGTTGTGGCTAGAGAGAGGCGCGGAAGTACTGGAAGACACAAAGACAAAAATGTGAATAAAACTTTCTTTTATCAGTGAATAGGAAAATGGAATATATAGTGGTTGACAATACCACAAAGCATTAACAGGACGGTAGGATCACTTGCCACCAGCATGAGTGGGGCAAGTGAGTTGCGCAGAGTCAAGAAACCAAACAATTGGATTTCCTGATTGTCGTAAATTGCGCTATTAATGCTATTTTGATTTGCCCTTCAAATATTGATAGTTGCAAAGATTTATCTGGTTTTGCATTTGAGTTCAGAAATTCCTTGCCTTCCGCAAATGGATCTGGTTCAATATCCACTCATTCCGGATTATTGTACCTGTCTGTGGTTGATCCTGGAATGACCTCATCCCAGCGTGACTCCCTCAGCCACTCTGTCTTTCTATTGAGTGATCTCCGTCCTTTGTCTACTATTTAAAGTAGAATCTTCTTCCTAATAAAGTTTAAGTTTATCCACATTTGTGTTGGCTTTTATAATCTTCAAGCCTTTCCTGTCCTTCTGCCAAAAGGACTTTTACATATTGTTTTCCAGGAAATTAAGGTATGTGCCCTTAATTTTGCCCTGAAGGCTAACCCAAGGCTAGCTTTGAACCTCAAATCTTTTGTAATAAAGATTTCCCGCCGTGTCCTCCAGGATGTTGTCCCCTGGAGCCAAACACAACAAAATGGTGCTCACTACAGGGCTGCAAGCCCCTTGGTTACCCTGTTCCCACACGCATTCTCTGGTCCCTCTCCCTTTGTTTCCAAAGTACCAGATCAACCCAAAGTTTCTAGTCCTCCCCTAGAAGAAGACATTATCAATGCTCCTGCAAATCCTATGGTATTGGTTCTGTCTCCCGGGCCCTTGTGGGCCCCCATCCTGCTTTCTCTCTCAACTATGAGCAAGCCCATGCTGCCGCCCGCTCCCTTCTTCACTCTGGCACGGTAGCCATGCACTCTATCCCTGGCCTCCATCCTGGGTACTCCTCCAAAGACCTGTACTCCTTCCTTTTGGACTTTGGTTCCCCCCCGCGTTGATGGAATCCATGGATACTATTGGCTTGTTGATTAACCAGATTATCCAACCTGCCCTAGTCCACCACCAACTTGCTTTGGGATCCCAGAATCAACTGCTAGATGCAGTAGCCTCCGCTGTCTCAAATAACCACGCTCAGAATTTGGCCTACCAAGAATGGTCACATAGTCTCTTTGCTTGTATTTCTGACAACCAGCGCGGCTTGTTGGCGTCACAGAAGTATTTAACCACCTCCCTGAATTCCCTTTGTTCCTCACTCCCTGGATACATAAAGGATCAAATATGTGAATTGGATGAACATCAGTCAGCCTGGCGTGAGCAAATTGAGGCTTTTCTGTTTAACCATTGGCAGGATTTTGAGACTCTGGTTAGTGAACTAAATCAATTCAGAGAGCATATCAACTTGCAACTCAAATTGATAGGAGCTCATGTTGATACTTGGGGCCTTCACCTGCAGCATCAATATGGTCTGGATAAGGCTGCACTAGTTGACACTCTATACCAAGTGCAAACTTATGTGGACAATCAGGTGGCTTCTATTGAGGTGACTCCTCCCGCTCCTCCTGTTGGGACCCCTTCTGATTTTGAAACCAAAGTATGAGAGGCCATCACTGAGCTCAAGGCTACCACTAGACGCCAAGCTTCTGTGCAACCTCCCCCTCCAGTTGAACCTATTCTTGACCCTTGTATTGCCTCCCTCACTGATCAGGTGGCTACTCTACAAGGTGAAATTGAGTACTTAAGACAGCGCCTCTCTAATTCTGAAGGTTCATCATCTGAATCTGAAGATGAAGATGAAGGTGAAGTTGTTAATACTCCTGCTCATGACAATCATGATTGTTGCCCTGGCTTAGAAGGTCAACCCTGGGTCTACTATGCGCGTGCTCTAGATCAACTTGCCAAAGTGACAAATGATGTAGCTGATAGGTAAGACACATTGGAAAGAGAGGTCCAAAACCTCTCCCGCTTTACAGAGACTCTAAATGGACAAGTTGCCCCCTTGGTCACTCAGGCCACCTCCCTGGCTACTTGTGTTAATGGGATTGCTGACACCTTGGCAGTACAACAAATCAAGATTGATGAATTTGGGACTGCTGCCACAACTGCTCAAGACATCAGTGGTCAGAATAGCTCTACCTTGGATACTTTAGAGAAAAGCCTTTGACTTCTCTGGGCTAGACAACTTACTGCTGAATTCAAATTTGAAGTCAACCCTCACATTAACGTCCTGAACCCTGGTGAGAACAGCCAGTCCTTTTCTTTGTCATCAACCCAAATTATAAGCCAACCTTCAAGCAGATATTTGATCCCAAGACCTCTACCATTGCTGCTTTTCTGACCATTTATGAAACTGCAATGTGTAGGGCTACTGACAAACTCAAGAAGGAACACATCCTTACCTGCCTCCATCCCACTTGCCAGGAAGTTGTGGTCCCCAAGCTCCCTTCTATTGTCATCTGGGAGGATATGAAGCACCTCCTTATTGAAGAGTTTGGAGGAGACCTCAGCTTGGAAGTCAAGAAGGATGCATTTATGCATATTGCTTTCAAACCCAAGGAGACTCTGGCTGAGTTCAAAGATTGTTTCTACATTGAAGGCCAACAGTTAATTACTAGTCAACAGTTAACTCCCCGGGAAGCTTACACAGCTTGTTCAAATGCTTGGAAGGTGAACCAGCTTCTATGCCTACACTTCAAGGCACACAAGGCTTCACTCACTTCCATGAATATTATTAAGACGCTCTTGCAAGACATGCATTTGACACATGGAGGTACGGTAGTGCGTGAGAATAAAGCCAATAATGCTGGGACTACCTCTTGTACGCCACGCATTATGACTCTGGGTACTAGTGGACAGGCTAAGAGACAGGGCTGCCATAACTGTGGCCAGATTGAACACCACTTGCGCACTTGCACAAATCCTCAAGTGGAAGGTTGCAATCCCAAGGAACAGGCAGGAAAAGAGAGGTCAGCTTAGACACAGAGACACTCTCTGCTGACCAATCTCCCCCATCTCCCCCTGATCCTCTGTCTGATGAGGAAGCTCCCTCTTCCTCTGGCCCAACTATTCTTCATCTGTTTCACAACCTCTCCAGTGATTCAGAGCCTGACAATTCTGATAGTGAAGACTCTGATAGTTATGGCTACTCCGCCCTGGCTGTTCCAGAAACTATCCAGGTACCCTACAAGCTTTGCTCTGGGAAGGCTACCACCACTTTCTGGGGACCTCCAAGTGAAGCTAAGTCCATGGTGGCTTGCCCTTACCTAGCTCAAGCCCATTGACCTCCCGTCTTGGTTGATTCTTCTGAGGAAGCAGCCAAGCTAGCCAAAGCCCTCTTCCAAAACGTAACTGTATCTCTCCCACTGCAGACTGTGTATAAGGAAATCCCTGTGTTACAGTGTATGCTGGACAAATGGGAAAAGGAGCTAGAGGCTGCACAAGATGTGTTGGCAGTCTTGCCTCCCTTTGGGAAAGATACAACCCATGTGAAAGTATCAATCCAAAAGGTCAAAATCAAGGCCATCTTGGACATGGGTTCCCCTGTCAATGTGGTATCATCCAAGTTAATGAAGAAACTTAATATGGCCCCTGACCTCAACTACACACAGTTGTATGGCACAGCTGGCATGGCCCAAACTTGAGCCATTGGTGCCTACTATGCTCTACCCATGAGGTTTGGGAAACTCCTTATTGCCTCCCCTGCTGTGGTCCTAGAGAACAAAAGCTATGACCTCTTGGTTGGTACTCAGTTCCTCCGCAAATATAACAGAATTGTAAACTTACAAGATGGATACCTTTTGCTCTTGGGATATGAAGTTCCTTTGATTTTTGAGGAACCTCCGCGCCTCCCAGGCAAAAATCTTAAAACTTGTGTGCTCAAGTACCCTACGTTTACTTCTCCCTCAAGTATAGGACTCACTCCTCCAACATGTGTACCCCTCCTCCTTCCTGCCCTGCAGAAGAAGGGGTACCCCTGCTAGCGCCAGCCGCTATCACCATCCCCCCGGGCTCTCAAGTGATGATCAACTCCCAGATTTCCTATGAGCTGCCTGAAAAGTCCTTCTTGGAGCTTTAATCACCTGAATCCTTAAGCTGTACCAAGCCTTGCCTGTGTAATGGGATTTTAGACCAAACCCACAAAGAGCCCATACAATTACTGCTTGCTAACCTGACGGCCCTGCCCATGCAAGTAACCAGAGGCCAGGTTGTGGGTCATGGTTGGGTACTTGGAGCAGAACAAATATCCTCCCTCTACCCCTTTAGAACTTTCAGTGATTTCAACCTACCTGAAGATGATCCGTAAGTTCTCTCCTTGTTCACTGCTGCTGATTTCCCCCAATTCTCTCCTGTTCAACAAAAGGACGTATTGGACCTACTCAATCAGTTCAGTGACATATTTGCCTCTGGACCTACAGACTATGGCCTAGCTAAGGGAGTCATCCATCAGATTGATACTGGGGATGTGCCTTTTTTTTGTGCTAAACCATACCACCGTAGTAGGGTGGAAGATGCTCAGGTGTCTAAAGAACTCAAGCAGCTTCTGGACGCTGGGTTACTGGCTCCTTCCCAAAGTCATTGGGCTTCCCTGTTACTGATCCTCAAGAAGAAAGATAGGGGACACCACATTGTAATGAATTATTGCCGTCTGAACTCTCTCACTAAGAAAGATTTGTACCCCTTGCCCAGAATTGACAATGCTCTCAGACGGCTGGGTGGTTCCAAGTTTTTCTCTTCCATGGATCTGGCTTTGGGGTACAGGCAGGTTGACCTATAACCTGAAGATCAAGAAAAGGCTGTGATCATCATGTCAGAGGGTCTCTTTGAACCCACTTGTATGCCTCAGGGACTATGCAATGCCCCTGCCACATTTCAGCGGGCTATGGAATCCATCTTACGAGACCTAAAACTCTCTTGTGTCCTTGTGTACCTTGATGATATTACTGTATTCAGCGCTACCTTTGCTGATCACTTGGAGCATCTCAAGGCTGTTTTTGTTAAGATCCATGAAGCTGGCCTGAAACTCAAACCCTCTAAATGCTCTTTCTTCAAGGAACGTCTTGAGTTTCTAGGACACTAAGTCACTCAGACTGGAGTCTGCCCCATGAATAACAAGGTGGAAGCCATTGACAAGATGCTACCTCCCACAAATCTTCAAGAGGTACAAGTATTCCTTGGTATGATGAGCTACTACCAACAATTCATCCCTGACTTTTCTGAACTGAGTGAACCCCTCATCCAACTGCTTTGCAACGTCCCCTTTGAGTGGACTGACAGCCAACAACAAGCACTCAAAGCGCTGAAGGCCAAGCTCACAGAGGCTCCTATCTTAGTCTATCCTGATTATGATAAAGAGTTCATCTTGTATACTAACACTGTAATAGAGGGGGGCTAAACTAATAAAGTCTGGCTCCCATCCTGGTGGGACCAACCACCAGGATGCCATTCTGTTCAAGACTGGGAGAGCCGCTCAAAGGGGCCTCCCAAAAGAGACCAGATGTGAAAGGGGAGGGAAGTATGCATCCAAAGCCATGACCATGGCTCCAGTAAGTAACCACAGAGAGCAATCCCAAGTGAAAGGGGCCTCTGTATTTGACTCAGGGATTTGGCGCAAGGGGGAAGGATTGACCAAGTCAGAAGAAGAAGTTTCAGTAGTCACAGATTTTAAAGGTGGCAACAACTCTTCAAGATGAGAAGACAACCAAGAGAACAACCCATAGGATCCTGGTTTGATGGGAATCTGGGTGAGATGCTCAATTACATTTGCAAAAAGACCAGGAATAAACTCAGAAGATCAAGAAATCAAGGAAAGTTTGCTCCAAAAGACTGGGTTTGAGGACCAGAACAAAAGGGAAATGGGCACCAGTATCCACACAGCCATCTTGTACCAAGGTGACAACATGATTTCAGCGGGTACCCTTCTTTTGCTAAGACTACTGGGGGGACGGACCAGGTGCACAGGTAAATAATAGGAAATGATCCAAATTAATATACTCAGAACAATTCCCAACAAAAACGATGGGCAGTCGGGCAGGCAGGCCAGGGAAGGCAGTTGGCAGGGACAATTAAGTGCTTGGGTAAATAACAGGGAATGGTCCAAGTTATTGTTCTCAGAACAATTCCTAACAAAAACAACGGGCAGACGGGCAGGCAGGCCAGAGAAAGCAGGAGCCGGGGACAACAGCGGGAGTTGGGATAAATACCTTTATTGTTAAACAAACTTTAAAATACAAAAGATTTGCAAAGTCAGGAGTTTATTCAACTATTGGAATTGGTAAGCAAGGGACCTGACGGCCCATGCTTCCATTTTATGCAAAAGGGGGGTGATAGGACGGGAGGGGTTATGAAAGGGGCTATCAGAGTGCAATCTAAAGGGGGCCTATTAAAGAGTACTAGCCAATCTTATCTTGGTTTGAGGCCCAGAAAATAGGGGCCGTGGGGCCGGATGTAAGACTTGGCCCCTTAATTGGCTAGAAGCCTTCTGATGACTCAGGGTGTTCATTTCCCCTAATGCCCTCCTCTGACGTCTCCACTGGAGAGCTCCGGAACCCAATTGTTTTGGGCCGGGGGACTCCTGGGCTGGAGGAATTAGCTACCTGGGACACCACTGGTCGCGGGTTTTGGTACCCAATTTCCCCAGGCCGCAGATTTGACCTTTCTAACTTCATGTGGCCCACATTTTTTGTTGGTTTGCTAATTGTTTCAGGACCGGGCGACACCAAGACAACAAGCAATCCAACCAAATTAATGTCTCCTCCACAGTTGGAGGGGACTCCAAAGGGGAAATGAGAACTTCAGCTGGGAAGGCCAACACAAAGTGTTTGTCTACCGTGTGGGCCAAGTCCTCCAGGTTTTGGAGGGGTTTTGCCTGCACGCAGGCCACCTTTTTCAATGGTCTGGGAAATACATCCCAATCCAGGGCCAAAGGTGGGCCACAGAACTTTACAGACGCTAGTGGAGTAGCTGTGGGTGCTATCCTTGCCCAACTCAACAATGAAGGTGTAGATTGACCTGTAGACTACTCATCAAGGGTCCTTAATAAGCACAAAAAGAACTACAGTGTTACTGAGAAGGAATGTTTGGCTGTACTGCATGCTGTGAAACAGTTTCAACATTACATTTATGGAACCCACTTCACGGTAGTCACCAATCACTCATCTCTCAAGTGGTTACAACAGCTAAAGGAACCTGAAGGTCGGTTAGCACATTGGGCTCTACGTCTGCAAGGGTATGATTTCACTGTGGTACACCGTCCTGGGGCCCAACATCAGAACACTGATGGCCTGTCAAGGATGCTAAACCTGGCTATTTACCCTGCTGATGCTGATTGACTATATGAGCTAATAGGGTATCCTGACTCTTGAACCACTGAGCCCAAAGGTATCCACCTAGCTCTACAGACCATATCCAAGGACACCATAATTTGTGATAGACAACTCTTCAAGAAGGTTTACAATGCCTACCTACCTTACGTTTGCCCCAGTATGAGGATAGCCATCATCCTCCAGGCTCACATTGATACTATCCATTGAGGTATAGCCAAGACTCATGACTGGTTGTGCAAAAACTTCTCCTGGGAAAACATGCGCCTCTTGATCCCTGATGTCCTTGCCTCCTGCCATTCTTGTCAAATCCAACGTCCTTGTCCTTCCCAACACCAGTTTCAACTCATCCCTCCAAAGCATGCCTTTCATACAGTGAGTATTGATGCTGTTGGGCCCTTCCCCTGTTCTAGGTTGGGATTTTGGTTTATCCTGGTTGCTTTAGACCACTTTAGCAAATGGGTTGAAGCCAGAGCAACAAAAGATATAACGGCTAGGACGACGGCTACTTTCTTGCTGCAAGACATCTTCTATTGACATGGCTGCCCTCAAGTCCTGCTCTCAGACAATGGTACCAACTTTAATGCTTGCCTCATCATCTCTATTTTCAAAGCTATAGGGACTCATCAGTTGTTCTCTGCGCCATATAATCCCTCCACCAATGGAACTGTCAAACGTGCCAACTCCACCCTAGTATCCATCATGAGAAAACTCATACTCTCTGACGCTGCAAATTGGGACTTGTTCCTCCCTGCCGCCCTCTTTGCCTACCACCTTAGTAGACATCAGTTGACTGTTCAATCCCCTTTTGCCATGCTTTATGGACGTGAGGTCACTACCCCATCAATCTTGGGATCTCCTCTGATTGATTATGATACATCTGCAAATCCTGAGACCCACGTGAAAGACCTAACCAACTGTATCATTGACATCCAGGTCATCACCTACTCCACTGCTTATAAAGTTAAGGCTTTTGAGCTCTCTCCATCCAATGCTTCTAGAGCCCCCCTCCTCAAATACCAGATAGGCAATCTAGTTCTCTACTACCAGAATTGTACAGGTGGTAGAGCCCACAAGCTGAATTCCCTCTGGGTTGGGCCCTGTGAGGTTACCTTCAAGAAGGGCTTCGAGCACACTGTAAAGCTACTATTGTCTGGCTGTCCCTTTGCCTGTGTCCACTCCAAATTCCTTTGCAAGTATCAACTCCCTCTGTCTAATCTTGAGGGGGAGATGTTGTAAATTGCGCTATTAATGCTATTTCAATTTGCCCTTTGAATATTGATAGTTGCAAAGATTTATCTGGTTTCGCATTTGAGTTCGGAAATTTCTTGCCTTCTGCAAATGGGTCTAGTTCAATATCCATCCATTCCAGATTATTGTACCTGCCCTTGTCTGATCCTGGTATTACCTCACTCTAATCTGACCCCCTCAGCCACTCTGTCTTCCTATTGAGTGATCTATGTCCTTTGTCTACTATTTAAAGTAGAATCTTTATTCCCAATAAAGTTTAAGTTTATCCACATTTGTGTTGGCTTTTATAATCTTCAAGCTTTTCCTGTCCTTTCTGCCAAAAGGACTTTTACATCTTGTTTTCCAGGAAATTAAGGTATGTGCCCTTAATTTTGCCCTGAGGGCTAACCCAAGGCTAGCTTCAAACCTCAAATCTTTTGTAATAAAGATTTCCCGCCGTATCCTCCAGGATGTTGTCCCCTGGAGCCAAACACAACACTGATTCAGTCATTAACTCATTTTGAGAGGCAAAAGATAAAGCAAGGGATTTGTCTTTGAAATGGCCCACCAAAGGCAAAATCAACACATGGTGAATAGCGGCATTCACAACATCTACTATCAGCATAGAGTAGGAGTACGCGCTCACAAGCTAGATATGTTGTGGGTTGGACCTCTAGAAATGACCTTCAAACAAGGGTTAGAGTACACTGTGAAACTCCTCTTTAGTGGTCGTCTGTTTGCCTGAGTGCATGTAAAGTTCCTCTGCAAGTACTACCCCCCTAAGGCCAATCTAGAGGGGGGTGTTACATTATTGAATGGATCATCCAAAACTTAGTCCGTTTATGTTAAGGGTAATAGAACATCCTGATTGCCCACTCATTTTTCCGTGTTTGCTATTTTATGCCTGTTAACTTGTTTAATTGCTCCTAAAAAGCACCATTTGAATCAAAAGCTTATTGTTCATAGAGCTCAGTCTTTTTTCCTGTGGCTAATAATAGAATCAAAGCATTTAAGAGCCACTTCCCTCCATTTGGCAAGGCACATGAAACCGGTTGTTTTCTTGCCCAGGCACTTTCCAATGCTGATTTTTCACTGCCTTCATATGGCAAGTCCTTTTTTGGTGCCTCTTTTTCTTTGGCAATAATTCCCCTGCCCCCACTATATAACCTTCTAACATATCAAATAAAGAACCAGTTTTGTCTTATTATCTTCTTATATTCTTCTGTCCTTACCCAGGCTGTCACTATACCACAACATGTATAGTATTAAGATAAAGAAGTAGTAAACTAACTATTCATAGAAATCAGCACCCAGGCTGCATATTTTAGTATAGGGGGCAATTTTACAAATGCTGCTATTCACCATGTTTCAATTTTGCCTTTGATGGGTTATTTCAAGGACAAATCTCTATCTTTTGCTTTTGCCTCTCAAAAGGAGTCTATATCTAAACTGGGAAATACAATTGTTTGTTTTCCTGACTCTGTGTAACTCACTTGCCCCACTCATACTTGTGGCAAGCAATCCTACCGATCCATGTACTGTTTTGTGGTAAAGCTACACAGTATATATTCCTTTTAATATTCCTAATAAAAATTAAGCTCTATTCACATTTTTGTCTTTGTGTCTTCCAGTACTTTGGTGCCTCTCTCTAGTAACGCCTAGTAGATCTTATTCAATCAGGGCCATAAGGTAATTGCATAGCCTTCCCTGCCATTCTAACTGAGACTTAGTATAAATCCAATCCTAAGGTAGGATTCCCTGTTGTGTGTCTGTGCTGTGCCTCAGAACACAACACCTTGCCCCAACCAGAAGAGACAGGATTCTGTCAGCCTGCTAAGTATCAAGACTGGAGGTTTGAAATCAACATTGGAACCCCTGTAAATGAATCCTGACCCTCCAAAGGCTACTTGAGTCACAAAAAGTGGACAGGAACCCGCCAACTTGTTAAGTTGCAAACCCAAGCTGTCAAATTACTCCAAGAACCGCCAGGCTCTTAAATATGATTCCCCAAATAGACATCAGATTGATAGTAACTGCGTGCCACAAAAGACCCAGAGCTATGCTGAAGTTGTAGCTTGCCTAAAGGAGGTTACAACAAGGCCTCCTGCCATTCCTGCCAATGATACCAGCTAATGCCAGCCTCTAGTCCAGAATGGGTAATACAATTTGACCGCTAAGGTGATGTGTTGAATAGTGGCAGCAGAACAAAGCATTGTCACTTCTGTTCATTAGAGCAAGCACAACTAGGATCTGCCGCCCATAAAACTAGAAGCCAAGGACTGATCCCTGCCAGTGAACTTTCCCCAGACCTGAAGTCCGCAAAAAGCAAAGAATCAAAACCACCTGGTATAAGAACCCGGTGGGATGGAGATGACCTCATTGTAATTTTGATAATAAAGCTTTATAAACCTTTGGTTTGAACAAATCTTACCTTATTTAGTCTTAGTGATCTTTGATCTTAACTCCGGTCAAGTAGACAATCAGGCAACTGCCCCTTCAAGAGACCAACCTGCTGACCCGCCCCAGGCACTATACCGTCCCCCTGGAGTCCTCTTTGGACCTGTTCATTTTACTGAATACCTGCCCAACCCCGCCTACTCAGAGTACAACTTGGAGACCATCCTCATTGCTGATCCCTTGGCAAGGACTAGAGGAACCAAATACATAGGACACAAAGGAAAGAGGATCAATGTGCTGCCCTTATTTTTCACAGACAAGTACAATTATCTGCCTACATACTTTGTCCCTATGACTCCACCCTTAACCCCAAAACCCAACTGCCCAATGGAACCCACCCCCACCACTGAGACCACGTCCACTCAACTGTTTGGAGTACTCTACATTACTTTGATGGTAATGGTAGACACTATGGTGCCCAATTCAGGGCCCTGGTCTTTGCTTAGGCAATCTGTATCCTATATTATCAAGTTAGCACCCATCCTATGATGGGTATTACCCACTGGCCAGGCTTTACTCTGTCCCAATTCAACCAATGCCTCCATCTATGCCTGGCTTCCTGACAGTAAGGCAGGTCAAGGGCAGCAGATTAAAAAAAAATTTGGGCAAATTCTTGGCAGAAGTTTGCCAAGTCCAGGAAACTTCTGACCTCCTTGTGGTTCTTAGGTTTAGGCCATGACGTCACAGCTTCTGTTTTGTTGGATGTCATAGAAAATCCTCTTTTCAATAAATTGTATCCCAAGAACTCTACTTCTTCTTAAAAAACTCACATTTCTGGAGTTTAACAAAGAGTCTGTGTTCCTTGAAGCATTGTAGGACAGCTTGAAGGTGTTTGACATGTTCTTTGGGGGTGCAGATGTAGAGGAGGATGCCATCTAAGTAGGCTACACAACACTGATCCTTGAGTCCTCCCAAGACCACTTCCACAATAGTTTGAATTTTCTGGGCGTGTTGCATAACCCAAACCGCATAACCAGGTATTTGTAGAGACCTTGTCTAGTCTTGAAGGCAGTCTTCCATTTGTCACCAGGCCTGATCCAGATCTGGTTAAAGGCATCCCTCAAATTGACCTTTGAGAAGATGCTGGCTCCTAAAAGCTAGTATTAGAGATCTTTGGAATTTGTTTACAGGGTATCTGTTTTTAACAGTGATGCTGTTTAGTTCTTGGTAGTTGACGCAAGGATGTAGGTTGCTGTCTTTCTTTTTAAAAAACAGTAAAGGGGATGAACAAGGGGATTTTTAGACGCATATATCCCTTCTTTAACATCTTTTCCTATTACTCTCTTAAGGTGGCTTTTCCCTTCATGTTACAACTGTAGAAAGGTCCATGCTTAGGTTGGGTTTCTGGGAGGAGGTCAATGGCGTGGTCAAACTGACTGTGTTTGGGCAAGGTAGTGGCTTCTTCTTCTGAGAAGACAGCCTCCCAAGGCTTCAAAAAATTTTGAATCTCAGCTTTGCAGGATTCCATGGTGATGTTGTTTAAATCAGGGGTCTGCTGAGGGTTCAAACAGTTAATCTCAAAGGTTTGGCTCTCATGAGTGACAGTCACCTGATGGTTCTTATAGTTCAAGTTCAATCAGTGGTCAACCCACCATTCAAACCCTATTGCTAAAAGTTTGGGAAGCTTCTCCATGACGTGGAATCTGGTGGGCAGGAGTTTCCCATTTAGCTTCAGGGAGACGGACTCTTCACATTTCTGGGACAGGTCTTTTGTCTTGTTACCCAAGGTTACCAGTCAGGAGTTTCCCTGGATTGGTACACCAAGTTTCTCATCTAGACTACATCCATGTAGTTGAGGTTTGCCCCACTGTCTAGGAGGGCTACAGTGTTCACCTCATGGTCATGGTAACATAAAGTAGTGACATTTATAGGATAAGACTGGGAAGCATTGTTTATTGCTGAAATGATGGCTCCTTGGGTTCCATTGGAGCGGCTAGTGCAGTCCTTGGATAAGTGGTCACTCTGGTGGCAATAGAAGCCTAGTCTATTTCTGACGTGGTGTTGGTACTCTTCTGGGGTTATGTTCAAATGGGTCCTACTAGCATCAGGAGTTTGGTTGCTCCAAAACTGGTCAGTATGGCACCCTTGTTATTGGCTGAAGTCCATGCCTCTGGAAATAGCCAGGAGCTCCTCTTTGGGGAGGTTGCATTGGTGGTGTCTCATTAGGTTGGTGTGGTGTGGGTTCAGACCATTTCTAAAATGCAACCCTGATATTTTGTCAGGAATATCAGCGGCCTCTGCCAGACAAAGAAATTTTTGTATGTAGGTCTCCAGATTTTCCCTGACTTGGGTCAGGCATATGAGCCCCATGTAAGCTTAGATCTTTGCCCCAGTGGGGGTGGCTGTAGAGTCCATTCTCTCCAGGAATTAGTTTTAGGAGAGTATGAGGTCTGGGTCTTCCTCAAGGCTGGTCAAGAAGGTTTCTCTAGCGTCATTCTTTATTGGTCAGCCACCATCATAACCTTCTGATTCTTGTCTCTGAAGCTCTTAGGGTGAGCACGGCACAGGGCGTTTATCATGATCATTCCTTCTCTGAAACCAGTCAAGCCCATTTTTGGCATGTCAGGAAAGTTTGTAGGGGCAACAGTATTTTGGTTAGAGGTGAAGATTGTCACAGTCTGGACCTGGGATGGCTTGGCAACAATTTCTTCTTGGTTTTTGTTTGTTTCTTGTTTCTTGGTCATATACTGTCTTAAGTAGTAAGCTGAGGTCAAAAATAAAAGCATACAAGATGCCTCTATAATCAAAGAAGAATAGGGGCCCAGGGTTACTAGTTTTTTATGGTTGACATACTGTCACAGCCCATACCAGAGTCCAACTAGACTCCCACAGGGGAGAAAGGCCAGGCCTAGAAGGTCATGATCACAATAGGCGTGATTCTGACCAGATAGTTGACTGCAGTAGCTAGAGAACACCAACTCCCAGTATGGGGCACAACCTGGTTGGCCAGCCCCAATACTGTGATATAGACAAATCCCAACTTACTGAAATCCTGAGCAGGAGGCGCAATGGGTGGAAGATGAGTAGTAGAAATCTCCTTCATGCTGGGTGGTACAGTCACTCTTGGGTGGCTAGAAAGGAGATCCAGGTGGTGGGGAGGTAGAACTCCAAGTCAAGAACTCTAGACAGTTTGGTAAAAAAAGATGGGAGCTGAACCAGGTGGGAGTGAATAGGTGTGTTTATAATGTGTAGTAGATTCACAAATAGATGCAAACAGAATAATTATATTAGAGAAAAAATAGATAATTCCTGCAAGAAAACAATGGGTTCTGGGCATATAATTTTTTATTTCAAGATTTCAACAGTAAGGAGAGATTTTCCTCCTCACTACTTATAATTACTGGTAATTTTGTTGCCTTTTGTGCCACCTGAAATCCGATGCCATCAATTCCAGTTAAACTTACAATTTTGATAGGAATTTTTGTACTTGGGCCTGGAGGTAGATAAGGATTGGTTATTATAACAGGAACCTTGTTTGAGTAGCACCATATAAGATGCCACAGCTATTTATAGAACCTGCAAGCAATCATGCACCCAAAGTGTGATCAAACAATTGCGCTCCTGATGTGTCTTTTCCTGATAATTCAGAGGGCAGAATTTGTTAATTGAATCAAAGCCAGGGTTCAAGGCCTGTGTGCCTCTCAAATCCTGGGCCATTTGTTAATTACAAAGAGGGGTATTTTTCTCTGGGAGACAACTGGTGAAGGTTTCCAGGCTGTGGATTGTTTGGCCTCTAAGAAGGCCATCTGGCTGTCCAGAGCATTCTGGGCCCTGACAGGGGGTGCTTCTTCAGGAGGGGCATAATAGTAAGCTGCACCCTGTAGCTTACTACTCAAGGAAGTTCACTCCTTCTGAGTTAAACCACCCCATCTACAATAAAGATATACTTGCTATCATCCAGTACTTGAAACATTTGAAAAGATACTTGTGTCACGCCAACCACCCAATTAGAATCATGACCAATCATAAAAACCTGACATCCTTCTTCAAACCGCAACAACTAAATCAGCGCCAAGCTAGATGGGCCCTATTCCTAGCATATTATACTTAAAAATCAGCTAAAACCTGGCAAGATCAAAATTGTACCTGATGCCTTAAGCCAAAGAGCAGATTTTTTCCTAGAACTAAAGAAATTGAGGAATTAAAACTATTTCCTTGCTGTCTCCAAACATGATTGAGCCAATGCTTCTATTCCTGGGACTAGCCAGTAAAAGGGAATAAATTCAACAAGCCCAGTCCGTAGACCAGCACTGCATCTCCATCACGGAGGACTTAAAGAAAGATATCAACAGTTGATACTACCAAAATGGTTACTCTCTATACAGAAACACCCTGCAGCTACACGGACGCACCTATGTACTGGAAGGTCCACTGCGCTTAGAGATACTGAAGGAATACCACAACTCCCCCATGTCAGGACACCCTGGGCGTACAAAGACTCTCAAAGGAATTCAGAGAACCTAAATGTGGCCCAGGATGAAGCCAGAGATTGAAGGATACCTCAGTGGTTGTGAGACATGTGGACACACCAAGCCTAAGCAAGGAAAGTCAGAAGAATTACTACAACTCTTCCAGATTGCAGAAGGCCCTTGGAAGTCAGTATCTATGGGCTACATTGTGGAACTGCCTAATTCAAAGAAATTTAATGTATCTTTGTAATTTTTAACTGTTTCACCAAAATAGCTCACTTCATACCAACAACAACCAAAGTACTGCAAAGGAAACAGCCACCCTATTCAGGAATCAAGTATTCATGAACTACAGGCTCCCACAAGAAGTGATCTCAGATAGAGGCCCTCAATTCACCTTCAAGTTTTGGGCCCAAATCCTAAAGAACTTGGGAATAAAAAAGTTGTTGTCTACTTCATATCATCCTCAGAGCAACAGGCAGACCAAGAGAGTAAACCAGGTCCTCTAACATTATTTACAATGCTATGTAAACTCGGATGATAACAACTGGGTAATACACCTACCAATGGCTCATTTTGCGTACAAAAATCAAGACCACAGCTCTACCTGTATGTCCCCCTTCAAAGCCAACTACCAATTCAACCCCAAATAGAATGCCCCTCCCGCAGAGAAATCCAACACCCAGAGGGATGTGATTAGGTAAGCAACATCCACATGTGCCAAGAAGAATGTGCCCAGAGCCCGAGAAGAGCAGTACAAGTATACAAGGACTTTGCTGACAAGAAACAAAGCCCTAGTTCCCAAATTAAAGTAGACAACCTTGTTTATCTCAGCGCAAAGAACATCTAAACCACTGCCTCATGCGCTAACTTGAGTCCCTGACAAACAGGTCCTTACAAGGTCTTACAGCATATTGGTGCCATAGCGTACCCACTAGAGCTGCCCCCCTGGATGGGAGATTCATGATGTATTCCATCAATTCCTGTTAAAAAAAGAAATGACCTTCTCTCCTTCATCAGATAGTGAGAACTGCTTCCCCTCTCATCAAAGTAGGAAGCTTCACAGAACACAAGTTCAAAGCCATCCTGGGACACAAACTCTGATACCAAAAACCTCATTTTCTGGTCAAATGGAAAGGGTACCCCAATGAAGAGAATACTTGGGAACCATAATCCAACCTGGAGAATGCTGCAACTCTGCTGAAGGAATATAAATCTCAGAATAAAGAGTCGCGCTCTGCAAGCGCAACTTTGATAGGGGATGATGTCAGGGCCCAGAATGCCCTGGACAACCAGCTGGCCTTCTTAGAGGCCAAGCAACCCACATCCTGGAAATCTTTAACAATTGTCTCCTAGAGCAATAAGCCCCCTTTTGATTAACAAATGTCCTAGGATTTGAGAGGCACACAAGCCTTGAACCCTGGCTTTGATTCTATTAACAAATTCAGTCCTCTTAATTATTAGGAAATAATACATTGGGAGCGTGATTGTTCAATTGCGCAATTGGGTGCTTAATTGCTTGCAGGTTCTAAAAAAGCTGTGGCACCTTGGCATGCTGCAGCTCAAGAAAGGTTCCTGTTATGCTGACCAATAATAATTGATCCCTAAGCTCTAGTACGCAATCCCCAGGCAAAATTGCTAGTATGACTGAAAATGTTGCTACCAGATCCCTGGTGGCACAAAAGTCTGCACTTTTACCAGTAAGTATAATTAGTGAGGAGGAAAATCCCTTCTTGCTGTTGAAATCTTAAAAATAAACATCTTTATTGTCATGATCCCTTGTTTTCTTGAAAGAACTATCTATTTTTGCATCAATATAACTACTCTTTGTTGCAACCAAGTCTTGAGACTTGCCTGCTAACATATCTCACAATACACAGGGGGCGCTTGATGAGTCACCTCTTGATGTATCTAACAACATGAGTCAATCTGATGGCAATATTGAATGGCGGGCACTTCATCCAAATTAGGAGTGCTACCAATTTGACTGCTGATCTCTTCACAAGTTATTCCTTGGCTTCAAACCTTACCTGGAACTTCCCACTATGCCACCCCCTTGTGGCCTTGTGGCTTTCCCATATGGTATATTAATCACAATATTCTACAATAAACAATCCTTATTCTTATTACTCTGTCCTTTCTATTGGACTGTTGTCTTCCCCAATTCCAAATACTGAATCCTCATTGGTTTAGTTGCAACATCTTTTTGCATTTATTATTGATTCCACTACACTTTACAACCTCACATATCTTCTCCCTCCTGGCCACCAAGAGTGATCATTTACCCTCTATGCAGGAGATTCCTCCTACTTCCCCCTGCCAAAATTGCCTCCTGCCCAGGACTTCAATAAGTTGGGTTTTTTCTATATCACAGTATTGGGGCTGGCCAACCAGGTTGTGCCCCATACTGGGAGCTGACGTCCCCTAGCTACTACAATCAACTACCTGGTCAGAATTGCACCTATAGTTTACATGGCCTTCCAGGCCCGGCCTGCCTCTCTGTGGGAGTCCAGCCGGACTCTGGTATGGGCTGTGTCACTCAACCCAATTGAGGAGGTTTTTGGGTAGCTCAAGAGATTTGTCAAGAAAGGGGCGCCACCTGGGACTGATGATTTGTTCAATTTGCTACAAGTTGGTGTCCACACCCTCCCCGCTGAAACTGTGGCCAAATTCTATGGTCATGTGGATTTGTTTCTTCCTGTGTGCCTTGCCAAGCAGCCAATCAATTGAAGGCTTTGCTGTTCCCAATGTTTTTTTGCATTTAATTTCTTAATATTTGTTTTTATCTAGTTTAATTTATTTCAACTTTATTTCTGTGATTCCGCATATTGTGTTGGGTAAAATAAAAATTAACAAAGCAAAGCCAATTGAATGAATAAATGAATGGACAAATAAAACACAAGAAAATATGTTTTTTATTTTTATTATTTCATTTAGGTTGGTGTTTTTACGTTTTTTATACCATTCCAATTATATACTGTCATGTTTATAAAAAATTAACATAGCAATAAAGGTGAATAAATTAATACACAGTGTCAAGCCTCCGGAATAATGTAATAGACTTGACTATTATTCCCCTCTTTGATTGGTTATATGGTCAATTGCCAATTAGCTGGCTTGATTGAAGAAACATCAACTCGCCCTGTTCCTTGGATTTGGCCAATTGGTACACTGATGATTACCCCAAAGATTGATCCTGATCCAAGACTGGTCCGCGCTATGGGATTAGACCTAAACAAACTTGATGACCTGGGCCACAATCACAGAACGCTTAACAGCCAATAAGACAAAGTACTCAGGAACATTACTGCAAGATGATTTACACCAAACATTTGCATACAGGTTGCCTCAAATTCTATGACAGATATCTATGGTTGTTTAAGTGAATAATGCATGATGCAAAAACCCAGTAGATAGGGTAACTAAACTCGCATATGCATAAATCATAGACAAGATGCTGCCAATACATTAGTAAGATAAGCTGAGGCCCGTTAATCAATTGTAGTCCCATGCCAGACCAGCATGGCTGCCTAACTCTGGGGGCTGAAACTAGCAGTCTGGGGAACAGATAGACTGGCTAGTAAGAGTTAGAATCATCAGATTAATATCTGTCAAATGAGGGCTTATCTACCCTATATAAGGAGCTCTCCTGATTAGAGATTGAGCAGGAAAAAATTCACCCTTGGATTAAATATTGAAGATCTCTAAGTATAGTATAACTACTAGTCAACACCTATAGTCAGTTATATACAGATAGAGTGTGCCGTTGTCTATCTGCAGAATTGTGTTTCTTTTTCTACAGCTTTAGGACTCCGCCAAGGCATAGTAAATCCTTAGAACCAATTGGTAGCTACTGACTGTCGCCATACAGTCTACTATCAACATCCCCACATTAATGTCCACTAATAAAAACAATACCTCAAGACCCCAAAATCTTGACACATGGATTGTTTTTTATTATGTATTTATTTGTTGAATATAGATGGTTTGAGTAGATAGTTTTTAAAATAAAAAAATTATATATAAAAATTTAAAACAATATTTAGATGTAGACTTTTATTGGGGGTGAGAGCGGCAGAATTCAAGGACATTGTGAAGAAATAGACTAGTGATTTCTATTGACAGCGCATATGTTGACATTGGACCTGTACTAAATAAATTGCAGCAGGAAAAATAGGGAGCATTGTGACACAATTGTTTAGGAGGATTTTTCTGGTGGAGCAGCCATCTCATAGATGGAGCAAGAATAACTGAATCCTGAATAACATGCTCTATTAAGCTGTATCCAGGGGCAATTTTTTTGTCTAATAAATAGCGCACTAAATCCAGTTTTATTATCATATCAGACCAGTTGCAGGCTTCTTCTTTAAGTCACATCAGTACATCAAGGCCTAGGTAAACAATCAAGTGAAGTCTATGTCCCGCAAACAGGGCATAGAACTCACAAATTTTATTATAAAGGGTACTAATTTTATTCTTAAAGGATGTAGTGGTGAAGGTTTTTTCCATTGTTTTTGGTATACCAGTCTTTTCATAGCACCAGGAGGCCCTGAAATCTCCAAAGACGCCTACAAAAGCAGGCATGATGGCAGCAGAACTATAGTTAAGTTTTGTTATTTTTTCTTTGAAATTTTTTAGGATGTATGATAGTTTGTGCTCAGTGGGGTAACAGAAACAGAATTCTTCTTGTCCTCTTTCCATCTCAGGTAGGTTTTGGTATGGCATAATTTGGATGAAATCCCATACAAGCATGATAAAGAGCTTGTGGAAGCCAGGGAGCAGAACTTAGTGGTCAAGTTGCAGGTTGTGGGCCGCGGCCAAAGCCAAGACCCTCCATTTGATGTCATATTGCTTTGATTGGAGTGATGTAAGTTGTTCTTGTGTTGTAGGATAATTTTATTTGATTTTTTGATCATTTCAGAGGAAACAGCTGGCGTCAGGACCAGCTGACGCCTACGTGGGGGACATAGTTGCTGTAGATTGTTTGCAATATGTACAATTTCAGATACTGGCAGACTTTTCCTTCTGTTTCTTCTAAATAAAAAAGTTAGTAAATCTTTTTATTCATTTTCATTATATTTTTTACCTTATTCTATATCCTCACCTGTTGCCCCCTTGACAGGGGCTGCTTCACAGGACTTGTCACTAGTTGGTTGCTGGTCTTCTTTTGGTTTTTGTTTCTTTTTATTTTTTATCTTCTCAAACATCTCAGGGTCCCTTGACCATGCCTCCACAGTTGCAAACCCCTGTGGCTTGAACTGTAGATTGGCAAGAACATCTTTTTGTATGTTTAGGAGCCTAGTTTTAAGTTTGTTGGTAGCATTGTGAATCTTCTTCTTCACAGCCTTCAAAGTAAGTTTGTCTAGTTTGTTGCCTTTTAACACCACCTCCTTTAGCATGTCCTTCACCTTTTGATTGACCTCTTTGATTTTAGCCACCACCGCATCCAATTCCTTTATCATTGCCTCCAATTCTGCCATATTTTCCTTGGGATTATCCTAGCCCTTTTTATACCAATAAAATATCCCAATAAACTAAATCTATTATATTATAGCTAATAAAGCTAATAAAAAATCATAAGTAAAAACAGGATATATTTATTTAAACTCTAAGTGCTACCTTTCAGTTGGAATTGATAATATGTATATTTATTGTGTATAGAATCCTATTCATAGTATCATTAACAACATATTTTATCATGTATATGTTCTTTCCAAGTAACACATTATTTATTCTTGAATAAATATGCCAAGTTTGACCCAAAGTACATATTTTTTAAAGTATAACCACTTTAACAGGTTATATCTAGATCATTTATTTTAGAGATATGTGTTGTAATGGATTATTTCAATTAAGTATATTGTTTTCTATTATAACTTTAATATATTCAAAGTACTACAATAAAGAGAATTTAAAAACTACAAGTGCTAAGGACCAACCAATCAGAATGGGTGTACATGAGGTGTCTTTGTGCTTATATCAGACCAGACACACCTCAGTTAGTGCAACCAGTTTAACTTAATTAAATAAGCCTGGTGAAAAATGACATGTCTTTGTTTGTGTCAAAACCGCAGGCTCGACCCACCAGCAAGGTTCCAACCAAGCGGGTTTGTGACCTGCAATCCAATTACCCGGCCACTCAAAGCCAAACCCAGAAGTCAACTCGGATTACCAAATCAGTCAACATGAGCAAATGATGATTCCTCACAGTGGATACCTCAATTTAGCGCTTGACTCATTAACAGGATCAAGCCACCCCCTCTTCCATCCAGCTGTGTGATCACCAATCATGTTCCTTCTATCCATTGATTCACAATAGCTATATAATCACTATCTCACAATAAAGATTATTATCTATCCTCTAAATCTTTTTCCCCTTGTAACTCTGCTAAAACAGCACAGTTACAACATTTGCAAATCAGCACGCCAACTTGTGGCCACTCTAGCACCAGAGAACCCAGAGGTCTGGTGCTAGAGTGTCAGGAATATTCCTGGCATAAACCAAATTCTTACTGGAGGGCAATGTTGGAAAGGAATAGAATGAATTTTCTGTTAAAGATGCCAAATTAATAAGGATTCTCCCCTTTAATTGTGGGAAATAAAAATCAAACAGAGGGGAAAATGGAACTTAATAACTGCCAGAATAATTTATCATCCAAACAGGCGCCTGCCACGCCTGCCAGCACCCTCTGTCAGCCTCCCAGCCAGCCGCCAGCGCGCCTCCTGCCAACCCCCCACCGCCCAGCCAGCCGTTAGAGAGGCTCCTGTCAGCCAGTTTCCCACCAGCCAGGCCCCTTTCAGCCACCTGCTTGCCTAGCCAGCCGCCAGTGGGCCCACTACCCTCCCACCTGCTCGCTCCCTGGGTCCCAGCTCCCACTCTCCAGCCAATCATAAAATCCCACCCAATGCAGCCAATCAAATAAGTCCCTGGAAACAGGGCAAACATTAGAAAACAATTCCTGGCCACCAGAAGAGGGCCAAATTCAAGTGCAAAAAATGAACAACAATTTTACACAAAACCAATGGGACCCTGAACCCCAGGTCACATGGTTGAGACCAAACCCCAACCAAACAAATCCTTCCAAGACAAAAATAGTTTTTGGAAATCAAATGAGCTGTTTCCATCACCTGAACCCATGCCAAGAAGAGATTATTGGTTCTGGTCAAGAATGGTCAAACTCCCAACATATTGTCAAAGAACAAGAGTTTGGCCACCTTCTCAAACCCTAATTACCAATCCCATTTTCCAAACTTTTGGGTTCTCCAATCCCTTGTTTTCATTCCCACTTGTAAAACTTTGCACAGTGAGAAGCACTATAAATAAGGGACTCCTCCTCAGTATTAGTGTGTGCTATTATTGAGTTTAATACCATCAATAAAGCTAATCTTACTTAAAATCTTAAGTTCACTTCAACTAGTTTGCCCCAGCCAACCTCCTCCAATCCAAGGAAAATGAATCATTTCATCTCAAAGCTGTGCTTACAGCTTGCCTTGGGATTAGAGGCTATCAACAGGGATCAGAGTTCTTTGGACACTCATCAAAAAAGCTAGTTCATGATCCCCACTATGACCCTGGACAACTCAACTCCTCCCACACTGGTTCCTGGCCTCCCCTGGTGTCTCTGCATTCCACCCTGTCCTTTGTGGTGTACACCTTCATGTACTATGTGTTGGCCTACTTTGTGGAGAGCTTTGGGAGATACAACATCCATTCTAAGATCTTCTGCTGGTTGATGACTATCTATCCAATTGTCACCAATATGACTGGTTTCCAACTTTCCAATCTCCTGCCATACCTGCTGCAAGTAGTACCTACCGTATCTGGGTATTACATAGAGTGACCACAAGTTGGTGTGCCAATTTGCAAACAAAGACATGTCTTTTTTTCACCAGGCTTATTTCATCAAGTTAAACTGGTTGCACTAACTGAGGTGTGTCTGGTCTGAGCCAAGCACAAAGACGCCACATATACACCTATTCTGATTGGCTGGTCTTTAACACTTGTAGTTTTTAAATTCACTTTATTGTAGTGCTTCAAATATATTAAAGTTATAATAGAAAATAATACAGTAGTTTCAAAAGCTATGAAACAAGCAAAATGAACTCATATTCAAGTAAAATTGAAAATAAATGAATTTATATTGATTTACAATAGATTTAAGTTCATTTCAATTTTGCTTAAATATGAATTCATTTTGCTTAAATCTGAGTTTGTTTTTTTTGTTGCCATAGCTTTTAAAACTACTGTATAATTAATAATTATTAAAGCAGCCAAATTTAACTTTTGGCATGATAAAAATCAATCCCCACTTTATCTAAATGTAAATTATTTATTAAACTATAAAAACTTGTAAAGATCAAACCAATATAAATTAAAAATAAAAATTAATGGGGACAAGTTTTATTGGGGGAATGAGATTGGGCGGTGTATATTAGGTGGCAGAATGGGTTTAGGGGGGAGGACTTGATTGATTGATGGGGTTGATGCTGGTTGCCTGAGAGGATCAAATGGGGACTAGGGCATTTGAAGGACCCAATAGGAATTGGGTGCCTTGATTGGCTTGGAGCAATTGATTGTACAAGACATCATATTTGTTGCGCTTTTTGAATTACAGCGCCACAATTATTTGAGATTATAGGGCACAGGACATTTGCCAGAATACATTAATATGTAAGGATATGAGTAGTATTGTATCAGAAGAGCCAGGATTGAATAGAACCATTATTGTTGCCCGTGCAATGGCTTCTGATTGCGCAGAAGCACTTAAAGATTAGGATAAAGGTCAAAAAAGATTAAAGATAAAATAAAGATGGTACAAAGATGATTTTATTGTAAATGATTAATTCTTCTTATACCTTCTACAAGGGTAATCTCTGGGCTGCTAGCAATGTCTTCTAGGACATTCTAACACACACCCTAATTTGGGTAATTATTAATCTAGGTCTGGTGCTTCTTGCATGTCAACCAATAGAATATCTTCATCTTCACCCAGCACAGGTGATCCTTACTGGCGTAGAATAATTTAGTTACTTCAGGATTACTTCCTGATTCCTTAGCATACTTCAGCTTAATGCTTATTAATGTGACAATTAAGGGAATTCAGATTATGGGGAATCAAACCCAGCTCTTCAGCGCTTGATTTAAAATTAAGGCGGCGCTGTGGCGCCTGCAATATTTGCCAGGTGGCGCCGCAGCGCTTGCAATAATTCTCAGTTGGCGTGGCAGTGCTTGACGTAAAATCAGTTTGGCGCTTTGGTGCCTAGTCCAATTGCTAGGCAGCGCCGCGGCGCTTTGTGTATTTTTAAAGTGCTGTGGCGGCGCTTATCATTGGCTAGTTTAAGGCCCAGGTCAGCAGACTGCTGCTGATCCAATATGCATATAATTTATACTACCAATTTATATTATTTGGTAGTTGCAATTCATATCTGCAAGCTCCATCATAATTAATATCATTGTATTTTGTACTGTTAATTTATGGATTTGGTTGTAGCAATCCCAATCTGTGGGCTCTGTCATAATTGGCATCATTACTTGGTCAAAATTCCCAACATATCCCCCCCACTTGACCAAGCACTACTTCCTTTCTTTCTAAGATGAACCCAACCAACAACAACAAACACCAAAGTATGTGCCAAGCATACGGCACTATGATGGCCACCATGGGTGAGGCAGAGTATAATGCCTTCCGTAAAATGCCCCACTCTGTGAGGATTGCCTTCCTCAACCGTCTTTGCTCCAGCAAGGACAATTCTGCAAGCAAGACTGCGCCACCACTGTGGCTGACTCTGTCCCTAATTCCGCTCTCAGCTCCAATGCTGGTGATCTTTTAAAGAGGATTCCTTGTTTGATGAGCCTCCTCCTGTCTCCAGTATGCCTCTTTTCCTTGGTCCTTCTGGTGCTTTGTGCCTATTCTTGCAGCACTTGCCTTCCTCTGATGAGCCTCTGGCCACCCCATTGTTGATGCTTTGCAGTTGGCGCAACTCGGACAAAGTTCTGATGGACTATCCTGACTTACTAAGTAAGTTTGGTGTGTGCCACCATGAGGAAACCATGTACAGTTTTGTACAGGCAATGCACTCCAACAAGGATGCCATGACTATCATCTGTGCCAGGGAGCTATATCATGGCCGCTATGATGCTTCTTGTTTGGCTGCTGAGGTGCGCCTTGGTCTGCAGTCCGCTTCCTTGGCGTCTGCTCAGATCTCTGCCCAGCACGCCCACATCATTGCCATCTGTAATGACTTTATAGATGAGGTGGTTCAGATTTGGGCCCTTGAGCTTGCTGCTGACCTGGCATTCCATCAAACCCTGGACCTTCCTATCCAGGCCAACACCAGTCAGCGCTTCTTGGCTACCTTTAAGGCGTTCCTCCTGGCGGTGAGCACTGGCGACACCAGTTTATATCTTCCCTTGGCTGCCGCTGCATGTCACTTCATGTGGTACGCTCCCAATAGCTGCCAGCCAGGCCAGCCAGGGTACACTAGTTGTTGCCTGGATCACTATTGTGCTCTGGCTTATCAGCTCCAGGCTATGTTGCTGCTAGTCTACTCCTACATGGAGGACGCCCTGATGGACTGCCTGTCAATTGGGGCTGTGTTCTCTGCTTGTGGTGGTTAGGGTTGCCTTGTGCCTGTGGCCAGCTCTGCCTCCCACTCTGCAACTGGACCTCTATGTTGCAGAAATCCCAGTTGGCCTGGGCTAGGATGCTGGTGATCTTGGCGCATGTGCGTCAACACCTCAATGATGATTGATACCTCTTCCCCACCCACGAGCGCCCTGTTGTCAACATCCAACGCCCTGCAAAGCATCCCCAACGTGCCAACTGCCAAGTCACTCCCCCCCGCAAGATCCTCCTCCCAGCTGCACAGAGGCGCCCCCGCTCTCAGAGATTGTCCCCAGTAAGCTTCCCTTTGCAATAAACTTGATTTCTCCTTATTCCTTTTTTTATTATTTTTTTAATTTATCTTTTTGTTCATTCTTTGTTTTTATTATTTTCTTGTATATTTCCAACTTTTTATTTTTATATTTTCAGTCTTTTGAAACTTTCTTGGAGATATGGCGCTCATCCTGTTTGAGCATCCAGTCTTTTTGTTTGTAATTGTGTGCCTGTCTGGGCCTTACTGGCAACTTGGCAGGTCTGGCCCCCAGGTATTTGACTTGGAGTTATTTTTCTGAAGTAGCATGTTGCTCCCCTTCCTAGAGGAGTGCTGTAAATAACAGCATTCACAATGCTTTGATTTTGCCTTTGGTGGGCCATTTTGAAGACAAATCCCTCTCTTTTGCTTTTGCCTCTTGAAATGAGTTAGTATCTGAATCAGGGAATATGATTGTTTGGTTTCCTGACTCTGTGCAACTCACTTGCCCCACTCATGCTTGTGGCAAGTGATCCTACCGTCCTGGTAGTGTTTTGTGGTATTCCTAACCACTATATATTACATTTGCTATTTTACCAATAAAATTAAGTTCTATTCACATTTTTGTCTTTGTGTCTTCTGTACTTCTGCGCCTCTCTCTAGCCACGCCTAGTAGAGATTATTCTTCCAGGGCTGCAAGGTAATCACATTGCCTTTCCTGTCATCTAACAGAGACTTAGTACAAATCCAATCCTAAGGTTAGGATTTCCTGTTGTGTGTCTGTGCTGCGCCTCAGAACACAACAAAAATGGTGCTCACTACAGGGGCTGTAAGCCCCTTGGTTATCCCTTTTGCATCTACGTTTTCAGGTGCCTTGCCTCCGCCTATTTGAGAGTCAACTTCACCTGAAATTATCAGCCCTCCTATTGAGGAAGATATTGCCAACCCGCCTATTGTCCCTACTGTACTGAACCTTGGGAATGATCCCTGCCTAGTTGCTTACCCCATGGGTACCCCTGACTTGGAACAAGTCATGGCAGTAGCCCTTGGGATAGCTCAGGACAGAGCCATCCCTTGCCTTCAGCTACAGCTTAGCCATGCCAAATACTATTAGTTAATTGTGGCCCCTCAGTTTCCACAACATCTCCTCTCAGCAGCTGGCTCCGCTGAACTCCTGCTGTCATCTTTTGTACAGCCTGCCTTGGCCCACCATCAGATGGTGTTGGGACTCCACATTCAGGAGATCTTGTCTCTACAAGCAGCTGTTACTCATCATTGGGATCAGTTTGCCGCCTATCAACAATGGATTCACTCCCTGTTCTCCCTGGTATCTGACAACCAGCACAATTTGGTCACCTCCCAAACACGCTTGGTAATTCTATAAAACAAATGTGCCAGTCCATCCCTGAGTACGTTAGGGAGCAACTACATGAGTTTCACTAGTTAGAACAACCCTGGCAAACCCAAGTAGACTCCACCCTAAATGCTTATCTCACTGAATTCAAACGCCTAGTGCAACATCTCAATGCATTCAGTGCCTATTCCTTTGAGCAACTGCAGCAGGTAGCAGACCTTGTTGCTAAGGGCCTTAATGAACTCAGTACAGTGTTTGGTCAAGAGAGAGCTGCCACTGCTATAGTCAAGCTCCAGAGTCAAGTGAATGAATTATCTACGCCCAAGCCAGATGTTCTGGCTTCTCCTCCTGCCAATGATCTGGTGGACAGATAACAGGGAATTTGGGAGGCCATTATAGAGCTACACGCTTCTACTTGTAGCCAAGGACGTCATACTGAAGCCCCTCAACCTGATCCCCAGGTGCTTGTGTTTACTGCTCAAGTCAATGAGCTACAGCAAGAAGTTGCTGCCTTACGTGAGGTAGTGACAACTGCTGCTAGTCCAGTTGGGGTTAACAATGAAGATGGCTGTTGTCTTGGTTTGGCAGGGGCTCCTCAAATCCATTGTGCTAGGGAGTTGATTGCCCTAGCTAATGAGGTGGACCATTTGAAACAAGACCAGACTGAGTTGGAGAGAGATGTACAAGAGATGAGTAGCTGATCAATTTGGTAAACAACAGGTTTGCCCCCTGCCTATCAGTGGGGCCATCTCTTGCCTCTCAACTGGCTGAGCTCTCCACTGTTGTCACTACCCAAGGACAGCACCTAGATGTTACTGAACAACAGACTACTCTAGCCAACACTACGGGTGCCTGAACTACCGAGACTCTGATGACCCTTGAAGAAAGTGTTTGATAACTATGGGCTAGACAACCCCCCTCCAAATCTGAAGCTGAGTTCCCCCCACACATAAATGTACTTGATAACAACAATGGTGGCCTTCTCCTGAGGCACACTTCAAGCCTACCTTTAAGCAAGTCTTTGATCCCAAAACCTCAACCATTGCAGCCTTCCTAACTATTTATGAGACTGCCATGAGACAAGCATCAGATGAGGTTAAGAAAGAGCACATTCTGACCTGTTTACACCCAACTTGCCAAGAGGTGGTGGCACCTGAGCTACCTACCATTAAGAATTGGGAAGACATGAAACAGCTCCTGATTGACAAGTTTGGTGGTGATCTTAGCCTGGAGGTGAAAAAGGATGCCTTCATGCACATATCATTCAATCCCAAAGAGACGTTAGCCAAATTCACAGACAGATTTTACATGGAGGGACAACAATTAATAACAAGCAGACAATTGACGGCGCATGAAGCATATATGGCCTGCCCCAGGCCCTCAAGATGAATAAACTCCGGTGTCTTCATTTCAAGGCCCACAAAGCTATGCTGTCCTCCATGAAAAGCATAAAAACACTGCTCCAAGATATGCATCTTACTCATTCTGGGGCAGTTGTTTGGGAAAGTTGTGCCACTTCCAACTCTGGCTCCTCTTCTCACGGCCCTTGTATCCTCACTATGAACTCCCAGAATCCTCCTTGACGTCAGGGTTACCACAACTGTGGTCAGATAGGCCACCACTCTCGCGTCTGCACCAATCTGCGGGTTGAAGGAGCTGACCCCAAAGATCAGTTGGGAAAAGAACAGTCAACCTAGAGGCAGAGACGCTCTTGGTTGAAAATTCTTCCCAGTCTCCTCCTACACCTCCACCTGCTACTGAATCTGAGCCTGCTGATGATAAAGTACCTCCTATCCTCCTCCTGTTCCCTGACATTTCTGACAATTCTGATGTGGATAAATCTGATGTTGAAGACCCTGATGCATACGGGTATTCTGTTCTTGCTGTCCCTGAGACTATTGCAGTTCCCTACAAGCTACAATCCGGGAAGACTACAACACCTCCAAGCCCTTGTCTGAAGCCAAAGCGGTTGTCTCCTGCCCTTATCTTACTCAGGCAAAATGGTCCCCTGTATTAGTGGAATCATCAGAGGAAGCTGCTGAAGTTGCAGACGCCATTTTCAAGAATGTATCTGTCTCAATCCCTCTCCAAACTGTATATAAGGAGTTTCCGGGACTACAATGCATGATTGAGAAATGGGACAAGGAACTAGCTGAGGCACAGGATATCTTGGCTGTTCTAAAACCCTTTGGACGCACCACCACCCAAGTAGAGATATCTATCCAAAAGGTCAAGATCAAAGCCTTTCTGGACACTGGTTCTCCTGTCAACATTGTTTCTTCTAAACTGATGAAGAAACTTAAGCTGGCCCCTGATCTCAACTACCATCAATCCTATGGCACTGCTGGTCTCTCCATGACTTGCGCCATTGGTGTGTACTCTGCCTTACCAATGCAATTTGGTAAACTCATGTTGGCTGCACCGGCTGTTGTTCTAGAAAAAGAGAGCTATGACCTTTTGGTTGGTACCCAGTTCCTTTGGGAGTATAATGGGATCATCAACCTAAAGGATGGCTATCTTTCTATCCTAGGGTACAAAGTCCCTCTGATCTTTGAGGAGCCCATCAAAGTTCCTGGTAAATGGTTGAAGACATGTACTCTGGAGTACCCCACTGGGGTTTTCTCCCTAAAATATTGAACCCATTCCACCAACATGAAGTGTCCTCCCATGGCTTGTCCCGCAACTGAGGGAATCCCTCTCATGGCCACGTCTGATATCACCATCTCTCCAGGCTCTCAGGCTATCCTAGACTCCCAGATATCATATGAACTACCTGGAAAAGCTTTCTTAGAGCTGTATTCCCCTCCTTTGCTGGGGCGTAACAAGCCTTACATTTGTCCTGGAATTCTGGACGTCTCCCACAAGGATCCCGTTCAATTACTGGTTGCCAACCTTACTGCGCTTCCTATGACTGTATCCAGAGGACAGTTTGTTGGTTACAGAAAGTTGTTAAATGCTCCTGACGTCTTGTCTCTTCACCCCTTTGGAACGTTTCAAGACTTTAGCTACCTGAAGACAAGCCTCAAGTCCTATCTCTGTTCACTGCCCAAGACTTCCCTCAGTTGTCCCCAGTCCAACAGAAAGAGGTGCTTAATTTACTAGACCAGTTCTCAGACATCTTTGCTAAAATTAACTGATTATGGGCTGGCCAGAGGTGTGATTCATCAGATTGACACAGGAGATGCTCCCCCCTTTTGTGCCAAGCCATACTGCCACAGCCAAGTGGAAGATGCGCAGGTTTCTAAGGAGCTCAAACAACTGCTGGATGCTGGACTGCTAGCTCCCTCTCAGAGTCCCTGGGCTTCTCCTCTGCTCATCTTAAAGAAAAAGGATGGAGGCCACTGGATTGTGATGGACTATCAAAGGTTGAATTCTCTAACCAAGAAAGATTCATATCCCTTACCACGCATTGATGACGCCCTTTGACGCCTTGGAGGTTCTAAGTTTTTCTCTGCCATGGATTTGGCGTCTGGCTACTGGCAAGTTGACCTCTCTCCTGAAGACCGTCAGAAGGCTGCACTCATCACATCAGAAAGATTTTTTGAACCTACTTGCATGCTGCAAGGGCTCTGTAATGCCCTGGCAACTTTCCAGAGGACTATGGACTCCATCCTGCGTGACTTGAAGTTGTTGTTTGTCTTAGTCTATCTAGATGATATAACAGTCTTCAGCGCAACTTTCACTGATCACCTAGCCCATCTTAGAGAGGTGTTCATAAAGATCCAAGAAGCTGGCCTCAAGTTAAAGCCTTCTAAGTGTGCTTTCTTCAAAGAGCGCCTTGAATTTCTGGGCCATGAAGTAACCCAAACGGGAATTTGTCCAATGACCAAGAAGGTTGAAGCCATCAACAAAATACTTCTGCCCACCAACCTCCAAAAAGTACAAGTTCTTCTGGGCATGATGGGTTACTATAGACAATTCATCCCTGATTTTGCTGATACTAGTTAACCCCTGGTCCAACTATTGTGTAATGTCCCTTTCAAATGTACTGCCAGTTAACAGCAAGCCTTTGAGACTCTAAAACAGAAACTCAAAGAAGCACCCATTTTAGTGTTTCCCAATTACAATAAGGGGTTCATCTTGTACACTGATGCTAGTGACCTTGCTATTGGGGCTATCTTGGCTCAACTTGACAATGAAGGTGTGGACCACCCTGTAGCCTATACTTCCCGTGTGCTGAATAAGCATGGGAAGAATTATAGTGTTACAGAGAAGTAATGCCTTGCTGTGCTGCATGCAGTCAAACAATTCCGCCACTACGTATATGGTACCCATTTCACTGTTGTTACTGACCACGCTTTGCTCAAATGGTTACAACAACTTAAGGAACCTGAAGGACGCTTAGCTAGATGGGCCCTCCGCCTGCAAGGTTATGACTTCACTGTGCTCCATTGCCCTGGAATTTAACATCAGAACGCTGACGGGCTATCCCAAATACCCATCCTTGCCCTATATCCTGCTGAGGCAGATTGCCTGTACAAGCTAATTGACTACCCTTCTTCCTGGGAAAGTGAGACAGAAGAGGTTCAACTTTCCCTGTCCAAATTGTCTGAAGACACCCTCATATGCAAAAACCAACTCTTCAAGAAGGTGCGGGGTCAATACCTACCATACGTGCGCCCCAGTCTTTGCCTCTCCTTGGTGTCACAAGCTCATAAAGAAACTGGCCATGGAGGCATGGCCAAGACCTTTGACTGGCTTCAGAAGAATTACTTCTGGTAGAATCTTTGCCTGTTGATCCCAGATTTCATAGCTAGTTGCCATGACTGCCAACTCCAGAAGCCCATAGCTGCTTCTCACGAGTTCAAATTGGTTCCCCCTCAACACGCATTTCATACTGTCAGCATTGATGCTGTAGGTCCTCTCCCCCGCTCACGCTCTGGATGCCGCTTTATCCAGATTGCCGTTGACCACTTCAGCAAGTGGGTAGAAGCTTGCCCTACTAAAGACATCACTGCTAAGACTACCGCTGCCTTCCTGCTGCAGGATGTTTTCTACCGCCATGGCTGTCCTCAAGTGCTGTTATCAGACAACGGGACCAACTTCAATGCCAAACTTTTAACCTCTGTTGTTGAAGCTCTAGGAACTCACCAGTTGTTCTCTGCCCCTATAATCCTTCCACTAATGGGGCAGTTGAGCATGCCAACTTGACACTGGTTTTTATCATGAGGAAACTCACCTACTCTGACGCTGCCAATTGGGATCTATACTTACCTGCTGCTCTCCTTGCTTATTGCCTTAGCAAGCATTGTGTCACCAGGTATTCCCCCTTTGCTATGCTGTATGGGCATGAGGCTATCACTATGTTGCTCTTGGGCCCCCTACCCTCCTCAGATAAGGCCAGTAACCCTGACAACCACATCAAAGACTTAGTCAACCGCATCATTGATATACAGGCCACTGCCTACACTTCCGCCTATAAGACTAAGATGCTAGAGCTCTCTCCTGACAACGCTGGGCGCCCCCCTTGCCTGAGTTTGCTGTTGGTGACCATGTCCTATATTATCAACACTGTGTGGGTGGGCGCGCGCACAAACTAGACTCCCTATGGATTGGTCCTTTAGAGGTGACTTTCAAACGAGGGTCTGAGTACACTGTAAAGCTCCTCTCCAGTGGTTGCCCTTTTGCTCGCGTACACGCCAAGTTCCTCCGCAAGTATCACCCCCCAAAGGCCAATCTAGAGGGGAGCAATGTCGTGAATAACGGCATTCACCATGTTTTGATTTTGCCTTTGTTGGGCCATTTTGAGGACAAATCTCTTGCTTTTGCTTTCGACTCTTGAAATGAACTGGCTTCCGCTTCAGGAAGTATGATTGTTTGGTTTCCTGACTCTGCGCAACTCACTCGCCCCACTCATGCTTGTGGCAAGTGATCCTACCGTCCTGGTAGTGTTTTATGGTATTCCTAACCACTATATATTCCATTTCATATTCATTAATAAAATTAAGTTATATTCACATTTTTGTCTTTGTGTCTTCTGTACTTCCGCGCCTCTCTCTAGCCACGCCTAGTAGAGATTATTCATCCAGGGCTGCAAGGTAAACACTATTGCCTTCCCTGTCATCTAACCAAGACTTAGTACAAATCCAATCCTAAGGCTAGGATTCCCTGTTGTGTGTCTGTGCCGCGCCTCAGAACACAACAGAGGACCAGCTGGACGCCATGGCTGGATCTTCCTGGTTCACCACTTTAGATCTGACTAAGGGTTATCACCAATTGTTGATTGACGTAAAGTCTAAGGAGGTTACAGTGTTCTCTACACCTGATGGTCTGTATCAATGGAAAGTCTTGCCATTGGGAATGGAGACAGCAGGTGCTGTGTTTCAGCGTGTAATGGACCAGATTATGACAAAATTGCAGCCTAGATGTGTCTTGGTATATATAGACAATATTACTGTATATAGTTCTTCCTAGGAACAACATCTAGAGGATCTTGATGAAGTATTCCGCCAAATTGAGAAAGCAAAGTTGAATATTAGTGTATCTAAGACTAAGCTTGACTGTCAAGAGGTCAAGGTGTTAGGTATTATGTGAATTCTCAAGGGATTAAGCCAAATCCTGAGAGAGTTATTCTGTTGTTAAACATGAGGTCACTACAGTTGGTTTGAGAGCTGCGGGTTTTATGGGATTGGTGAATTTCTATCAGAGATTCATACCTAATTGTTCTGCGCTTGAAGAGTCATTGTTTGCGTTAACAAGGAAGAACAGCTGATTTGTTTAGAGACAGGAGCAAGAGTCTGGTTTCTTGGAGCTGAAAAAGAAACTCTCTGAAGCCCCCATACTAAGATTCCCTGATTGGTCAAAGTTGTTCTACATTGAGACAGATGCAAGTTCAACTGGTCTTGGTGCTGTTCTTACTCAGGAAGGAGAATCAAAGTTGTCTTGGCATCCTGCTGTGTATGGTTTTAAAACATTGGGGACCACTCAAAGTAAATACTCTGCTACTGAACGTGAAGGATTGGCAATAGTATGGGCTGTGGAGCATTTTAGGACGTATATCCTGGGGATGCTGTTCATTATTGTCACTGATCACACAGCATTGAGAGCAATTTGGACTAAGGAAGACTTACAAAGCCAAATGCAATTGTATGCATAAAAGCTTTCTGGATATGACTATAATATCATTTACCGCCCAGGATTAGAAAATCAGATTCCTGACTTATTATCCCAAGCGCTGTTGGCCTGTGGAGAAGTGGAGACGCAAGAAGCCCGGGAAGCTTTATTAAGGAATAGGATTTACGTAGAAAAATCCAAACGTCTTCAAGTGGTTTGAGATCTTCATGTTCAATGGGGAGGTTACCTTGTATATGAGAAGCTCTGACAGGCAGTAAAAGCTGAGTACTGGTGGTCAGAGATGAGAGCTACGGTCCTCCAGATTTTGCAAGAATATGAGAATTGCTCTAAATTCTCAGTGGCAAAATCTAAGGTGCAGCTCAAGTCAGTGATGTCACATTATCTGTTTGAGTTGGTATCAATGGATACAGGTCACATTACATTACCAAGTGGTTGGAAAGAATACTTTGTGGTTGCTGTTGATTCTTTTACCAAATGAGTAGAGGTTTGAGCATTGACCAAAGAAATAAGATTTGTGATGGCTAAGTTTCTCTGGGAAGAGATAATAGCACAGCATGGTTGTCCTGAGAAGGTTCTCACTAATAATGAACCACTGCACGTAGGGCCAGCTTTGACTAAGGAATGCTTAAAGTGAGGCATTTCTAAGTTAACTTCAGCCCCCTATCATCCCAAGACCAATGGGTTAGCTGAAAGAACCATTGGAACTTTAAAGAGCATCATGGAGAAATTGGCTTATGGGGCCACGACCCATTGGAAGGATCACTAAGCAATGAGTGTTATGGCTTATCAAACAATGCCACATGATTCTACTGGGTTTTCTCCGTTTTGGATGTTGTATGGCCAGGAAACTACAACCAGAACTGAGGTGGGCCAATGGGAGTTTGTGGGAAAGAATTCCTATAAAGACGCCGTAGAGGAACATGCAGCCAAGATGCAGAAGTTATTTATAAGGCAAGGAGTAAAGGAGAGCGGGTTTGAAAGCAATGTGCTGCCAAGTGAAACTCAAAGCCTGGAGTACTTCCCTATGATCATTTCCAGGTTAGAGATCTGGTGTGGTTTGATCAAAGGCGCCAATAAAAACATCCAAGAAGAGGTCTTTAGAAATGGGTAGGGCCTATGAAACTTATCTCAGTTAGTCCAGGGCCAAACTACCTAATTCGGGGAGTTGGAGCTGCCTTGGGAGAAGAATGGTCCCGTGTTTGTCCTCAATTCTTTAAGCTATTCCGTGGGGAATTGGAGCTTATAAAGATCCAAGAAGATGAGGCTGGTTCCCCTGAAGAGAAGAAAAGGGGCCTTGTGACCGTACAACAGTCACTGTTGAGTATTTAGCCAAATAAATGCTCCAAAATATAAAGTTGTTTCTGTTTTTGCTGTTTATTGCATGTAGATAGGTTGAATAGGAAGTCTTAAGGTAAAGATTCCTGAAAACTGGATCCATGTTCAATAAAAGAACAGAAGGCAAGATTGGCCAAACCAATCTGGGAGACTGGGTATCTCAAAAACAATTTAATGAATTGGGAAGATTAATTAATAAATAAAAAGGAATATAATTAATTAGGATTTAATTATATTGGTTAATTGTCTTGACTGTTTCAAGAAGTTTGGTTAAGGATAACCACAGGAAACCCCACAGATTTTGGGTTGGAAGCGCTGTGTTTGCAAATATAATAGGATAAAAGCGCCGCTACGCTGCCTAAGTGATTTGTAAAGTGCCAAGGTGCCTGGTTCAAGTTTCTAAGCATTTTAATGGGGTTTAAGGCAAAAAACCATTAAATGTGAAGATAGCTAAATAAAGGCAAGAATGCCCAGGAATTCAGGCTTGATCAACTGGTTCCCAGTTGGAACATTGATAGCTGAGTTTTGGGATTTGTAATCCACAGGGTTTTGGCGCCGGGAGCTGGAGAAGCTCCATGCTGAATTGGTATGTTGGGATGAATGGAGTCAGGTGACTTCTTCTCATTGTAGGTTGATTCTCATAGGTTGATAATTATTGGTGATCTTTTAGGTAAAGATCTATGTTGGATGACTCAAATGTCATAGATCATGTGATACAAATCATATGTTAATTCATGAACCAGAGGGGTTTTTAGCTGTATATGCCCAGAATGATATATAAGCAAAAACAGTTAGAAATTAATAAATATCATCATCATCATATCATTGTTTTTTATGCTTTCCCCTCACCTATTTTTCAATTACTATGTCTTCTTTGTTAAAATTTGAAAGGTCCAAATTTGGAGTACTTTGTGTGAAAACTGCTGCTGTAAGAAAAGAGGTTCCTACAAGTTTGTTGGAAGAAGCTTGGGTGAGCTTGGAGGTCACCAAGACTGTGCCTGAGGAGTCTTTGGAGGAAGTTAAAGCTGTGTTTGAAGAGTTTTACTCCAATTACTTTGCAAAGGAAGAGACTCCTGCCCAAGGCAATCAAATTTATGCGTGGGATGCCTGGAACTTATTGGTAGTATGGGATGAAATCTTGCAACAATTTAAAGAAATGGTGAACTGTAAAATTGAAGGCCTAAGGTTAAGAGAGGAAAAAAGAGTTGAAATAATGGCTTATTGGCAAGATGATAATAAAGCGTTAACCTAGAGAATCGCCTCCCTGGAGGCAAAGCTCCTCAAAGCTTTGTCATAGGAAGGTAATGACAATAAGAGTCAAGAGCAGGATAATGGTAGGATGGACTGGTTAGGCTTGGATCTGTCACACACTGCTCCTGCAAGCCCCTGTCCCTTTAGAAATGGACACCAACTCTTCCCCTTCTGAGGACGTCATCTGTAGTGCCATCCATGCAATGGATGCTGGTGCTGCTGACAATGGTGCTTGCTCTGAACACCTGGCCATTCAGCATCCTTCTACTGAAAACTCCTTGGTTTGTTTTCAGAATTTCTCCCAGGTCAACCCTGACCAACTCTACTGTGACCTCTGCACTGTTGAACATATCAAGGACTATTTACAACTGTTCAACCATCCTGCTTTATGCCACAACCAAATGCACCTGGGTTTCATTCAAAGCCTAGTGCATTACCAGGGGATACTGGTATCCAACCAACAGACGTTCCTCTAGGTCCTTTACTCTGAGCTTGGCAACACTTTCCCCACCATTAATCAGTACCTTGCTGAAGTTACCAACGCCTAGAATACCATGCTTCACTGGGTTGACGCCATTGAGAGGGGAATAGCCAACCTAGTTCCAGTGCATGTGGTACATACCCTCACCCATCAGGGTGTAGGCGCCAATTGGATTAGTGTGGTTACAAACCATGTGCTTGAGACTAGCCCCATGGTTCAAAGCCTGGCTCATGAGGGGGAAGTCTTAGCCTGTTGCCTTGCCATAATTCCCTTGTTCAACCCCATGCCTACTGCTATGGACAACTCCCCCTACAACCACCTTCTTGGCCATGACGTCCTTGAGCTCTTTGATCACTACAAGAAGATATAGGCGGAACTAGTCCAGCAAAGCGCTGATCTTGTTTTTCTGTTTGATGGCTACCACACTGTTTCAGAGCTCCAGGATTATCTCAAACTTTGACAATTGCAGGACAGAGCTGATATCCAGACCCAAGCCAGGAAGGACAAGGAAGCAATAGCATTTCTCCAAGCTGAGCTTGCTGCCCATGAGAAGTGCATTTTCTCTCTGGAAGACAGCTTGGATATCACCTGTCATGAGGACAAGGTCTATCAGGATGAGCTGGAAAAGCAGCAACTTCTACTGGACGCCTTCCAGAGCCAATTAGATAGGATGGGCAGGAAGATTATGGCTGTCAACTTACAGGTTATGTCCCTTAACTCCAAGAGTCACCACAGTCCCCAAAGGTCCTCCAGACTCAAGCTCTATCATAGCTACAAAAGCAATGATGGCCACACTTGGTTGGCTCCCAACACTGTAAAAGTATTAGAGCCAGTGTTGGAGTCCAAGGATGATGTCTTGACCACTCCTGAAGCTTCTTGGGCTGCTCAGGACAGTGAAGGTGAACGCAAAGCAAAGCAAGAGGAAAATTGTTGATGTGCCTCTGAGGCTAGGTTTGCTGCCTCCACTTTCAGCTGTTCCCATCTCACCTGCTCCCCAGTGAGGATCACACCTGCTCCCCTCCAAGATGGCTCCAACAACTTCACGCCTGTCAATCTACCCAAGTTTGACCACAAGAGTAATGTGACCATGTTCTTACGCCTATACCAGAACTCCATGTATGGCACTGACAATGCCATTAGGGACTCCACAATCATCAACTGTCTGGATGCCAAGACTCAAACCATTATCTTGCTGTGTCTCCCTGAGAATGGCTGGACTTTTGCCAACGTTTTCAGAGCCCTGACGGAAGAATTTGGTAGCCAAGAAGCCCTTCTTGGTTGCAAGATGTACTTTGTTGACACCAAGCTAAAGATGGGAGAAACCTTGGAGGAGTTTACTTCCAGACTCTACTTGGAAGCACAGACTTTGGCTTCCATGAAGGCAGTGTTTTTCATTGAAGTACAGTCAGCACTTCTTGATGCAGTACCAATCAACAGTAAACTCTCACTTGCCTTAAAGTCTGGAATCTACACTGTCCAGACAGTCCCTGATCTGATTTGACTGCTGAGAACTTACAATGAGGAGTTTGAGATCCCTCTGCCTAAAGGAACAACCAAACCCCCCACTGAAACCATAAACAGAAATTTCAGTACTGATGGTTTGAAGGCGGTTGAGACCAATCCTGGTACCTTGAACAACTCAGCACGCCTTTGCTTTAAGTGTAACAAACCTGGATCTCTCTCAGGATTGTAAATCCTCACGCAAGGTCTTGGTTGTAGGCGCAGAACCAGAGGAGGAGGACTACGCCAAGGACACTGATATTTAGGAGGACAATGTGAACCAGTCAAAAAACTACTAAGCAGCCAGGACAAGGAGAAATCTTTGGCTGCCTTCATAATTTTGACACCCTCATCTCCCCCCATACCACTGCCCCCCAATAAACCAGCTCAGAGGCCTGTTGCTTTACCCTCCTCTGAGACAAACCCTAATGATGAATCCTCTCTGATTGACTTTGACTCCCAGCCAATACACAAGGATACTGAATCCAAAGGAGTTAGAGAACCTCCTACATTGAGTCCTCACTGTTAACACTTGAACTCATTAGACTACACTTTGCCCTGAGGTGGTTATCCCCTGTATAGCTCAGAGAACAGTTTCCTTACCCTATGCCAAACAACTGGCTCAAGCAGGTGTTGAAGTCATCCATGGGGAGGACAGCGCTGAACAACTGGCCAAGCTGCTCTGTACAGTAAACGTCTCGGCACCACTAGAATCCCTCAAGGAAGTAAGCCCAGCTGGGGGAGCTGCAATGGCTAACTTCCTGGAGAAGTTCAAAGGACTGTTGTACACCAGATCTCCAAGATTGTTGATATCAGATAGGACTGCCAGGATTGTATCTATATCAACCTGGTAGTGAACAAAATCCATGTCTGGGACATACTGGATACTGGTGCCCCTGGGAACATTATATCCTTGCGGCTGGTCAAGAAGCTTAAGCTGGCACTGAACTTAGCCTATCATGAAGAGTCTGGTAATGCTGAGCCACAGATCACTAGAGCAAAATGAGCCTATTCTTCCCTGCCTCTTTGCTTTGGGAAGTAAATGGGCACTGCTCCTGCTATAGTTCTGGAAAACAACAGCTATCACATTGATTATTAGGATTAGCTTCATGGTTCAGTATGGCACTGTGATCAAGCATGGAGACCATACATTTGGTATTTTGGGCCACTCTATACCCATGTTCTGTCATGGTGACCACCTGTCTGACCTGCCCTTATGCTGTCTGCACTACATCAATCTGGAGTACACAGATAGAGAACTGCCTGTTGCCTATATGCTGTGTAGTAAGAAGGTCAAAGTGCTACCTCTCTCAGTTAGGGAAGCCAAAGAAGTCCCAGTCTACGCCTCCTGTAATGTGACTATCTCACCTGGCTCTCAGGTGATCCACAATACAGGCCTCTTGCTGGCTCTTCTGGCTGGCACTCATGGAGAAATCTTTGGCATCCCTAATGCCTCCAGACTAGAACCATGGATTGCATCAAGAATCCTCATGCCAAGAAGTAAGGAAGTACTCATACTCTTGGCCAACATGAGTGTAAAGCTATGGTTGTCTCCAAACACCAACTTCTGGCTTATATACGGCTGGAAGAGCATGACAACCTGCAGGAGACTTCCCCCTTTGCGGACTTCTCTGAGTTGGGTCTACCCTGTGTACAACCACTGGTGCTATTGATCATAAGCTGCAACTCCCTGTATGGCCTCTCTGAAGATCAAAAGAATCAAGCCATGGATCTCTTTGCTCATTATAAGGATGTGTTTGCCAAGTATGATTATGACCTGGGCAAGGCTGCAGATGTTGCCCATCATATTGACACCCAAGGCAGACCACCTATCCGCTCCAGACCTATACAATGTAGTCAAGCCAATCATGCTGTAGCCAACAAGGAGCTTCAGAAACTATTGGGATCTGGCTTACTGGTCCCCAGTAAAAGCCCTTGGGCTTCCCTTCTCCTGATTATCAAAAAAGAAGTATAGTAGCAACCATGTGGTGATTGACTACCACCGGCTTAATGCTGTTACCAAGAAGGATTCATATTCCCTCCCTTGCATTGACAATACCTTGGACCAACTGAGTGGCGCCAAGTTCTTCAGTGCTATGGATCTTATCAGTGGGTACTGTCATATTGATCTACACCCCCCGCTAATCAAGAGAAATGTGCAATTATCACTGACCAAGGGCTATTCCAACCCACAAGAATGCCCTAAGGTCTGTCCAATGCCCCGGCTACCTTACAACGGGCTATGGATTTGTTGATGGGTGACCTCAAACTCACCAGTGTCCTGGTCTATCTGGACAACATTAATTTGTTCTTCCAAACCTTTAATGATCATCTGCAGTACTTGGAGGAAGTCTTCCAGAGGTTACTTGCAGCTAATCTTAAGCTCAAGCCGCAGAAGTGCAACTTCTTCAAGGAGCACCTTGAGTTCTTGGGGTTCATTAGTCAAGATAGACTCCGCCCTGTACCCCTGAAGGTGGAAGCCATTGATAAAATGAAGTACCTGTCCAATAAATGGGACGTGAAAGTCTTCCTGGGGATGATTGGGTACTACTGTTGTTTCATTGCCAACTTTGCATCCCTGGGCAACCCTCTTTTTCAGCTTCTTTGGGCTGATAAGGAATTCTTCTGAAGCCCAGTGTGCCAATCTGCCTTCAACACTCTCAAGGGAACACTGACTGCAGCCCCATACTGGCCTACCCTGACTTTGCCAAGCTGTTTGTGGTTCATACAGATACTAGCCTGACTGCAATTGGGGATGTCTTCTCCCAAATGGACTCTGAAGTACTCAAAAACCTTGTTAGATACTGCTTGTGTACGCTTAACGTTCACAAGAGGAACTACACTATCACCAAATGCAAGTTTCTGGCTGTGATATACCCCTACCAACAATTCAGAGTGTATCTCCATGGGGTACATTTCACAGTTGTAAAAGACCATGCCTCCCTGCAATGGCTGAAGACCCTCAAGGATCCCAAAGGGCATCAGGCGTGTTGGTCTATTAAAATTCTGGCCTATGACTACAAAATCATTCATCAAGCCGGAGCAGCCCACCAGAATGCTGACTGTCTCTCCTGTTTTCCTAATGTTGCCTTAGTATCCCCCATGGCTGACATTCTCTATGACAAACTTATGGAGGATCCTTTTTTGTGGAGAGAGGAGCCAGTAGAGATACAGAGGGCCCTCAAGAAGTTAGCTGTTGATACCAAGGTCACTAAGGGACAACTCCTGAATCTTTGTGGAGACTCTTGGCTACCTTACATACGCCCATCCCTACGCATGGACTCAGTGGTGGCCGCTCACAAGACTACTGGTCATGGTGGTATACAGAATATGTTAGCCCTGTTACAGCAGCACTGCTTCTGGGAAGGAATATACACTGATGTAGTAGATATGCTAGCCACCTGTCATGACTGCAACATTGAGAGACCTAAGGTTGCCAAGTTCCAACACAGACTTGTACGCCCTGGGTTTGCCTTCCACACAGTAGCCATTGACGTAGTGGGGCCCTTACCACTTACCAACAGTTGCAACAAGTTCATCATTGTGGCTGTTGATCATCTGACTAAATGGGTAGAGGCCAAGGCAATTCCCAACCAATCTGCACTGGTGACCACCACATCAATTCTGGAGAATATCATATACAAATGTCAAAACAGCAGGCTCAACCCGCCAGCAAGGTTCCAAGTAAGCAGGTTTGTGACCCGCAATCCAATTATCCATTCACTTGCAGCCAAGTTAGAAAGACAACTTGAATTACCAAAACAATAACATTAACAAAAGCTGATCACTCTCAGTGGGTGACTTGTTTTGGCGCTTGACTCATTACAAGGATTAAGCCATCCCCTTCACCATCTAACCGTGTGATCAACACAATCATGTTCCTGTTAGCCTTGATTCACAAGAGCTATATAATCCCTATCTCTCAATAAAGATTATTATCTAGTTTCTAAATATTTCCCCCTTGTAACTCTGCTAAAACAGCACAGTTATGACATTGGTAGCATAAGTAGGTTTTCCATCCTACTTTATTCCCCAAAATTCTGCCTGTTGCCTGTACCCGCCGCAGTCAACAAATCCTTGATAGAATCATGTCTGGCCTCCCGCTAGACTGGACTCCATACACACCTGGTACAGAAATACCTGATGGCTTTGTCCTGTACCAAAACACGGTGATCCTGATCTCTGCCTTCAACACCATGTCTGCACAAGGGTTTTTCCAGGCTACCCCCGCTATGCCTTGTCCAACTGATGAAAGTACCATGCCAGCCTACGTAGCCCAAAGACTTTGAAGCGCTGCCTTGGAACCTTTTGCAGTAGCCAATGACAACAACACTGCGGCATGGATCCAATCTGCTCAAAGCAAGCTAGCTCAGATGGAATGTCCACAGAGATTCTGGATTGCAGAAATCTTTATTCAATTGACTCACAACGCTGGCACCTGGTGTGACAAATGGCACAAGGAACATACCAAAAAAAATTGGGACACCTTCAAGCAGGACTTCTTGGCAAGATTTGTGCTGAAGGACACTGCACTTATGATTATCTACCAAGTGAAGAACTTGACCCAGACTGGCACCTTAAAGGAGCTCACCCGCGCTTATGAGGAACTCCAACTACGCGCCCCCGCCAATATGGCTTTTGACACTCCAGCCACCCATCTCATGTACTAAGACGCCCTCAAGCCGCACGTAATGAGACACGTAAACCTGGATCAAGTAACCAACTTTCAAAGCCTATACCGTGAGGCCAAGAAAGCGGGAAAAATGTCCAATGCCCTCCACAAGGCACAAACAGGGCAAGAGAACTACCCAAGGATTCACATTCAAGTGGGCTCTCTAACAGACCACCCCCGGAAACAGTAATGACAGTACCAACCACAAACCCTCCGGTTCCAATGGACATGGGAACAGGAATAACGGACAATTGAACAGAACTCATTTCCATGTGGCAACCACTCAAGACAACCAGGACAAGAGAAAAGCCTGGGGAGAGCACTAAGAAAGCCAAGCTCTCCCCAGACCATTCCTGACTTTCCCAATAATGAGTACTGTTCAGATGATGTTGATCAATGCCCAATGGTTCAAGTACCCTCAGAGGATCCAGTATTCTACACCATTGCCAGACACCCAAATAAATTGATGTCCTATCCTTTCTGCTTTTTCAGTTACACAGGCTCAGCTCTCCTGGACTCAGGCGCAGATTGAACCCTGGTCAACAGCAGCTTTGTAGATAAGTTTAAGTTAGCCACTAATCCTTTGTTGATTAAAAATGTGGTTTTTAGCGGATGAACATCACATTGCTGTGACACAGGAAACTGCCCCCTTCTCTGTCATGCTAGAGAACCTACATTCCACCATTCAAGGTTCTGTTATTGACTTTCCCAAGTTTGACATTGTACTGGGGCTTGACTGGCTGCAAAAGAACAACCCCCATGTAGACTGGGCGACCTCAGTACTGACCATCAAACGCAAAGGCGTCAATTACCAAATCTACCCTGACTCTGTGGACCAACTCCTGCGCAATCCTGTCTTTGTAAGCATCATTGAGACCCTGGAAAAGCAGGAAAACCTCAAGAGGATTGACTGGGACTCTTGCCAGTATGAGATCATCCACTTCAAGGATCACCAAGTCATCACCACATCACAGGACTGCAAAATTGTGGCTCAACACCCAGAAATCTTCAAGGAAGCGCTACCCGGGTTGCCGCCAGAAAAGCATATCCAACACTCCATTCAGTTCAAGGAAGCAGTGCCTAAAGCACGCCCTATCTATTGCCTTACACCAAACAAGGACAATGCCCTGTGTTCTTACCTCAAGGAGGCATTGGAGAAAGGACTTATCTGCCCCTCACAATCCCCTTTTGATGTGGCTGTGTTCTTTGTAGCCAAGAAGGACGGTACCCTATGCTTAGTCACAGACTACCAAGCCCTAAACAAAGTTACAATCAAGAATTGTCACCCACTACCACTCATTGACAATCTCTTTGATGTCCTGGGCGGCGCTACGGTCTTCTCCAAGATTGATCTGGCTGCAGGCTATAACCAGATCTGTATCAAGGAGGAATACATTCCCAAAACAGCAGTCCACACTAAATACAGCTTGTACAAGTGTGTGGTACTCAACTTTGGTATGACAAATGCCCCATCAACCTTTGTAACCTTCATGAACAAGGTGTTTGCTCCCCACATTGGCAAGCATGCCCTGGTATACCTAGATGATATCATTGTTTACAGCCCATCAGTGGAACATCATCACAAGGATCTGGAGGCAGTCTTTGCCACCCTAGCATAGCATAAACTGCTAGCCAAACCCTCCAAGTGCCAGTTCTTCCACAAACAACTACCCTTCTTGGGACACATAGTTTCAAAAGACGGCATTAAACCTGTCAGTCAGAAAATCCAGGCCATTTGCAAAATGCCACCGCCCAAAGACAAGTCAGAACTCCTCACTTTCCTGGGAATGGTGGCTTATGTACAACAATCCATACCTGACTGTGGCATCCTGACTGCTCCTCTATCTGCCATAACTGGCGCCAAATCCAAATTTGTGTGGACCCCCCAACGTGACCTTTGCTTCAGACGCCTTAAAGAAAACTCACAACAGCACCCATCCTTTGATATCCAAAACGCAATGGGGAATACCAAATGGAGACAGACGCCTCTGATGAATCCATTGGAGGGGTACTGCAAATCAAAAACAGTGATGGTGATTTCCTACCTATGGCCTATGAATTGCACAAGCTGACAGACAACAAGTGCCAGTACCCCATACACAACAAAGAGCTATTGGCAATTGTGCACTGCCTAGTCAAATGGCGTTGCTATCTGGAGCAACAAAAAGAATTCACAGTCCTGACAGACCACAAATCACTCATCTACTTCAAAACCCAAGCAAACCTATCACGCAGACAAGCCAGATGGATGGAGCTTCTGGAAAGGTTCAACATGCTCATACAGTATAAGCGGGGCCCAGAGCTGGCCATGGCTGATGCGCTGTCACAATTATAGGTCAGAGCCACTAGGAGAAAGAATGGGCTCAACCCAGACTGGCCCCTCCTGGTGTTGCGTAAAAAAGATGAAGTGTTTTCCCCTGGTACTACAGATATCACAAGAGAAACCGTCATCAAAAATAAGCACCTATTTGCTGACGTCTATGGAACCCTACACCAAACAATGTCTGATGGGAAAACCATACCATACATTCCCACACACCAGTGAGTCAATATCATCATAAACTATCACAGAGACCTTGGCCACTCAAAGAGTTTTAACCTTTACAAGTTCCTGAAACACAGGGCCTGGTGGCCAACCTTGTATTGAGACATCCAAGAAGTCTTGGATCAGTGTGAGGTGTGTGAAAAGTTTGCAAAGTGTGAGACCCGCCTAAATCTGTACTACCCATGTCAGGAATATTCCTGACATAAATCAAATTCTGACAGGAGGAAAATGTTGGGAAAAGATAGGGAAACTCCCAATTAAAGAGGCCAATTTTAATGAAGAATTTCCCTCTTTATTTGGGGGAAATAAAAGTCAAAATTTGGGAGAAACATATTTTCATAAAAACCGGAACAATTTAACATCTGGGCAGGCGCCCGCCACCCTCCCGCGGGCCTCCCACCTGCCAGCCAGGCTCCTGCTGCCCAGCCAGCTGCCCAGGAGCCCCCTGCCTGCCCAGGCTGGCACCCGCAGGCCTGCCACCAGTCCCCCGCCCGCTTGCCAGCCTCCCGCCAGGCTCCCACCAGCCACCTGCTTGCCCACCCCCTCCCCCAGCGGGCCCCCTGCCAGCTCCCAGGTCCCATTCCCCAGCCAATCAGAATCCACCATCCAAAACAACCAATCAGAAAAGTACCTGCCCACAAAGCAAAACCCAGGGAATAATTTCTGCCCTGCAGAAGAAAAGCCAAACCAAAGTGAAGAGTCCAAAAATAACCTTGAACTTTCCCAAAATAGATCCAACCAAATTCCAAAAGTTAAAAATAATTTGACCTCAAGCCAATGGGATTCAGAGGACCACAACCCTTGCTTAGGTCTAGGCCCCAGCCAAAACAACCTTTCTAAACCAAAGATAGATTTGGAAAGTCTCATGAGCTTTTCCTATCAGCTGACTTCACAACCAGAGGACATCATTGGCCCCAGGCATGAATGGCCAAACCTCCAGCAGATTGCCCAAGAACAAGAATTTGGCCATCTTCTCAAACCCCATTTCCCAAAACCTTTCTCCAAACTTCTGGGATCCCCAGTCCCTTGTTTTTACTCCCACTTACAAAAATTTGTAAGTGGGGAGTACTATAAATAAAGGATCCGCCCTCAGTAATAGCTTGTGCTATTATTGAGATTAATACCCTCAATAAAGTGAAATCCAACTTACCTCTAACAAGTTAAACCTACCAACCAGCCCCTGCCAACCCTCCAATCCAAGGAAGATGAACCACCTCATCTTCACAGCTGTGCTCACAGCTTGCCTTGGGATTGGAGGCTACCAGTCAGGTCCAGAATTCTTTGGGCTATCTCCAGAAGGACTAGGTCAAAACTCCTACTATGATCCTGGTCAACTGAACTCCTCCCAAACTGGACCTTGGCCTCCTTTGGTGTCTCCCCATTCAACACTCTCCATTGCCATGTACACGTCCATGTACTATGTCTTGACATACTTTGCCAGAAGTTTTGGGAGATACAATGTGCATGCCATGATCTTCCGCTGGCTCATGACTGTGTACCCCATTGTTACCACTTTGACTGGGTTTCAGTTTGCCAACCTGCTACCCTACTTCCTGCAAGTGATACCTATCATAACTGGGTATTATACCCATCTGCACACAATTACCATTTAAAGTGTGGGCCCTGGATATTGTGGGGCCTATGCCCAGAAAACATAATAACAAAAAGTACATCATTACCACCATCAACTTTGCCACACGCTGGCCAGTAGCCCAAGCAGTTAAAATGCATACCGGCAATAATGTATGCCGCTTCATAGGAGAAGAAATCATCAGCAAGTTTGGAAATCCAGAACTCCTGATAACCAACGGAGGCAAAGAATTGACCTCTGAAGATACCAATGTATACCTCACCAAGAATGGGGTCCAACACACAGTGACCACACCCTACCATCCTCAGGCCAACAGACGCGTAGAGCAGCTGAATGGTAGCCTTGTGCAAGCCTTGGCCAAGCTCATCACCAGGAGACCTGAGGACTGGTACAAGCAGCTATCAACTGCATTACTTGTATGCCAAACCTGTGTGAACAGATCCACCAGCAAAAGCCCCTTTGAGTTAGTTTATGGAACACAACCCAATATCATCCAGGTGCTATCAGGACCTAAGCTGGAGATGCCATACAAGGCTCCTCCCCGCTCAGATCCTCAGGTCATAAAGGCCAATAGCAACCAATCAGAAAAGGAAGAAAAGCGCCTACAAAAGAGCTTTGCCCCCATCAAGGACAGACACAAGGTTGGCAACAAAGTCTGAGTCATGAATACCAACAAGAGTAAACTGCAACCAGAAAAGGTTGGCCCTTCTATCATCCTAAAGGTAAACAACAACACTTACCTTGTGCAAGGACTTGGAAAATGTAGACAGGACAAAGTCCTCCATCATGATTGCCTCAGACCCTTTAAGGCAAGACAAAAGCAATGAGAGACCATGTTACCCGCCACCAAACAGCAGTTAGTCCAGTATGGCACCCGGGCTCCCAACAACCTCCCTGACAACCTTTCCCCAGAGGAGGCCGACTCTCAGCTGGGAGGGATGTTGAAATAGCAGGCTCAAACCGCCAGCAAGGTTCTGAGTAAGCAGTTTTGTGACCCGCAATCCAATTGCCCATTCACTTGCAGCCAAGTTAGTAAGACAACTTGAATTACCAAATACAATAACATGAACAAAAGCTGATCACTCTTAGTGGGTTACTCTTTTTGGCGCTTAACTTGTTACAAGGATCAAGCCACCCCCTTCACCATCCAACCGTGTGATCAACACAATCATGTTCCTGTTAGCCTTGATATACAAGAGCAATATAATCCCTGTCTCTCAATAAAGATTATTATCTAGTTTCTAAATATTTTTCCCTTTGTAACTCTGCTAAAACAGCACAGTTATGACACAAACATGGTTGCCCCCAGATTCTGCTGACAGATAGTGGTACCAATTTCACCAGTCATATCATCCCCTGCCTCAAGCAACTGATTAGAATTTGTGGGACACTATCCACCCTTTATCACTAACAGACAAATGGCATGATAGAGCACACTAATAGGAGCCTGGTTGCCATGCCCTGCCCCAAAGGGCAGGCTTTTTAGAGTATTTTATTTGTTTTTGCTTGGTTAATCTTTTTTATTATTTTTAAATATTTAAAATTTTAATTTAAAGAGTTAACAATTAAGTATTTTAAGTTAGTCACCTTGTTTTACGCTTATTTGCGTTCAAATTGTTGTTGTCATTCCAATCTTATTCCCAGCTATTCTATTAGCATTATATATTCTACTTCAAATTTAGAATAATTTTCACGATTCACTTACTTTTTGAGCGCCCTGCTTATGTCAATGCCGCTCTTCCCCAGCTTACATGCTGATCTGTGGTTTTTACTGGGTTTATGTTGTCCCTTTTCCTCCAGGTTTTACCCAACTTTCTCCAGTTGCTCCTGTTCTTGGCTGCTTTCCCATGACTATCATTCACACAGCTGGCAAAGACTTTTCTATAAATAAAGAGCTTGTGAAGAGTAGGCTTTAAGCCAAAATTCTAAGTGATTTCTACCCTTCAATTATTTATCAAATTTAAGCTTGAGATCTTAATTTTTAGAAATATATACATTTTTATTAAATTAATTTTAAAGTTTAGTTTTTTCTTTTCTTGAACAAATGGAACTTGTAAAACAACAAGCCTTAGGCTTGTTGTATCTATTATTTTCCCTTAAGGAATCTTTCAATAGTTATATGTACCAATTTTCTGATGGGTAATATCCAAATATTGACATTCCCTTAGTTACAAATTGTTCACTATTAAGCACCTTATTTTATCTTCTTTTCTTAGGGTTCTTAAACTCAATTACTCCTTTTGTAACCCAATATAGGTTTTTAGCAGGGTTCTGTAAGATTATCTTGCAGACAGTTCCCACCTTTTCATACCTTTTAAATCTGAATCCTAATTCCTTACATGCGCTAGTTTATACCCTTGCACCAATATGGGCAAGACCTTACACTGATCCAGATACTCTGGAAGCTCAGTCACCACCATGAGACTGAATGGGATACCTTCTTGCCTGCGGCCACCTTTGCATATAACATTGGGTACCATTGTGCCACTGGCAAGCTGCCCTTCTAACTGCTCTATAGCTGGTAACCAGGACTTCCCCCTTTACTATATTCCTTGGTAAACGCCAGCCTGGCTGTGCCCCCAGAGGCATACTGTAAATTCAGAACCTGAACGTAAAAATGTGGAATTGTCAAATCCTTGGTCCAAATTTCAAATCACTTTTACAGGATGGCCTTTTTTAATTAAATTGATTTTTGTGATTATTTATTTGAATATTTAAAAATGCGGGAACTCATAGACACTTTGCAAAGTTCAAGTCAAGCTGCATATTTCCGATGGACAACATGAATTAACTGGAATCAGATTTGAAACGTTCAAATCCATCAACTATTTTCATTAAGTTTACTATGCTTTTTGAAACTGCAGGATTGTCAAATTTAAGAACCAAATTTCAAATCACTTTTGAATGCCACTAGTAAACTCAGATATTAATTGCGGGAACTGGAATCCAAATTCAATGTACAGTAAGCACACTAGGAAACACCAACCCAAATCAAGAAGCTCCACTACAACTAAAATCAAACTAAAAATTCAATCTCATTAACCATAATTAGACATAAAAAGTTATTAAACTTTAAAATCATCCAAACCCAGAAAGTATACAATATTATTCACTTCAAATCACGGATATAGAAACACTGCTACTATTCAAGGCTAAATCAAGATAAAAAAACTACTCACAACTAAACCAATAACTCCAAATAAATACATAATTAATCTAAAATATATTTTTTATTTTATTTTATTTTTATGGACTGTCAATTGCATTCCCAACCTGCTCCTGCACCAGCCTGCAGGGAAGCCTGTCCACAAGGGTGTCCCAGAGGGTCCAAGAACAGACCCAGAACCCAACTTGAGGGGAGTCATGTCAATACTCAGGCCTCCCAAGGTGTCATTACCAGCCAACCACCTCCTGCATCCCAAGCCCAATCAACCAGCCTGAATCCCAGACAGAAGCCACTCTCAAGGCCTGTAACCAAAGTCTCCTACATCAGGGTCACTGGAAACACTGAGGTTACTTACACCTCCACTGTATACCCAGTTGTCACCCGGCCCTGCACTCTTGACCCAAGAGTTGCTACTTCCTGCCCCCGTGTCTTTAATATCTCCTATCAGTCATTGGCCACAACTGAGGAGCCATCTGTGCCTGTGTCTTATGCCACCATTGACGGCGCCAGCGCAACCAAGCGTGATCCCACCTTCTACACAAAGGTCCCAATCCCCTGTGTCAAGCCTGGTAGCCAGGATGCTGTGGTACCTGCCAAGGGCCGGTGTCAATTGACTGATAATGAGCGTGAAGCTCTCCTCAATCTCTTGAACAGGGGAATGGCGGTTTGGGATATTGCATCCCAATTTGGTGTCACAGCCAGGTACATTGCCAACATCAACACCAAGTATGGCAATACCAGGCAAATTGCCAAATCCACCAAGGCAAAAAGACATCCAAACCCCCTTCAGCCCGTACACATTGACGCAATCAAGCAGTGGGTAGCCAGGGATTGCCACATGGACATACTTGCTGTCCAATCAATGCTCACCACAGAGTTTGGACTTTCTGTTTCCAAAACCCTTGTCTACAAAACAATGGTTGATTTGGGCTTCTTGTAGAAGGTGCTTGGAGTTTCTCTGTACAATAGGAACAGTGAAAAGACCATCAAGTATTAACACATTTATGCCAAGACATATCTGGCACTAAAGGAGACTGGGAATGACCAGTTCTTCTATATTGACAAATTGTTGTTTTCCTCCTCACTCAGGTCCAGGCATGGGTGGGTCAAGAAGGGGTCCAAGGCGGCGTAGCCCATCCTGCAGCTGTCTGTTCCCAGACCTATTCAATGGTTGTGCTTCTTGGTCCTCGCGGGTTAGATCAATACCAAATGATCAAGGGTTCCCACAATAGCGGGACTTTTCTTGATTTTCTCTGAGTTGTCAAGGAGTACCTTCAGATAAATTATAGCGGTACAACCAATGTTGTTGTGCTTGATAATTTTGGGCTCCACAAAGTGGATCTGGTTGTGTCCAAGTTCCCCCCATTGACAAAAACAGCCACACCTCCAGCCACCAACTTACCAATTGTCCAATGAGACTTCTCTTCCTCCCGCCATATTCCCCATTCCTGAATCCAATTGAGGAGGTCTTTGGTTGGATCAAGAATAAGGTGAAACAAGGCCTTCTGCAGGACACTGAGGACCTATTCAATATTCTTGAGGTTAGCCAATTTGCAATGCCACCTAATGTGGTTGCAGCATTTTACTAGCACTTGGAATCATTCCTCCCCAAAGCCCTGGCCTCCAAGCCAACCAGATAAATGGGCACTCTGGGTTTTATTTGTTTTTATTTTTATTTATTTTGATTTTAATAGGACTCAAAAATTATTATTTATATATAATAACGTGATGTTTGATTTTATTATAGACATATAAGAATACATAGAAAAGGTAAGTAAAACTAATTATACTAGATATAGAGACACATATTTTTATTATAATGCACTGAATATTATATTGACTGTTGCGCTAAAAAATAAAATTAAATTAAAAATGATAGAAATTAATTAATTTTATTTAAATAACTGTGAATGGTTGATGGTACTTTGGCTTTTCTAAGCCACAAATTGGACCTTGCGGGCCATCATCTGATCTTTGTTATTTCAGTGCCACTATAGCCACACAATACAGAAGCTAAGGATTTTTATGTATTGCTTACTAATTAGTACTTAGGACGCAGGTCAAGCATATCAAATATATTTATCAAATCATATTACAAGGGAAAGGTAATTTTAGTTCTAAACAATCATTTGTTTAGAACAATAGTGGAGCAGGCAGCATGATGCGGATAAATTCAATTCTCCATGTTTATCTTTGTGATAAATGGACCCCTACTCAACAAGCTAGTAAATAAAAACATTTTTAAATAATTTTTATTATTTGATGTGGTTGCAACTTAAACTAATGTCTTGTAATATGTTTAGAGATATTAATACTAGAATTTACATACTAAAATTAAAAATTAAAATATTAAAATATTAAAAATAAAAGTATAATTACAAATCTTAAAAGTTAAATATTAAAGGTTAAATATTTGAAATATACCAATTTTTATTTAATTGTGATTTATTCAATATTAAAATATTTTAATATTGAAATATGAATATTTAAAAATTTTAATAGTGACTTTTAGATACTAAAATTTTAATATTGATATTTTTACAATTAAAATTTTTATAGTAAAGTTTTAATAGTGAGGTATTCAGTATTAAAATTTTAATATTATAAATAAAAACAAATAAAAAATAAAATTTAAGTTGTAAGGGAAAATGATTTATTAGGGGAATGCAAATTGCAAGGGGAATGTGATTATTCCGGGGAATTATACCCCAAAATCAAATTTTCTGCTAATGTGTCCAATTGGGACCACATACTCTTCTGTATGTGGTAGATGACTCTGGTGCCAATCGCTAGAGGGGTGGCGCTCAGCACCCCAGTGGTGGCTGAGCGTCTTATAAAAGGCAATTGGGTAATAGAATCAACTAGTAGATTTTTTTCAGGGGGCACATAGTGCCTGTATAGTGTTGCTATTGCAAATGAGTCATCCAGGACGTGCTTGACTGTCCTGTATCCCATGGTGTCTTCTGTCTGTCAAGGGCTATGCAGCATATATCAATTTGTATAGGCACATCTTCCAATTTTTTCACATTGGCTTTCAATATGCAGTGGAGTAGGATTCCCAGGTACACCGCAACATGGATTCTTTGCAAGGTATACTTTTCTGAGAACATGCACAATTTTTTGAAATTTTGTACTAACCTATTAATATAGGACGTTTGGTTGAATTTGAAGAGGGTTCCGGGGGCGCCCAACTTGAATCAGCCCCCCAGGCCTCGGCAAACAAAATTAGTAAAGGTTTAAAAGTATTCACAAGGACTGCATCCCCAACTTTATTTGATAGAGCCTTAAAAACTTCATTAAAAATTGCAGATTTCAAATATTCATTTCCTATTTGAAACTTGTTTTTTATTAAACTTTTTTCATATTTGCTGATATTTGTGAAGGGGAACCTTTGAATGCTTTCATATATGTATTCATCAAAGTTTAGTTTTATATCCCCACAAATTTCATTCATTTCTCTGATTTTGATTGTTGATCCTAGTTTTTATGCTTCCCTTATCCATGGCAAGCACCCTGCAGGTGGTTGATATTCCCTATCTTGAGCTTCACTATTAAAAAATTATTCATATTCTGTTGAATTTTGCTATTTATTTGGTTTTTATTTATTTGTTTTATAGGGGCCACCAGTGACTGGTAACCCCCATACAACCAACTCAGCAAAAAGCCGCCACTTCCGCGACCTCATCCCCATCCCTGGTGATGACTAAAATAAATATAAGTTAAACATAAAAAGACTTACTAATTGTTTCCCCTGTGGCCCCCTCAGCCACAAGCGCCATATTGGCAAACTTCATGAGTGTTGGATGCTCTTCAGTGCTCTTCCTGGGCTTAATTTTCCTTATTCTTCTTGCAACTTGAGTTTCCTCTTGATTTCATTTGATAAAGTTTCTGTATTTCTTGAGGTGCTTCTGCTTCTGGTTTCTGTTTTGTTTTCATCTGTTTCCATTTGATTATTTTCCTCTTTGTTGGTGTTAATTTCCTTTAGAATTTCAGTTCCTTCAATTAGTTTGATCTTCTTATTTTTTCTTTGGCCCCCTGCCAGAACTCCCACAAATTGTATGCCACATTGTTGAACTTTAGACTTGATAAAATTGTTCCCTGTAGATTAAGTAATTTTTCTTTATTTTTTCATCTATAATATTTCCCAATTTATCCAGAGCATCTTCTTTTGACTGGATTGGTGGCTGGTCCTTGTTACCCAGCTTTCCTGTCACTATTCCCCTGATATTTTTCTCAATTTTGATCAGGAGCGCCTTTTGGGGAAGCTTCAAATATAAAAGTAGGAGGAGAAGAAAGTATATTTTATTGGATGATACTTTAGACTTATATAGATTTAATTGTGGCGGGGATATTAGTTGGACCAAACTCAGGGGCTGGTCATGTGCTGGATGGGTTTGAGTTGTTGGATACCTGGACAGTCATGTGATATTGGTTTATTGCCATTTCTGGTATGTCAAACGGTATATTGGAAAGGCACCAAATCAGGCAATGACTGGATGTTAGGTGTGATGGCAGTAGCCGGAATACTTGTACATCCAGACCCTCAACACACCCCCTCCCTTAAGGGGTTACTTGGGTACGTCAGGAGGGGGCTTTGTCTTGACAGCTGCCGCCTGATGTTCCTGGAGTTGTTTACTAGTGGGCACCAACTGGGTCAAGTGTTCTCCTTTGCTAGGGCGGAGGCAAGATCTGTGGTACTTTTTTGCAATGGGTTCTTTGGCACCCTGGAACTTAACCAGGTAAGTGTTCCTGTCTGGTTGGTATCTGATGATTCTTCCTGGTCCCCTGTGTACTGAGTCTAGTTTCTTTCTGTTCCTAGCTAGGACCCAGACAGGGGAGTTGATGGGGAGTGGGTCCTCTGTTGAGGTTACCTTTTGAGTTTTGAGTCTCTTTATGTCAGCCAGTTTGGCTTTGAGGCGTATGTGTTGTAGAGCTGGTTTATGTTCTACTGTGGGAGGTTTCCCCGGGGGGATCTTTACATATGGCTGATTATTGTGGGTGACTATTTCTGGCTTGTACCTGTATGTTAGTTAAAACAGTGAGTAGCCTGTCCCTTGATTGGCACAAACCCGGGATACTAGTAATGCATGTTTCACATATAGCGGCCATGTGTCTTTGTCTTTGCCATTCATTATTTTCTCCAGGGTTCTGATAAGGCTTCAGTTAAGGCGTTCAACTCTGCCGTTGGCCTGTTGCCTGTAGGGCGAGGTTGTGGAGTGTTTGATGTTTTTTGTTTTTAGACTGTTGTTTACTATGTGGCCTGTTAGCTCCTTTGCTCCATCTGTTATGATGTAGATTGAAGTGCTGTAGTCTGCTATGATTGCTTTATTGATAAATCAATTTATTGTTTCTGCCTTGTGATCTTTTTTTGCTCAGCAGATGGGCCAATGTGTGGCAAAGTCAATGGCTACAATTAGGAAATGTTGATTTTTTTGGTTTCTTGGAAGGGTCCCACTACGTCCAGTCCCCAAACCTTAAATGGTTCAGGGTCAGGTACTGGGTTAACTGTTGGCTGTGGCGCCTTGGTGCTGGCGTATTTTTCACATACTGTACACTTTTTTAGAACATCAATTATGTCTTGCTTCAGGTTGGGCCGCCATACTATCTCTTTCAGTGTGAGATATAGGTTGTTAGCCTTTGTGTGTCCTAGTATTTGATGGTGTCTTAGTATAGTGTCAACTCTTTGTGCAACTGGGATGTATGGAATGTGTTTATCTTTTATGATTTGGTATACTGTGCCATTTGATACGTGGAAATGTTTTTCATTCCTTACTAGCGTATTGTGGGTTAGTTGATGTGTGGAGGGGACTTTTCCCTTTGTCTTGTACTCAGTGTTGTATAGGTTGGGCCAGTCAGGATCCAGGTGGTCAGGGTGATCCTCTCTTGGCTGGCATAGCCTAGAGAGAGCATCAGCTGTGACCAGCTCTGCCCCCTTTTGTATTAGATGTCTAGGTTATGCTTTTCCAGCAAGGACATCCATTTGTCTTGGCGCCGCGCAAGTGTGTTCTGAGTTTTGAAATAGATTAAGGATTTGTGGTCAGTTAGCACTCAGATGTTTAAGTGTCCTTTGAGGTAAAATCTCCATTTCTTGCATGTGTGATATATTGCTAGCAATTCTTTATCATGTATTGGGTATCTCTGCTCAGTGTTTGTTAGTTTTCTGCTTTTGTAACATACTGGCAGGAAGTCTTGCTGCCCTGGCTGGCGTATGTGTAGGACTGCGCCAATGGCAGTGTCACTAGCGTCTGACTCAAGCTTGTAGAACCCGTTGTTATTAGGGTATACAAGATTGGTGCTTCAATCAAAGCTTGTTTTAATAGTTGGAAATTTTTGTCACATTCTGGAGTCCAGATGAATTTCTTTTTGGCATTACCTTTGGTTAGGTCATTGATTGATGCAGTGAGCTTTCTGCAGTCTTTGATGTATTTCCTTAGGTAAGCTACCATACCAAGAAAGCATCTAACTTGTTTCACAGAGGTGGGGTGTTACATGTTATTTATGGCTTTTATTTTATCTGGATCTGCTTTGATGCCACTGTCAGAGACAATGTGGCCCAATAACAAGAGTTCCTTTTCCATAAATTGGCACTTACTAGGCTTAGTGTATAGTTTGTGCTTTGCGAGTTGATCAAGTGTCTTGCGGACATGCGTGAGGTGTTCCTCTTTTGTTTTTGAAAATATGATGATGTCTTCAAGGTAACATAATGTGTTTGAGAGGCTGTTTATTGCTTGGTTCATCATGGTGACAAACGTTGCGGGAGCGTTGGTCATCCCAAAGTTCATTACTTTACATTCAAACAACCCAAATTGCGTGCGGAACGCGGTCTTTGGTATGTCTTTCTCTTTGACTTTGACTTGGTTGTAACCAGATGTGAGGTCAATTTTTGAGAAAATTTTTGCTCCAGAGAGCCTTGAAAATAGGTCTTCAATGAGGGGAAGTGGGTATTTATTCTTTACTTTACTTGCGTTCAGTGCTCTATAGTCAGTAACTAAGCAAAGAGATCCTTCTTTCTTCTTTACAAAGAAAACTGCTGCCCTCCACGGGGATTCAGACGGGCAAATGAATCCTTTGGCTAGGTTGTCCTCAATGTGGGCTTTAAGTGTTTTGGTCTACATGGGGGAGAGTCTGTAGAGGAGTGCAGGTTTGGGCATGGCTTTGCATAAGTCAATGCCATGTTTGACCTCTTGTTTGGGGGGTAACTCTGTGAGTTCTTCCTTGAATACATGAGCGTATTCATTTAGGAGTGCCACAAGTTCTGGGCATTGGATTTTTTGTGTTTGTATATTATTAAATTTGGAGTACCTCATTATGTGAAGGATACTGTCTTTAGTTAGATGTTCAGAGACATCTTGATTTATGACTTGGACAAATACTGTATCTCTTAGAATCAGGTTGTTGGGTTCTTTGAGAATATTGAAATTGACTCCATTGCGTTTTATTGTCATGGTTTTTGTTTTCCAACATACACTGGGATTCACTAAGGTGAACCAGTCCATGCCTGCTACAATGTTGTAGTTTATTTTGTTCATGACAAGTCCTTTGATGGACGTTTGTATGCCTTGGAGGTCAATTCTGAAGGGAGTTGTTTTGCCTTTGAGTAGAACTTTTGATTTGTCTGCCATTCTGGCATATTTGAAGTTGGATTTGACAACTGGTATTTTGCACTTGGTTACAAAAGGTTTGATAACCATAGTGTGTTGTGCACCAGAGTCAAATAAAATTTTATGTGTATGTTATTTGTAAGTGCATGGATAGACAAGAAGTTGTGAGCAATCTTTAATTTTTATGTTCATAAAAATGGAGGATTATGTGACATGGGGGATGTAAGCAGCAAAGTTTGTGCCTTGGTACTTCTTCTTATCATGTTGGGGGGAGACAGGGGCACTTAAGCCTGTTCCCCCTCCTCTTTTCCCTGTTCCTCTGTTTTGAGACCTTCAAGGTCAGAGAATGTGGGTTCAGATTTGTAGCGGGTTGCTACTTCAGCATTGTTAACTTTGGCGGTGTCCTCTTTCTTGGGACAGGAGCGGTTTGCGCTTTGGCTACAATTGCTGTTTGTACAATTGAAGTTGCCGTTGTTATGGTTGGTATTTTGGCGTTTATTGCCATTGGTGTTTTCTCTGCCATTGCTGTTTGAGGAGTGGTTTCCATTGTGTGCAGCATATTCCATGTTAGCGCGTTTTTCAGCGTGCTTGGCTTCAGCAATGAGCGCAGGCATGGAGGTATTTGCTTCTGGGCAGATGAGGGCAGCAACAGAGGGTTTCCTTCTGTTGATGAATGATGCTCTGGTGTATACATTGTCAGCTTGTGCTAGGTTTTGGATTTTGCAATGTATTTCTTCAAATTTGTTGACATAGGCTGCAATAGTGGTCTTTTGAGGAAGATCACTGAGCTGTATTGCAATATCTTGAAGAGATTCAGTGACGCAGAAATTGTGGATGATGTTGGATTTGAACTCTTCCCAGTTGTCAAGCTGGTTGTTGGTTTGTGAGCCAAACCAGGTGGCAAACCAGTTAGCTGTGGCCTTGTATAGGCGCTTGCTGGCTTCCTGGACCCATTTCTCATGAGGAATGTGGCTGGCACAGAGTTTAGCAGCTGAGTGGTCTAGCCAGTTGATGATGTTTTCTTTATTTTTACCAAAGAACTTGTTGATACTAATGTATTTGGTGTTGGCAACTTCACCTGTGATAGGTGGTTGTGCGTTTGTTTGTGGTTGAAGAGAGTGACTGTATTGAATTATCTTGGTGCATGCTTTAGGCATGACCAGACCTTCAAGTACAGTGCATCCACTAGGAATATCTTTGTCAATGTCATGGGCGCGGAAGTACGTTTTCCAGGTCTCCTGGGATGTGGCCTGGTTGAGTACGTGGGCAAAAGTGGGCAGGTTCTGTTCAGTCATTTTCTCTTTCATTGGCATGGCCAAAAACTGTAGTGCTACCAGTGATAAGGAGCGCCTTTTGGGGAAGCTTCAAATATAAAAGTAGGAGGAGAAGAAAGTATATTTTATTGGATGATACTTTAGACTTATATAGATTAACTGTGGCAGGGATATTAGTTGGATCAAACCCAGGGGCTGGTCATGTGCTGGATGGGTTTGAGTTGTTGGATACCTGGACAGTCATCTGATATTGGTTTATTGCAATTTTTGGTATGTCAAACGGTATATTGGAAAGGCACCAAATCAGGCAATGACTGGATGTTAGGTGTGATGGCAGTAGCCGGAATACTTGTACATCCAGACCCTTGACAATTTTAACAACCTTTTGCAGGTGAGCTTCTAATTTGTTGATCAAGTTATAGATTGTTGACATTTTGTTTGAATTCCATCAAAAACCTGGCTTTTATAGTACTATCTTCAACACATACATATTTTTATCATCATCATTAATAAATTAAAGACAATAAACGTAAATATTGCATTAGAATATTGCAATTAGACGTCAACTATTGATATTTTGATATTATGTGCATAACTCAATGCATTTTGTTCAATAAAATTCATTGTAAATGAGACCTTTTCCATTATAATTTAATGAAATGAACTGTATTTGTATTAGAGCCATTAACGCTTAGTACAAATATTAATAATTAGTGCATTTTACAGCCTTTATATTTACCTATTGATAATAATTATATAAACTTTTCAGTCGTATTTTGCGAGGTAATAATAATGTAATGTGTTAATAGAATACTGTTTATTGTCATTAATTGGCTGATTTTCTTTGATGTGGCAATTATGCATTTTTTGATATTTATGCACTAGTATACAATTGGTTAGCTTCACATCCAATTGCACAGGCAATAGGAAAACAAGCCGCTACCCCAAGACTGGATGTGGTTGGGGTGGCAGCTTGTTTTCCTATTGCCTGTGTGATTGGATTTGAAGCCAACCAATTGGATACTAGTGCGTAAATATCAAAAATGCACAATTGCCACATCAAAGAAAATCAGCCAATTAATGACAATAAACAGTATTCTATTAACACATTACATTATTATTACCTCGCAAAATCCGACTGAAAAGTTTATATAATTATTATCAATAGGTAAATATAAAGGCTGTAAAATGCACTAATTATTAATATTTGTACTAAGCGTTAATGGCTCTAATACAAATACAGTTCATTTCATTAAAAATAATGGAAAGGGCCTCATTTACAATGAATTTTATTGAACAAAATGCATTGAGTTATGCACATAATATCAAAATATCAATAGTTGACGTCTAATTGCAATATTCTAATGCAATATTTACTTTTATTGTCTTTAATTTATTAATGATGATGATAAAAATATCCTCAGAAACAAGTATATGTTACCACATAAAATATACAACATTCTTTACACATGGAAACTTATAACAATGTAAAAAATGTATTATTAATTATGAACTAAAAGAAAAAATCAATTTTAATAGTAGTCACCAAGAAAAAATTTATTTACTAATCAAAGGACGGGAAGGGGAGGGAATGGGCGGAATGAACATTGCCTTCATCTGCGCCTATGAAAGGGACGGCATCAGAGATAGTGGCAAGGGAATGGGTGGTGGTTTGTGAGTCAGGGTTGGAAGGCATGTGGCTTGATGGGGGGTTAGGGAGGCAGGATTTGTTGACTGGGAAGGTGCAGCAAGAGCAGATTGCTTCAATTGCTCAAATACTTCTTCCATCACATATGCAGGCTTGGTGAAACAGATAGAGTGGTGTGGGGGGAGGCAGGGGTCCTTTCTGGACTTATCACTATCACTTGCATAGAATATGATGAGATCAAATAAGTCCTTAACAGACGCAGAAGGGAAAAGCTCATACCCCTTATCAATTTGGGCGCATAGTTCATTGTAGGTGACAGGCTTTAAGCGCCTGAGGGCGGAACCAAAATTGTAGAGACATACATCTGCAATATGCATGTTGGCGTAGTTGATGGGGTAGGACCAGCAGGTATGCCCTGCAGCCCTGATTTCTTGGGTTGCCCATTCCCGCTGCTCCATCTCTGCACTCAGTACAACTGTGTGCATGGTGTTTTGGGCAGCCCACTCCTCCAGCATGGCCTTGAGCTCCGTCTGGTAGGCATACCTATCTGCAGTGTTTGATATTGCCGAGTAATAATTGACGGCCAATGGGGAAACTGCCAATAAAACCCCAACAAAATAATACAAGATTGGGCCGCGCTTGTACACGTCAGATTGATGCGCTTCTCTCCAAAGTCTTGGATACTTGCAGATATCTTAGCATACAACAGGAATATTATGTCATTACAGGCCCTCATTGCCCTTCCTTTGATAAAATTAATAATAGTTGAATTGTAGGGGTTGGTATCCACCAAAAATGGGGCCACTGAGAACTTGATTGGACAAGATTTTAGCAGCAACCACAACTCCGTGCATCCATGAATTAACCGTTCTTTTGTTGGCAAAGATGCTGTGGAGTCCCAACTGGAGACGTACCTGGACCAGGGGCATCCGCGGGTCATGTTCCATAATGGCCATCATAAGGGGATGGGCTGTATCACCTTCAGTTGAGGTACAGGCACCAGTTGGGATCTTCTTGGTGGGGGGCCACAGTTGGCGTGGGCTTGCAGGGTTGCAGCCACAGTTGTTGTAAATTGCGCTATTAATGCTATTTCATTATGCCCTTTGAATATTGATAGTTGCAAAGATTTGACTGGTTTTGCCTTTGAGTTCAGAAATTCCTTGCCTTCCGCAAATGGGTCTGGTTCAATATCCACCCATTCCAGATTATTGTACCTGTCTGTGGTTGATCCTGGTATGACCTCATCCCAGCGTGACCCCCTCAGCCACTCTGTCTTCCTATTGAGTGATCACCGCCTCTTGTCAACTATTTAAAGTAGAATCATTACTCCTAATAAAGACAAGTTTATCCACATTTGTGTTGGCTTTTATAATCTTCAAGCTTTTCCTGTCCTTTCTGCCAAAAGGACTTTTACATCTTGTTTTCCAGGAAATTAAGGTATGTGCCCTTAATTTTGCCCTGAAGGCTAACCCAAGGCTAGCTTTGAACCTCAAATCTTTTGTAATAAAGATTTCCTGCTGTGTCCTCCAGGATGTTGTCCCCTGGAGCCAAACACAACAAAATGGTGCTCACTACAGGGGCTGCAAGCCCCTTGGTTACCCTGTTCCCACGCGCATTCTCTGGTCCCTCTCCCTTTGTTTCTGAAGTACCAGATCAACCCAAAGTTTCTAGTCCCCCTCTAGAAGAAGACATCACCAATGCTCCTGCAAATCCTATGGTATTGGTTCTGTCTCCCGGGCCCTTGTGGGCCCCCCTTCCTGCTTTCTCTCTCAACTATGAGCAAGCTTGTGCTGCCGCCCGCTCCCTTCTTCATTCTGGCACAGTAGCCATGCACTCTATCCCTGGCCTCCGTCCTGGGTACGCCTCCAAAGACCTGTACTCCTTCCTTTTGGACTTTGGTCTCCCCCCCGCGTTGATGGAATCCATGGATACTATTGGTGTGTTGGTTAACCAGTTCATCCAACCTGCCCTAGTCCACCACCAACTTGCCTTGGGATCCCAGAATCAACTGCTAGATGCAGTAGCCTCCGCTGTCTCAAATAACCACGCTCAGAATATGGCCTACCAAGAATGGTCACATAGTCTCTTTGCTTGTATTTCTGACAACCAGCGCAACTTGTTGGTGTCACAGAAGTATTTAACCACCTCCCTGAATTCCCTTTGTTCCTTGCTCCCTGGATACATAAAGGATCAACTATGCAAATTGGATGAACATCAGGCAGCCTGGCGTGAGCAAATTGAGGCTTTTCTGTTTAACCATTGGCAGGATTTTGAGACTCTGGTTAGTGAACTAAATCAATTCAGAGAGCATATCAACTCGCAACTCAAATTGATAGGAGCTCATGTTGATACTTGGGGCTGTCACCTGCAGCATCAATATGGTCTGGATAAGGCTGCACTAGGCAACACTCTATACCAAGTGCAAACTTATGTGGACAATTGGGTGGCTTCTATTGAGGTGACTCCTCCCGCTCCTCCTGTTGGGACCCCTTCTGATTTTGAAACCAAAGTATGGGAGGCCATTGCCAAGCTCAAGGCTACCACTAGACGCCAAGCTTCTGTGCAACCTCCCCCTCCAGTTGAACCTATGCCTGACCCTTGTATTGCCTCCCTCACTGATCAGGTGGCTACTCTACAAGGTGAAATCAAGTACTTAAGACAGCGCCTCTCTAATTCTGAAGGTTTGTCATCTGAATCTGAAGATGAAGAAGAAGGTGAAGTTGTTAATACTCCCGCTCATGACAATCATGGTTGTTGCCCTGGCTTAGAAGGTCAACCCCAGGTCTACTGTGCGTGTGCTCTAGATCAACTTGCCAAAGTGACAAATGATGTAGCTGATAGGCAAGACGCGTTGGAAAGAGAGGTCCAAAACCTCTCCCGCTTTACAGAGACTCTAAATGGACAAGTTGCCCCCTTGGTCACTCAGGCCACCTCCCTGGCTACTTGTGTTAATGGGATTGCTGGCACCTTGGCAGTACAACAAATCAAGATTGATGAATTTGGGACTGCTGCCACAACTGCCCGAGACATTAGTGGGCAGAATAGCTCTACCTTGGACACTTTAGAGGAAAGCCTTTGACTTCTCTGGGCTAGACAACCTACTGCTGAATCCAAATTTGAGGGCAACCCTCACATTAACGTCCTCAACCCTGGTGAGAACAGCCAGTCCTTGTCTTTGTCCATCGACCCAAATTATAAGCCAACTTTCAAGCAGATATTTGATCCCAAGACCTCTACCATTGCTGCTTTTCTGACCATTTACAAAACTGCAATGTGTAGGGCTACTGACAAACTCAAGAAGGAACACATCCTTACCTGCCTCCATCCCACTTGCCAGGAAGTTGTGGTCCCTGAGCTCCCTTCTATTGTCACCTGGGAGGATATGAAGCGCCTCCTTATTGAAGAGTTTGGAGGAGACCTCAGCTTGGAAGTCAAGAAGGATGCATTTATGCATATTGCTTTCAAACCCAAGGAGACCCTGGCTGAGTTTGCAGATTGTTTCTACATTGAAGGCCAACAGTTAATTACTAGTCGACAGTTGACTCCCTGGGAGGCCTACACGGCTTGTTCAAATGCTTTGAAGGTGAACCAGCTTCTATGCCTACACTTTAAGGCACACAAGGCTTCACTCACTTCCATGAAGAGTATTAAGACGCTCTTACAAGACATGCATTTAACACATGGAGGTACAGTGGTGCGTGAGAACAAAGCCAGTAATGCTGGGACCACCTCTTGTACGCCGCGCATTATGACTCTGGGTACTGGTGGGCAGGCTAAGAGACAGGGCTGTCATAACTGTGGCCAGATTGGACACCACTTGCGCACTTGCACTAATCCTCAAGTGGAAGGTTGCAATCCCAAGGAACAGGCGGGAAAAGAGAGGTCAGCTTAGACACGGAGACACTCTCTGCTGACCAATCTCCCCTGTCTCCCCCTGATCCTCTGTCTGATGAGGAAGCTCCCTCCTCCTCTGGCCCAACTATCCTTCATCTGTTTCACAACCTCTCCAGTGATTCAGAGCCTGACAATTCTGATAGTGAAGACTCTGATAGTTATGGCTACTCTGTCCTGGCTGTTCCGGAAACTATCCCTGTACCCTACAAGCTTTGCTCTGGGAAGGCTACCACCACTTCCCGGGTACCTCCAAGTGAAGCTAAGTCCATGGTGGCTTGCCCTTATCTAGCTCAAGCCCATCAACCTCCTGTCTTGGTTGACTCCTCTGAAGAAGCAGCAGAGTTAGCCAAAGCTCTTTTCCACAATGTAACTGTGTCTCTTCCACTACAGACTGTGTATAAGGAAATCCCTGTGTTACAGTGTATGCTGGCCAAATGGGAAAAGGAGCTAGAGGCTGCGCAAGATGTGTTGGCAGTCTTGCCTCCCTTTGGGAAAGATACAACCCGTGTGGAAGTATCAATCCAAAAGGTCAAAATCAAGGCCATCTTGGACACAGGTTCCCCTGTCAACGTGGTTTTGTCCAAGCTAATAAAGAAACTTAAGTTGGCCCCTGACCTCAACTACACGCAGTTGTATGGCACAGCTGGCATGGCCCAAACTTGAGCCATTGGTGCCTACTCTGCTCTACCCATGAGGTTTGGGAAACTCCTTATTGCCTCCCCTGCTGTGGTCCTGGAGAACAAAAGCTATGACCTCTTGGTTGGTACTCAGTTCCTCTGCAAATATAACGGAATTGTAAACTTACGAGATGGATACCTTTTGCTCTTGGGATATGAAGTTCCTTTGATTTTTGAGGAACCTCCGCGCCTTCCAGGCAAGCGTCTTAAAACTTGCGTGCTTGAGTACCCCACTGGTATTTTCTCCCTCAAGTATAGGACTCACTCCTCCAACATGTGCACCCCTCCTCCTTCCTGCCCTGCGGAAGAAGGGGTACCTCTGCTAGCGCCAGCCGCTATCACCATCCCCCCGGGCTCTCAAGTGGTGATCAACTCCCAGATTTCCTATGAGCTGCCTGAAAAGTCCTTCTTGGAGCTTTACTCACCTGAATCCTTAAGTTGTACCGAGCCCTGCCTATGTCTGGGGATTTTGGACCAAACTCACAAAGAACCCGTGCAATTACTGCTTGCTAATCTGACAGCCCTGCCCATGCAAGTAACCAGAGGCCAGGTTGTAGGTCATGGTTGTGTACTTGGAGCAGAACAAGTATCCTCCCTCTACCCCTTTGGAACTTTCAGTGATTTCAACCTACCTGAAGATGATCCACAAGTTCTCTCCTTGTTCACTGCTGCTGATTTCCCCCAATTGTCTCCTGTTCAACAAAAGGACGTATTGGACCTACTCAATCAGTTCAGTGACATCTTTGCCTCTGGGCCTACGGACTATGGCCTAGCTAAAGGAGTCATCCATCAGATTGATACTGGGGATGTGCCTCCTTTTTGTGCTAAACCATACCGCTGTAGTAGGGTGGAAGATGCTCAGGTGTCTAAAGAACTCAAGCAGCTTCTGGACGCTGGGTTACTGGCTCCTTCCCAAAGTCCTTGGGCTTCCCTGTTACTGATCCTCAAGAAGAAAGATGGAGGACACCGCATTGTAATGGATTATTGCCGCCTGAACTCTCTCACTAAGAAAGATTTGTACCCCTTGCCCAGAATTAACAATGCTCTCAGACGGCTGGGTGGTTCCAAGTTTTTCTCTGCCATGGATCTGGCTTTGGGATACTGGCAGGTTGACCTATCACCTGAAGATTGAGAAAAGGCTGCGCTCATCACGTCAGAGGGCCTCTTTGAACCCACTCGTATGCCCCAGGGACTATGCAATGCCCCTGCCACATTTCAGCGGGCTATGGACTCCATCTTACAAGACCTAAAACTCTCTTGTGTCCTTGTGTATCTTGATGATATTACTGTATTCAGCGCTACCTTTACTGATCACTTGGAGCATCTCAAGGCTGTTTTTGTCAAGATCCGTGAAGCTGGCCTGAAACTCAAACCCTCCAAATGCTCTTTCTTCAAGGAACGTCTTGAATTTCTAGGACATGAAGTCACTCAGACTGGAATCTGCCCCATGAATAACAAGGTGGAAGCCATTGACAAGATGCTACCTCCCACAAATCTTTGAGAGGTACAAGTATTCCTTGGTATGATGGGCTACTATTGACAATTCATCCCTGACTTTGCTGAACTGAGTGAACCCCTTGTCCAACTGCTTTGCAACGTCCCCTTTGAGTGGACTGACAGCCAGCAACAAGCATTTGAAGCGCTGAAGGCCAAGCTCAAGGAGGCTCCTATCTTAGTCTATCCTGATTATGATAAAGAGTTCATCTTGTATACCAACGCTAGTGGAGTAGCTGTGGGTGCTATCCTTGCCCAACTTGACAATGAAGGTGTAGATTGACCTGTAGCCTACTCATCAAGGGTCCTTAATAAGCACAAAAAGAACTACAGTGTTACTGAGAAGGAATGTTTGGCTGTGCTACATGCAGTGAAGCAGTTTTGGCATTACATCTATGGAACCCATTTCACGGTAGTCACTGATCACTCCTCTCTCAAGTGGTTACAACAGCTAAAGGAACCTGAAGGTCGGTTAGCACGTTGGGCTCTACGTCTGCAAGGGTATGATTTCACTGTGGTACACTGCCCTGGGGCCCAACATCAGAATGCTGATGGCCTGTCAAGGATGCCAATCCTGGCTATCCACCCCGCTGATGCTGATTGACTATATGAGCTAATAGGGTATCCTGACTCTTGGACCACTGAGCCCAAAGATATCTGCCTAGCTCTACAGACCCTATCCAAGGACACCATAATTTGTGATAGACAACTCTTCAAGAAGGTTAACAATGCCTACCTACCTTACGTTTGCCCTAGTATGAGGATAGCCATCATCCTCCAGGCTCACATTGATACTGGCCATGGAGGTATAGCCAAGACTCATGACTGGTTGTGCAAAAACTTCTACTGGGAAAACATGTGCCTTTTGATCCCTGATGTCCTTGCCTCCTGCCATTCTTGTCAACTCCAACGTCCTTGTCCTTCCCAACACCAGTTCCAACTCATCCCTCCAAAACATGCCTTCCATACGGTGAGTATTGATGCTGTTGGGCCCTTCCCCTGTTCTAGGTTGGGATGTTGGTTTATTTTGGTTGCTATAGATCACTTTAGCAAATGGGTTGAAGCCAGAGCAACAAAAGATATAATGGCAAGGACCACAGCTACTTTCTTGCTGCAAGACATCTTCTATTGACATGGCTGCCCTCAAGTCCTGCTCTCTAACAATGGTACCAACTTTAATGCTTGCCTCATCACCTCTATTGTCAAAGCTATGGGGACTCATCAGTTGTTCTCTGCGCCATATAATCCCTCCACCAATGGAACTGTTAAACAAGCAAACTCCACCCTAGTATCCATCATGAGAAAACTCACGCTATCTGACGCTGCCAATTGGGACATGTTCCTCCCTGCCGCCCTCTTTGCCTACCGCCTTAGTAGACATTGGGTGACTGGTCAATCCCCTTTTGCCATGCTTTATGGATGTGAGGCCACTACCCCCTCAATCTTGGGACCTCCTCTGATTGAGTATGATACATCTGCAAATCCTGAGACCCACGTGAAAGACCTAACCAACCGTATCATTGACATCCAGGCAACCGCCTACTCCACTGCTTATAAGGTTAAGGCTTTGGAGCTCTCTCCGTCCAATGCTGCTAGAGCCCCTCTCCCCAAATACCAAGTAGGCAATCTAGTTCTCTACTACCAGAATTGTACAGGTGGTAGAGCCCACAAGTTGGATTCCCTCTGGGTTGGGCCTTGTGAGGTTACCTTCAAAAAAGGCGTCAAATACACTGTGAAGCTACTATTGTCTGGCCGTCCCTTTGCCCGCGTCCACTCCAAATTCCTTTGCAAGTATCAACTCCCTCCGTCCAATCTTGAGGGGGAGATGTTGTAAATTGCGCTATTAATGCTATTTTGATATGCCCTTTGAATATTGATAGTTGCAAAGATTTGACTGGTTTTGCCTTCAAGTTCAGAAATTCCTTGCCTTCTGCAAATGGGTCTGGTTCAATATCCACCCATTCTGGATTATTGTACCTGTCTGTGGTTGATCCTGGTATGACCTCATCCCAGCGTGACCCCCTCAGCCACTCTGTCTTCCTATTGAGTGATCACCGCCTCTTGTCAACTATTTTAAGTAGAATCATTACTCCTAATAAAGACAAGTTTATCCACATTTGTGTTGGCTTTTATAATCTTCAAGCTTTTCCCGTCCTTTCTTCCAAAAGGACTTTTACATCTTGTTTTCCAGGAAATTAAGGTATGTGCCCTTAATTTTGCCCTGAAGGCTAACCCAAGGCTAGCTTTGAACCTCAAATCTTTTGTAATAAAGATTTCCTGCTGTGTCCTCCAGGATGTTGTCCCCTGGAGCCAAACACGACAACAGTGGACTTTGCAAAACCCATTGTGGCCAAAATTTCCCCGAGGGACATAAGCTTGCCTTGCTTTTCAACCATTTTGAGAACAATCTCTGGGGTGATCAATTTTCTTCTGCGTCTTGCAGGCTGATTGGCTGGGGGAGGGACATGTCCATCTTGGGAACTGGTCAATGCCATCCAATTGGCTGTTTTGGGGTTCTGGGCTCTCTGGGTGACCCCATGGCTAAAATGGCTGGTTCCAGATGCCATTGCTGATAAAGGATTTGGGTTGGCAGATGCCTGTGCATGGTGGGCAAACAGGGCCATGCTGGAAGTTGCAGGGGAAAGAACAGACTCCTGTGTGGGGCTTGCAGAGGGGCCTGCAGGTTGGGAGTGGCCATAGACACAGGCTTCACTGTTAAGAGACCCAGCGTACCCCTGCATGATTTTGTCAAGGCCAGGGAACAGCTTGTTGTCTTGGTTGTTATTGAAAGAAGATATAATAAATTTTTATTAAAATTTTAAACTCAAGAAGAGGAATGTATTTTTAGTCAACTTTATTGTTATATAAGTCAAGTTTGTGAATATTACAATCTAAATTTTAGCCATCCTAAAATGGAATAGGGTGAATTTTGAGAATGCCTGTGCTTCCTAAAAGAATCAGCACAAATCCACTCTATATCCTTTAGCATCCTTTTTGAGACACCCAATAATTATATTTATTTCAAATTCATTGCAATTATGATTTGAAACTTGGCTCTTGGATTTGACAATCCCGCAATTTCAGATTTATTGAGTTTTACATGATGTCTATGATTTGTTTGAAATACAAGAAATCTCAAATTGTACATAAGAATCCCACATTTCTGATTCATGTATCCTGCATTTGTTTGCTGAGTTTTGTCTTTTGTTAGTTGAGTTATCTGCTCAAGAGATTTGAAATTTGCCAATTTAAATAAATCAAAAAAGTCAAATTAGATGTTTGATTTTATTAAATACTTTAATTATCACTCAGCTGAGTTACCCGCAAAAGTGATTCAAAATTTGGACTAAGGATTTGACAATCCCGCATTTTTACGTTTGGGTTCTGAATTTACAGTACCTCAACAATCTTGTTCAAACCCTTATTTTCTTGCAATCAGAGGCCTACAAATTAAACTTAAATCATAAGTTGCAGGACCTATAACAATCTGTGTCCAACTGCCCTGCCCTACCCACTTACCTGATAGGAGACTCAGTCTACTTCTTCAGCAATAGAGGGTACAGGCGTGAATCCAAACTTGCTTCCCTTTGGCAAGGCCCAGTTCAATTTATCCAGAAGACTGGCCCTGACTCCTACACCCTTAAGGAGCCCCATTCTGGGCAATTGATCACTAGAGTACGCACTTAGTATATGTGTGCTGCTCCTAGTGACCAAGAGTAAGCCCCAATGAGGACAACAACCCAAAAAAAAGCCTAATTAAAAAATTCCATGGGTTGTTGTCCTGTTTGTGATAGTGATGCACCAAAGTATGAGGAATAAGAATAAAATAACAAAGTGTTTATTGGAGATTGACAAGACTCTTCCAATACTGCATTAACTGTTCTACCACCTGAATGGCAGCTGGGAAACACAACTGATTACCTACAGATCCATAAAGCTGATAACCAAGGATTGGGCAACAAACCCCCACCAAACAAGACATGCAATTGACCCCAATGTCCACAGGAAAGGCAACCACCAAGAATATACAGTCCCACAGAAGACTCTCGCAAAGGGAATACTCTACTGGGACCTGACTACCCACCCCGTAGAATACAGAAAAGGCCCACTCAAGGAAGACTCACATGTTCTCCTCCCGCTTGGTATCACAGTGGTTGATCCCTCAAAGAACAAGGTTGCCAGCCATCACCATTAGTACCAGATGAGCAGTACCCTCCACCATGTACAACTTCAAAGCTTCCTGGAAGGCTTGTCAAAGACGCTGCTCAAAGTTGTCAGAGGTTTTTCAACTGACTGGTTGAGTCTCTTTAACCCCAGGTGTTGCCCAAGCGCAAAAAACTGGATTCACTATGCTGGATACTGCCCCCTGTTGCAAGACTGAGAGCACTTGACCATCAAATTGAAAATCCTTTAACTGAGCCTTCAAGTATTCTTCTGCCGCTTGCATGGAGAACCACCAATGGATGCTGTTACCCCTTTGCAACCCAGTCCCTGTCATCTCTCTGGGCTCACTCAAGGCTAGGAACAATGCAGCAAATAATGAGTCTGTCCCCACTAAGACCAGCTGAGGCACCAGTAGCTGATCTAGCTGAACCCCCAAGTCCAGATAGCTGCTGCCCACATCATGCAGGACTACCCGCTTCTCAGTTGCCTTCTCCACCTCCACTGGCCTTGTATGCTTACGTCTCTTGGGAATTACTACTTGCGCCTTCTTCAAAGCTCTTCTTGTAACTCTTCTAGAGTGACTGTTCATCATAGCTGCCATCTTGAGATGCCAAGCCATTTTTAGCCCTGTTGTCTAATCCAGTGAAGGGAAATATTGCAGATCCTTAATGGATTAAACATTAAGTTGTTCACTTAGGGATCAAGCAACATAAGAATTGTGTGACTGCTTTATCTCAACATGGTTTTAATAAGGTTTACTAAATTAAAAACGCCCTAAAAATGGGTGTTTGAAGCGCCTTTCAAATGCGCTTCAGGTGCAGGCTTTACTTCTGAGGTTATAAATAAGACAACATAGATATTGCCACTTGCCTCTATAAGGAAAGCTGCATGAAACCTGTTGTTATCTTGTACAGGACTTTCTACTGTGCCTTTCTACTCTCCTCCTTTAGGAAGGTCCTTCTGTCTGTGCCTCCTTTCCCCTGGTGTAAATTCCCCCACCTCCTACTATATAACTGCAGCTTTATCATAATAAATACTGGTTTTGTCATTATACCCTTATATTCTTCTGTCCTATCAAAGGCTGTCACTATACCATCTACAGGTATAGTATTAAGAGTTAGGATCCTGACTAACTGCTTGTAGAAAATAGCACCCTTTACTGCTACAAATACAATATATATACTTACTCACATGAAAGTGCCTCTGGGCATTCTTCTGGTGCTATCTGTGTGACAAGGCTAGGCATCTCAGGTTCTGCTGTTTGGTTGGATGCTTCATGGTCATTTTTTGGGTTTTCAGGAAAAGTTGTTTGGATTTTTGATGGCCCATCTTGGCCTGGCTGGTCATTGGTTCTGGAAGGTTTGGCTTCAGGAGTCATGGGGTTTTTTCTAATTTGATTACCATTCTTGGACTGGCTTGACAGGCATTTTTGATGTGAAGGAATTTGATTAAAAAAGGGGTTCCTAATTGGGAACCTCAAATTACTAAATGGGGGTGGGCTTGAACTGAGAGCACTGGGCAGCTAAAATTAGCCTGCCCAGGCCCAGCCAAACCCACCAAGGCTTGGGCATAGCTTTTGGGGCCCAGAACAGGCCCTGCAGCTGTGACAAAAATTGCAGGATAGTATAAAGCCGTTTCTAAGTGATGGGGAATTACCACCCAAATCCACATAGAATTGATGATTAACCACCAATGCGGCTTCAGATATTGTTTTGTAAAATTTCCAATTGTAATACCAGGATTCAGCAAAACAATTAATCCTAACCAAAGTAATCCAAGATAAAGAACCTGAGAAAGTATCAATGCATCCTCAGTATAAAATTCTGGGTATTAAGAAGTAACACAATTTTCAGTTTCCAGAATGGGGGGAGCTCCAAGATTGGCTGGCATGAAATTAACATTGGGCAGCACCAACAACAAAGTTCCAATTGCAGGGCCCCATCTTCCAGAAATGATTCAGGTCAGAATCAGATTGTACGGAATATACCACAACAACCCAATCACAGGATGCATTTTTTAAAATGGAAATTAGAACTTGGGATAAATGATTTTTATTGAGTAGATTTTTAGGAGGACTCAACTCTTAGAGTTGAAACAGTGAGAATTATTCAATATATATATCAAAATTGACTAAGCAATACCACCTGGATCCTGGGCTCCTGTTTCTGCTGCATTGTTAAGTAAGTATCTGGTCCAGGTTGCAAAGAACCCTAGGATGACTAACTTCTGACGCCCATGCTGACTAACAAGCTTATATTGGGTGGCCCTCAAATTACGTTGATTTATCAACGTCACTTTACAAGAGGGAATCGGTTTTGGTTGGCAGAAGGAGCAGCCGTAACCCATTTCCAATTGACTGTTTGATTTAAATCCGTTAAGTTGGTCAATTTTGATACAGGTTTTCTGGCTTTTTGAGCCTTCCTACTTGGGTGGATAATTCCCGGCATGATGGAACCTACTGTGACAGCAGCTGCCACCAGGGCAGAAATGGTTCCTGAACCTGGATTTTTGCTTTTTGAAGCAAATTCAGGTGCGGGAAAATCTCCCCTGCCCGCTTGCCCTGCCTGGCAGCTAGGAGCGGGTTTAATTCCCTCCTGGGGCTTCAAAACTGTTACAACTGTAACACATGCGTTCTAAACTGAATAATATATGTTTATCTCAACAGGTTTGAAAACTACTTTACTAAACATGATAGGTTTAGCTGCTCTAAATGCTCAGAGATATAGTTAAGTACTAGAATTGTACTTTCATCATAATCAAAGGCATAGACTCAATTTGATTCATTTAAATTTGCTCTAAAAACAGATAAAGCTAAAAACAGCATATCTCTGTGAATATTAAGTTGATCTTAATGTTGTATAGCTTGATTTAAAGCTATAGATCAGATCTACATTTTGTAGGGATTTAATAAATCAAGTTTTAATTTTAAAATTATTTTTATCTTTATTAAACTTAATAATGATACTCTACTTATTTAGATTTATTTTTATTTATACTTGGAATATGTAATTTCATTTTAAATAAGTATAGTTTAAATTGACTTTTAAGAAAGCTTTTTATTTTAAAAAATTAATTAAACAGATGATGAGTAATCCCAGCCTAAAAATACAATAAAATACATTAAATTGATTTATCAAATTCAACTTTATTTCTGTCCTTGGACGGGGCAACCACCTTTTATAATATAGCGATGACATTATTAGAAAAGAGGTCTCAGACCTGGATATTCTTTTCGATTTAAATCCAGCTTTAAGCATTTTTCCTTGGAAGCATATATATTCTAGTTTAATCTATTCGTACATACTACCAACAAGCTAGGATTTGAAGTAGGGCATGAAACAACTTCATTTTTAAAAGAAATCAAGTCAGGCTCCTCATGTGTTTTACGAATACTTTTGTGAATAAAAATAACCTGGCTTTATTAATTAAATTTTTTGTATAAAAGAGTATATATGAAAATACCTGTGGCTTTACGAAGCTCTTTAAGACTCGAGTAAAAATAGTCTTCAAATACCACAAGCTGTTTATAATTAATCGAAATGTGTTCAAAGTTGTAAAATCCAAAAAAAAGTTTGTGGAAATCGCTCTTGGTCTTTATCCTAGGGATATCAACATTCTTGGTTTAACTTAGAAATTACGTCGTAAGCTCAGATGTTTTTAGATTTTAAGTACTAAAGCATATGATTGTAGTATTATTTAATAAGCTGTTCTTGAAATTATTTTTAGTTAAATCATAAGCCTACTTCAAGGAGAGTTTTTAAATTAGAACTTTCTAGAATTAAAAAGTTTAGGGATAAATTTCAGCTATTTATACTTGAAAACTCTGGTTAAAAGTCTTTTCTTGTTGTGGGGTGTTGAAATTTTTTTCTCAGATATCCAGACACTTGCCACGCTGATGGGGACAAGCTCTGTGCCACTATTTTATAAATTAAAAAAATAAGTTAATTTCAGGCTTGATTTTTCAAGTCGCAAGATAAATAGCCTTTCTCAGACTCAAGAACTATTAAAGCCACTTGGCTATAGTTTTTGTGTGATGTAACGTCTCAATAACTAGAAATAAGTTAATCATTTGCCTCCTGAATTCCTCACTTTCACTATCTCATACAAATCACATGGTCAACCTCAATTTACCCCATATTCCCCAATTTTAACTGTTAGCCAACAGTATATGTTTTGGTGTATTTCTCAATAAATAAGCACAAGTATCTTTCTATAACTCCATTTTGGCCTTTATAGTTGCTTTGAGTATATTTCAGGTTTTTAACTGAAAATACATCCCAACAGAAACCATACTCAAATATCTCTACCTCTGTCTTTACAAACCCACTGTACTTGTAAAAGTCCACTTCTTATGTGTAATCTTACACTGGCAAAAAGATCAAACAATTTTGATTATATATCTTTATATTTTAAGATAACTTACTTTGCTTCTGTCAGAGCTTGCTGATATATACTAGCCCATTGAATAAAAGATTATCTGATTTAATAAGCACTGTGTGCTTTAAGTAGCTTTTGTCAAGAACATGGTACCCTTCTTGAGTAGTAGGATATCATAATTATTAATACTAGGTGGTTGCCCTGTCCAAAGACAGATATAAAGTTGAATTTAATAAATCAATTTAGTGTATTTTATTGTATTTTTAGGCTGGGATTACTCATCATCTGTTTAATTAATTTTTTAAAATAAAAAGCTTTCTTAAAAGTCAATTTAAACTATACTTATTCAAAATGAAATTACATATTCCAAGTATAGATAAAAAATAATATAAATAATGTATCAACATCTACATTTGCTTCCTTTTGGGGAAGGAATTGTCAGAGAACCAATCTTGGGCGGCCAGCCTGTTGTTTTCTGAGAACACACAGGCCACAGATTTTGCGGTTAAAGCCCACCACAAGATTGAAGCTAACTTAATAAAGTAGAACATCAATTTTCCCACCCAGGACCACGGGCCAGCAGCCAGGATTATAGTGTCAATCACCCTGGTGAGGGTGATGTACACTATCCCAAACAGCTTGTTGGAATTGTATTAGGCAAGCCTTACAGAGGTGGACATGGGCATCAGTTTGGGGGTGAGAGACAGTTCCATGTCTAGTTTATAGGCAGGGAGGAAGTTGTATTTGTCTTTAAAAAGTCAGGGCTCAGTAATAAATCAAGGGTCCTTTCTGTTAAATATGGATAACTCTTTAGTTTGGGCAAATGGTTGTGCGCTAGTATACTGTCAGAGGTATATAACTAATATTCTGGTTTAATGGGTATTCTGTGAAGTGAATGGAACTGTAGGGAGCACCTGGAGGACAAAAACTTGCAGGCAGGCGGGCCAGAAAGATTAGAGTTGAGCTGGTAGATTGCTAAGATAAAATATGACACTAATTGAGAAAAACAATATATCATAACCTTTATTAAAAATGGCAATAAAGCCTGGTGCAGGATCTAATGGTTTATATAGCACCCACTACCAGACTTTAATATTAATGTCCAGGATTCAGTTGGCTGTGAAATGGGAATTTGGACAGGCAAGTCACCTGGGTTTTGGGGTAGCAAAATGGCACTTGTGCAGGAAGGGTGCTTATTGGCTGGATCTTCAATAAGGGTAGTGCAACCCTTCTGTTCAGGAGCAATATTCTCAGGGGTAGCCCACTGGCCCATATTTTTTCAGGTTCAGGATTATAATTGGCCACTAAGGTAGACATCAGGCTTATCAAGCCAATGGCAGTATCTTTCTTGCCTCCATTAGGCAACCCATTTTGCGCTTTACTAGGCGCCATCATTGACAAGACTTTGCTGGTGGTCCTATATTCAAGAGCATTTTTGGTGTGGATCAGAGAGGATTAAATCCCAAAAAAAATATGGGTAGTTGTCCCCCTGGACCTCAGGGCTGGCAGTTTGCAGGCAGTCTTGACCAGGGTTTGAAATCTGCTCCAAGGCTTGGGTTTCAAGAGGGGCAGAAATTTCATTCATGAAATTGTACCTAATCATTGAAAGTTTTCACAAAGACATTGTACTGAGCTGTCCCATAGTCCATAATAATTTTTGGACCAAGGGCTCTATCATGTTTCTTCTCTTAAGCAGCCAGGGTAATATTATCTTTATCAGCATCATCAGGATTGGCCCTTATAGATGGACCAGGATTATTTTCAGCCTCACTTGGAATAGCTTTAAGCCATTATAAATGAATCCTGAATGCTCTTAGGTATACCTCCTGAGGCTCCAAGAAGAAGAAAATAGGCAAATGGGAGGACTTTATCATCAAGCTGGGCATGCACCACCCACAGCTGATAATAACTTGGGGCATGTTGCAATTTTCTATCACAGAGTAAAGTCTCAGTGGCATGCAATTGCTCTAGATTTTTATAAACAGCATAACATATAATCCTGTCTTTTGCATCAGGTCCATAATTGTGAAGAAGGAACTGTTCATTGTCTTGGGTCATCTGCAATTAAAGGAGTAAGAGCCAAGTCTTTTAGTTGAGATGCAATTTTTCCAATTGGGTTTAGCTCTCTGTGCCTATCACAGATATACTTAACAAGTTATTCAAAATCAGGGCAATTTTAAGGTTTTATTTGCTTAGGTTCTTGATGACCTTTACTGCCAGGTGAGTGTCCTCTATTTATTTTGATTGTTGGGAATTTTGACCAAGCAATGATGCCAATTATGACGGAGCTCACAGATTGGGACTGTTACAACCAAATCCATAAATTGGTAGTACAAAATACAATGATACTAATTATGACGGAGCTTGCGGATATAAATTGCAGCTACCAAACTACATAAATTGGTAGTATAAACTATATGCATATTGGATCAGCAGTAGTCTGCTGACCTGAGCCTTAAACTAGCCAATGATATGTGCCACCGCGGCAATTAAATAAGACATGATTTGCCGCCGCGCCAACTGAAAATTATTGCAAGCGCCACGGCGCTACCTGGTAAATATTGCAGGCGCCACTTTACTTTTACATTGAGTGCCAAGGCGCTGGGTTTGATTCCCCATAATCTCAAATTCCCATATTTATCACATTAATAAGCATTAAGCTTGCAGTATGCCAGAGAAGTAGGAAGTGATCCTGAAGTATTAAATTATTCCATGCCAGCAAGGATCACATGTGCTGGGTAAAGATGAAAATATTCTATTGGTTGACGTGCAATAAGCGCCAAACCTAGATTAATAATTACCCAAATTTGGGGAATGTTAGAATGTCCTAGAAGACATTGCTAGCAGCCCAGAGATTACCCTTGTAGAAGGTATAAGAAAAATGAATCATTTACAATAAAATTATCTTTGAACCATCTTTATTTTATCCTAAATCTGGTTGACCTTTATCCTAATCCTTAAGTGCTTCTGCGCAATCAGAAGCCATTGCTGGGCAATAATCATGGTTCTGTTCAATCCTGGCTCTTCTGATACAGTACTACACACATTCTCACATATGACTGTATTCTGGAAAATGTCCTGTGCCCTATAATCTCAATAATTGTGGCGCTGTAAAGCAAAAAGCGCAACATTGATATTGGGACCATTTGAAGTAGGTACAACTTGAGCAGCTTTTCAATAAAAGTAACAAAATGCACACAGGCATGTTCTCCCTTTTCAAAGGTAGCTTTATCCCAACTTTCAGGATACCACATCCTGGCTGGGGCTCCACTAACCTTAGTGTCTGTCATAGAATACCAGGAGGAGAGCAAGGCCCATCATAGGAGGGGTGCTAACTGGAAGAGATAAGAAGCAGATTGACCTACCAAGGCCTAGGGTCTAGTACTGGGTACCATGATATCAACTAAACCTGAAAGGATGATATAAGCTATTCCCATATATTGGTTGGCAGATAGCGGTGTTGGCCTTGGGATGAGAGGTAGGTGTGTGTCAGGATTGACAATTCTCCTCCTCTGGAAACCCAGGCCCAAGAGCGGGAATTGAACCCGGAACCTGGATTCCCCCGGGCTGCCGGGCCTATGGACTGCAGGACCGCCCGCCTGCATTTTTCTGGGGTTGAGCCCCCGCAAGCTGACGCTGAAGATGATGGCCCACCCAGTGAAACAGATCAAGCCAAGGAAACTAGTGCACTAAGTGGAATGCCAATCACAACACCTAATGGAGGCAACCAGGCAACAACTATTAGCTTCATGAGTTTGAAGTCTTCACCAGCAACCAATCAAGAGCCAACCCAAGGAAGAGGCACTGGCCTGCAACCTGGCCTCATGACCACAACACTAGAGCAAGATAATCAAGTAGCTAAATTGGGAGTCACAACCAATGAAAGAACTCCCGGGCCAAGCGCCATTTTGCTGCCTTTAGACCCAAGTCCCTGCTTCCCCTGGCCCTGCCTTTTCCAATGCCCTAATGACCCCCCAACAGAAAATGTTAAGTTTGGAGGTGGGGCGCTATATAGACCCAAGGACCCCGCGCTCCAAACTTATTGCCATTTTTAAATAAAGGTTATGTTACTTTGGCTCATACAGCTATTACCATATTTTGTATTTGCTGTCTATAAGTTAAGTTCAAGATCCCCCGGCCCTCCTGCCCCTCTGCCCACAGTTTTCTGTCCACCTGGTGCTCCCTTTGGGCCCGTTCATTTTACTGATTAGCCATTAAAGCCCAAATATAAGGATTACACACCAGAGAAAATCATCAAACTTGACCCATTAGCCCGCATCCAATCCGCCGTCAGATACAACTGCCAAGGCCTGTGGATTTTCTCTACCCCCAAGTTATTTAGAGGAAAATTTTACCTCCTGGCCTATAAAGTTTATATGGAACCACCTGTAACACCCAAACTGATGCAAGCCTCTTTGTCAGGCACCCACCTGCTAGGAAGTAACCCTCCTAGGTGGTGAATAATTGCCGAAGGATTTAATCCCGTGACCAGGGATCCCACAGGTACAGAAACCATTCCAAGATGGAATAACTCTCCAAGGAGCCGGTACCAACCTAGGAGAGGGTTAAAGCAGCCCAGGAAAAAGTACACACTGAGATAAATTAACAAAAAGGCCAAAGCCAAAGGAAAAAACAATTGAGGTTTTTTTGCCAAAGGAGGAGAACTATAAAACTTGGTCTCCTCACGCACAGGGGGATTTGTGGAGAGGGGACTTGCTGTATACCAGACTCCCAGAATCACGCGGCGCCAAGAGCTATCCAGGAACTGGGAGTCTGCTGTTGTGCCTGAATCAGCGCGGGAACCTATCAAAATGCTAGCAAACACCATCAAAGTCAAAACAAACCAAAGTAACCATTTATACCCAAGCCGCTCCCCATGAGGGGTCTTGGGCAATTTCATGGCCTTGGAAATTTAGAGGTTGTATAAAAAATAAAAATTAACAACAGTCACTTAGGTGAATGTAGACTTTATTGATTGAACAAGTGATAGATCATATCTTATCAGCCTTATATAGCATGGTAGCAAAAATGATAATCTGGGGAAACATAAAGGAGATCAAATCTCATGGGGATAAAATTGGGGAATTTGGAGATCCTTGGCAGTTTAAAATATGAATTTAGAATTATTAACCAATATGATGACTTAAGAGATCTTAAAACCATTTTTTGGATTAAAAAATAATTAAAACATGGCCAGGCAGGAACGGGAAATGCCCAGCTATTCCCCAGTTAAAACTGGGGAAGAGGAGCAGGAACCAACAGGATAACCCGAAGCCAACGGCAAGGCAACAGCAGAAACAGAGACACAAGAACTCTCAACGTCACCATCATGTCTGGAAGTACATTTAAAAAGGATTGGCGTAGCGTTTGATTGGCTAGAATTGAATTTGAAAGGTAACAATTTGCTATCCTTTAAACTAACGTTTTTGTAAATTTGAAAGTAGGGCTGGCCAGCAAAAGACCTGGGTTTGAAACCCGGTGTTGTATTCCCTGTATCAAAGGCTGTTTGAAGATCAACATTTTTAGGTAATTTAGAGCAGCTACTACTAACTGACCCAACCTTTTTAGAAGACCAAATCAACCCCAAAGAAGGGGTTAATTCTGATGATGTCTCAAGAGACAAATTGTTGTCAGTAATCTCAGAAAGAGAATTCCTGACACTCTTCCCCCGACCTGCCAACCAATCATACCAGCAAGCTTTTTGGTATAGTGTACATCACCCTCACTGGGGTGGTGGACACCATTGTACTGGCTGCCGGCCTGTGGTCTTGGTTAGGAAAGTCTGCTTCTTACCTCTTAAAGTTAGCCCCTCTCTTGTGGTGGGCCCTGCCCGCAAAAAACCCAGCCCAAGTTACCTCTGAAACTGGCGGGCTGGCCGCCCAAGAGTGGGACCATGACATTATGGCAATCTTTTTAAAAGCTGGTACCCTGAGCCCCAAGATGTTGTTATTTCTTGGGGCATCTTGTATGCTTTTGTTATTGATAATCACTTATTACACCTATAAGATGACCATGAACCTGATCTCTTCTATGTGGAAGAGCACAAACCCAAACAAACCAAAAAGAATTGACACTGTCACCACCAATACCAACAAGCCCTTCTCTCAAGTGCAAAACGTGATTGTAAACCAGTCCCTCACCAAGGTAGAGATGCCCCAGATGGGGAAGCTCACACTCAAGAAAGCCTGACGCGCTATGCCAGTCCTCTGCTTGCACTTCCAGACCAACACACCCTCCTACGCTGGCAACACCAAGAAAATACTGGGGGTTGCTTTAATGCTCTCTGGGGACGCTCTGGACTGGTTTGACAAAGCCACAGCGGAAGACGTAGAGTTCTGTTTGGACAACACCAAGTTTTAGGCAGAACTAATGGCAACTGGGGAGGATTGCAACACCAGATACTACGCCCTGAACACCTTGCTAGAAATCTGCCAAGGCTCTTGACCCATTCAGGCTTACATTGACAATTTCCTTAAACTAAAGACCCACACTCAACTCAAGGACAAATTGCCAGCCATCATCTTCCAAAAAGGAGTGAACCTGGCCATTAAGGACTTACTAAAGCACCACCCGCCCACACTTGGCTTAGAAGACCTGATTCCTTTGTGCAAAGGTCTCAGCATGAACCAAGAGAATGCCAGGCCCTCTCAGAACTTCCCATCCCAAACTGCCACATCCAACAGAGGGGGAATGACCCCTGAGGAACTCCAAAGACACTACAGAGAAGGTCTCTGTTTTCACTGCCACAAGGCAGGGCACTTGACCAGAGCCTGCCCAAAGAAAACCCCTGCCCCCATCTCATTGGCCCAAATAAATGCTTCTTCCCAGTCTTACAAGTTCATCCTAGTATCTGTTAATGTTGGGGGAACAACCCAAAAACTAAAGGCGTTCATTGACACCGGAGCAGATGAGAGCTTCATTGACGCAGACTTAGCCCAAGAACTAGGCCTGTCTGCCTCTGAGAACCGTCTACAGATCATCTTGGGAAACAGCACCAAAGACACAGGATACAAATGTGAGCAGGAACTACCCTTGATAATAGGAAACAACACCTACCCCTTGTCCCTCATCTTGTTGAAAGGCCTACCACACCCCCTCATCCTTGGGGATTCCTGGTCAGACAGGCATGGCCTCATCCTCAACTACCGAGAATAGAACGTCACCTTAGGTGATAAAGGTACCCGCAACATTGTTCCCTTCTGCACCAATCCTGAAGAACCTACCCAAAGGCTCATGACCATACAGATTGAACCAAGCGTGGGAGTCCTACCTACTTCCCTAGGGAAATGGACCCATGTATTCAGCAAAGAGGCGGCCACTTGCCTCCCCAAACACACCAAGTACCATCATGCTATTGACCTTCTGCCAGGCACTAAACCCAAACTCAGGCCCATTTATAGCTGCAACCACAAGGAGCAGCTGGCTCTCAAGGCGTACATTGAGGACATGACAAAGAAAGGTTTCATCTGCGTGTCCAAGAGCTCTTGTTTGTCACCAATGCTGTTTGTGGGCAAGAAGGACAGAGGCATGCGCCTGTGTGTTAATTATCAGAAATTGAACGAGATCACCGTAAAGAACTGCTACCCCATACCTAACACTGATAACTTGTGTAATGTACTGACAGGCGCCCGGGTATACTCCAAGATTGACCTTAGAGATGAATTCAACCAAATCCAAATCAAAGAGGGTGACAAATACAAAACGGCGTTCAAGACCAGGTATGGACTCTACAAATACCTGGTGATGCCATTTGGACTATGCAACGCCCCTAGCACTTTCCAGCGCATGATAAACACAGTACTGGGCAAATACCTTGACCAGTTCTGTGTGGCCTACCTCAACAAAATTCTCATCTATAGCAAGACCTATGAGGAGCACTTGCTCCATCTAGACCTGATCCTGAGCAAACTCTCTCAAGCCAACTTACACGCAAAGCTCAAGAAGTGCGAGTTCTTCCAACCAGAAGTAGAGTTCCTGGGCTATGTAGTGAAAACTGGAGGGTTTGCAATGGCTCAGGATAAAGTGGACGCCGTGACTTCCTGGCCAACCCCCACGTGCCGGAAGGACGTCAGAAGTTTCCTGGGGCTAGCAAACTACTGCCAGGATTTCATCCAAAAATTTTCTCACATCACTCTGCCCCTGACCCGCCTGTGCTCCAATAAGGTCACCTTTGCCTAGACTCCAGAATATGCCACCGCCTTTGAGACCCTGAAACTTGCCTTCACTTCTGCCCCTGTTCTGGCCATGCCCAACCCATCCAAGCCATTTGTTCTGGAAACCAACACGTCCAACTTTGCAGTGGGTGGGGTCCTTCTTCAGGAAGGAGGGGGATAGTATGCTACATCCTGTAGCATATTACTCCAAGAATATGCTTCCTGCGGAAGGAAGCTACCTGATTTACAACAAAGAGATGCTAGCCATTATGAAGACCCTGAAACATTGGCGCCAATACCTCTGTGGTGCTGAATTCCCAGTAAAGATCCTGACAGACCACAAGAACTTGGTCTACTTCTTTAAACCACAACAGCTTAACCAAAGACAAGCAAGATGGGCTTTAGAACTGGCTGACTACACCCTGACCATAGACTACAAACCAGGGAAAGTGAATGTAGTACCAGACGCCCTGAGTAGAAGATCTGACCTGGCACCCACTCACATGGAAACTTGTGACCACAACACGCAAGTACTCCTGGACCCAGCTAGCCTAGGTATTCACCTGGGATTGATGAAGATCAGGGCCAGTAAACCAGAAGTGCTGAAGGCCTAATCACTTGACAAATTCACCAAAACCATGATTTCTAACCTTTCAAAATCCTTGGATAGCCCCCACTACCAGAAAGTCTACTCATTGAAGGGAACAACACTAATGCTGCACAACAGAATCTTTGTGCAAGAAGGAAGCGTCAGGACCAACATCCTGAGAGATTATCACAATTCTGAGATGTCCGGACACCCAGGGAGACTCAAGACCCTCCAGAGCATTAGAAGGAACTTTGCCTGGCCAAAGATGGACCAAGAAGTAAGCGCGTACCTGAAAGGATGTGAGACCTGTGGACAAACCAAGCCCCGCAGAAACAAACCTGAAGGACTTCTAAGACCCTTGGACATACCCCATAGATCGTGGAGATCTGTCTCCATGGACTACATTTTCAAACTGCCCCCATCACTCTCCTTCAATGTGATCCTAGTCATGGTAGACCGCTTCACCAAGATGGCATACTTTGTACCAACCACCACCCATTGCACAGCTGCAGAGACTGCCCAACACTTCCATGAACACATACTCACCCAACACGGGACGCCAGAGGAGATCATCACAGACAGAGGACCCCAATTCACATCAAACTATTGGACACAAGTAATGAAAGACTTGGGAATCAAGCGGTGTGTATCTACCTCCTACCACCTGCAGACTGACGGCCAAACCAAAAGCGTGAACCAGATCCTTGAACAATACCTTCAATGCTATGCCAATGCCAACCAGGACAACTGGGCCAACATGCTTCCCATGGCCCAGTTTGCATACAACAGTAAAGACCACGCTTCCACAGGAATGTCTCCATTCAAAGCCAACTATGGGTTTGACCCCACCTGGGATCCCAAGATTGGCGAGAAAGAAACTAACACCACTGGACGTTCCTGGGTCAAGCGGATCCACGTCACACAAAAAACATTCTTGACCAACCTGAATTGCACAGTGCAAACCTACAAGGCCATTGCCACCTGAAAACGTAAACCAGGCCAATCCTTGCAAGTTGGGGATGAAGTATACCTGGACTCCTGCAATGTGCCCCTACATGTCCCCTGTAGGAAGCTAGCTCACCAAAGAAGTGGCCCCCACAAGATCACCAAACTGGTTGGGGAAGTTGTTTACAAGCTCAACCTACCCCCCTCTTGGAAGATTCACAACATGTTCCACTGATCCCTGTTGTTCAAAAAAGATGGGAACTTGCTTCCCCACCAACGGATTAAGACAGCCCCCACCCATCTAAACAAACTGCGGTGAGGAATATGAAGTCAAATACATACACAGCAACTGAACTCACTACCAAAAACCCCAGTACTACGTCAAGTGGAGAGGATACCCAATGGAAGAAAGTACCTGGGAATTAATGAGCAACCTGACTAATGCCCAAGAAGCCATCCAACTCTACCTGCACAAGAAGAATCAGGAGGGAGGGAGCCCCGGGGAAGAAGGGGATGATGTCAGGATTGACAATTCACCTCCTCTGGAAACCCAGGCCCAAGAGCGGGAATTGAACCTGGAACCTGGATTCCCCCAGGCCGCCAGGCCTATGGACCGCAGGACCGCCCACCTGCATTTTTCTGGGGTCAAGCCCCTGCAAGCTGACGCTGAAGATGATGGCCCACCCAGTGAAACAGATCAAGCCAAGGAAACTAGTGCACTAAGTGGAATGCCAATCACAACACCTAATGGAGGCAACCAGGCAACAACTATTAGCTTCATGAGTTTGAAGTCTTCACCAGCAACCAATCAAGAGCCAACCCAAGGAAGAGGAACCGGCCTGCAACCTGGCCCCATGACCACAACACTAGAGCAAGATAAACAAGTAGCTAAATTGGGAGTCACAACCAATGAAAGAACTCCTGGGCCAAGCACCATTTTGCTGCCTTTAGACCCAAGTCCCTGCTTCCCCTGGCCCTGCCTTTTCCAATGCCCTAATGACCCCCCAACAGAAAATGTTAAGTTTGGAGGTGGGGCGCTATATAGACCCAAGGACCCCGCGCTCCAAACTTATTGCCATTTTTAAATAAAGGTTATGTTACTTTGGCTCATACAGCTATTACCATATTTTGTATTTGCCGTCTATAAGTTAAGTTCAAGATCCCCTGGCCCTCCTGCCCCTCTGCCCGCAGTTTTCTGTCCACCTGGTGCTCCCTTTGGGCCCGTTCATTTTACTGATTACCCATTAAAGCCCAAATATAAGGATTACACACCATAGAAAATCATCAAACTTGACCCATTAGCCCGCATCCAATCCGCTGTCAGATACAACCGCCAAGGCCTGTGGATTTTCTCTACCCCCAAGTTAATTAGAGGAAAATTCAAGTACCTCCTGGCCTATAACATTTATATGGAACCACCTGTAACACCCAAACCAATGCCAGCCTCTTCCCCTGACCTGCTAACCAATCATACCAGCAAGCTTTTTGGTATAGTGTACATCACCCTCACTGGGGTGGTGGACACCATTGTACCAACTGCCGGACCGTGGTCTTGGTTAGGAAAGTCTGCTTCTTACCTCTTAAAGTTAGCCCCTCTCTTGTGGTGGGCCCTGCCTGCAAAAAACCCAGCCCAAAATACCTTCAAAACTGGCAGGCCGCCCGCCCAAGAGTGGGTCCCTGACAGTGTGAGGTTTAGAAGTAAGTGGTGATTCCATTTCAGTTTGGTAGGCCAGGATATGGTTATATCTTTCTAAAACAATTAGCAGGATACTTGTACCAGGCTCCTTTGTGATAGACTTTATTTGGGGTTTGTATTCTGTCCAGGGGGTCAAAACAGAGTATATTATTCAAGGTGAACTCCTAATAATCAGGTTTGATGGGGTACTTAGAGAAATGTACTGGGCTGTAAGGTGCTCCTGGGGGACAATAAAGTGTGGGCTGGGTGTCAGGAATTTCCGTAGACAGGCAGGAAGACAGGCTGAGTTTTTCTGTTAGAACAGTTCTCAAGTGGAAAAAATCAAACTAACTAAAAGGAATAAAATGGTAGAACCAAGTTCTCATAATCTTATTTATTTCATAATGGTGATTCCAACTTCAAAGGTGACTTCAGGGTTTAATTAACAATCTATTGCTGAGTTTTGGCTTGACTTTGATCACATACTAACTGGTTTTAAGGGACTCTTTCCATTGCCCCTAATTATTGGAGGAATTTTTAACAGAAAATGAAATTAAAATATCCTCTCCTGCATTATTTCTTAACAGTAAATTATGTGAAAAACAAATTTACAGATGAATGATTAAAAACAAATGTGTTAATCAAGCCCAAAGTTTTCTCCACCTAAGGACAGTCAATCTTATCTTGCAGTTGGTCATAACAATAAAAACACTCCAAGCCAAATAAAATCAGTGAATCTAGCCAATCAAATCAATCAAAAACAAAATTCAAATTCAAAAAGGAGTAAAAAATCACCCAGTTGTCGTAACTGTGCTATTTTAGCAGAGTTACAAGGGGAAAAAGATTTGGAGGATAGATAATAATCTTTATTGTGAGATAGTGATTATATAGCTATTGTGAATCAATGGATAGAAGGAACATGATTGGTGATCACACGGCTGGATGTAAGAGGGGGTGGCTTGATCCTGTTAATGAGTCAAGCGCCAAATTGAGGTATCCACTGTGAGGGATCATCATTTGCTCATGTTGACTGATTTGGTAATCCAAGTTGACTTCCGGGTTTGGCTTCAAGTGGCCGGGTAATTGGATTGCGGGTCACAAACCTGCTTGGTTGGAACCTTGCTGGCGGGTTGAGCCTGCGGTTTTGACACCCCCCTGGCTGAAAGTCGGCCTCCTCAGGAGGCAGGTTGTTGGGGAGGTTGTCAGGAGCCCGGGTGCCATATTGAACCAGTTGTTGTTTGGTGGCAGGCAGGGCAGTTTCTTGTTGCTTCTGTCTCGCTTTGCAAGGTTGTAGGTGGTTGTGGTGTAGCGTCTTGTCTTGATTACGTTTCCCAAGCCCTTGCACAAGGTAAGTGTTATTGTTGTTTACCTTCAGAATGATTGCTGGCCCCACCTTTTCAGGTTGTAACTTGCTCTTGTCAACGTTCATGACCCAAACTTTGTCCCCAACTTCATATCTATTATGAATGAGAACAAATGTCTTTTGTAGGTGTTCCTTTTCTTTGGCTGCTTGCTTGCTGTTGGCCTCTATTATTTGAGGGTCTGAGCAAGGGGGAACTTGACTTGGAATTTCCAACTTAGGTCCTGTCAATGCTTGAATGATATTTGGCTGTATGCTGTATACCAGTTCAAACGGGCTTTTCCCAGTAGATCTGTTCACTCAGGTTTGGAACACAAGTAACGCAGCTGGTAGCTGCTTATACCAGTCTTCAGGTCTCCCGGCGGTGAGTTTGGCTAGGGCTTGCACAAGGCTACCATTGAGCCGCTCTACGCGTCCATTGGCCTGTGGATGGTATGGTGTAGTGACAGTGTGTTTGACCCCATTTTTGGCAAGGTACACGTTGGTGTTTTTGGAGGTCAATTCTTTGCCCACATTGGTTATCAGGAGTTCTGGCTTTCAGAACTTACTGATGATTTCTTTGCCAATAAATTGTTGGACGTTGTTACCGGTGTGCAATTTCACTGCTTGGGCTACTGGCCACCTTGTCGCAAAATTGATGGCTGTAATGATGTATTTTTTGTTGTTGTGCTTTCCTGGCATGGGGCCCACAATGTCCAGAGCCCATACCTTGAATGGTAGTTGGGTTTGAATGGGAAGTACAGACTTAGGCGGGGGTTTGCTTCTGGAAAACTTTTCGCAGACCTCGCACTGTTCTAACACTTCTTGAACATCATGGTGTAAGGTTGGCCACCAGGCTTTATGTTTTAGGAATTTGTACAGATTTTGGCTCTTGGTATGTCCAAGATCTCTGTGATAGCAAAGAATGGTATCAACTTGTTGATGTGTGGGAATGTAGGGGATGATTGTGCCATCTGACATCTTTCTGTGAAGAGTCCCGTATACATCAGCAAAGAGGTGCTCATTATTGATGACTGTTTCTTTGGTGATATTGGTTGTGCCTGCGGGGAACCCTTTGTCTTTTGTACAGAGTACTAGGAGAGGCCAGTCTGGGTTGAGCCCATTCTCTCCCCTAGAAGCGCAGACATACAGGTGGGACAGGGCGTCTGCCATGGCGAGCTTGGCCCTGGGCTTATATTGGATGAACATGTTAAACCTTTCTAGGATTTCCATCCACCGTGCTTGGCAGTGTGACAAGTTTGCCTGTGTCTTGAAATAGATGAGTGACTTATGATCGGTTAATGCTGTGAATTCTTCCTGCCGTTCTAGGTAACAGCGCCATTTGACTAGGCAATGTACGATGGCCAGTAGTTCTTTGTTGTAATAGGGTATCTACACTTGCCATCTGTCAGCTTGCGTAACTTGTAGGCTACGGGCAGGAAGTCACTGTCACTATTCTTAATTTGCAGAACTCCCCCAATGGATGCATCTGAAGCGTTGGTTTCCATCTGGTATTCTCCATCCCGTTTGGGGTATTGTAAGATGAGAGCTGTTGTGAGTTTTTCCTTGAGGCGTCTAAAACAGAGGTCACGTTGGGGGGTCCATACAAACTTGGACTTGGCGCCTGTTATGGCGGACAAAGGGGCAGTCAAGACGCCATAGTCGGGTATGAAGCGTCATACGTAGGCCACCATTCCCAAGAAGGTGTGTAGTTCTGACTTGTCCTTGGGGGTGGCATCTTGCAGATGGCTTGTATCTTCTGACTGTTGGGTTTGATGCCGTCCTTTGAGACTATGTGTCCCAGGAAGGGTAGTTGCTCCCAGAAGAACTGGCATTTAGAGGGTTTGGCCAACAGTTTGTGTTGTGCCAGGGTCGCAAAGACTTCTTCCAGGTCCTTGTGATGCTGTTCTACCGAGGGGCTGTAGACAATGATATTGTCCAGGTACACAAGGGCGTGTCTGCCTATGAGTGGTGCAAACACTTTGTTCATGAAGGTTACAAAGGTGGACAGGGCATTGGTCATGCCAAAGTTGAGTACCACACATTTGTAGGAACCGTAATTGGTGTGGAAGGCTGTCTTGGGGATGTCTTCCTCCTTGATACAAATCTGATTGTAACCTGCAGTTAGATCAATCTTGGAGAAGACGGTGGCTCCTCCTAAGGCGTCAAAAAGGTTGCTTATCAGTGGCAGTGGGTAACAATTCTTAATGGTGACTTTGTTTAAGGCGCAGTAGTCTGTGACCAGGCGTAAGGTACCGTCCTTTTTAGCCACAAAGAATACGGCAGCCCCAAAGGGAGACTGTGAGGGGCAAATAAGTCCTTTTTCCAGTACTTCCTTAAGATAGACGTGCAGGGTGTTGTCCTCATTTGGGGTCAGCCTATAAATGGGGCATGCCTTGGGTACAGCCCCCTTGAGTTGGATGGAGTGTTGGATGTGCTTCTCAGGGGGTAGACCAGGTAACGCTTCCTTAAAGATTTCTGGGTGACAGGCCACAATGTTGCAATCTTGTGGCGTGGAGGTGTCCTGATGATCCTTGAAGTGTATGATTTTGTACTGGCAGGAGTCCCAGTCAATTGCTTTCAGGTTTTCCTTCTCATCTGAGGTCTCTGTGATGCGTACAAAGACGTGGTCCCGTAGGAGTTGGTCACAGAGTCCGGGTAGATCTGGTGGTTGACACCTTCACGCTTGATGGTCATCACTGAGGTTGCCCAGTCCACGTGGGGGTTGTTTTTACGTAACCAGTCTAGTCCCAGTACAATGTCAAACTTGGGGAAGTCAATGACGGGACCTTGGATGTTGGAGTGGAGGTTCTTGAGCATGACAGAGAAGGGGGCAGTTTCTTTTATCACGGCAATGTGATGTTCATCAGCAAGGACCACATTTTTAATCCGCAAAGGATTAGTGGCCAGCTTGAATTTATCCACAAAGCTGCTGTTGACTAAGGTTCAATCTGCGCCCAAGTCCAAGAGAGATGAGCCTGTGTAACTGCAAAAGCAGAAAGGGTAAGACATCAATTTATTGGGATATCTGGCAATGGTGTATAGCACCAGGTCTTCCGAGGGCACTTGGATCATTGGGCATTGGTCCACGTCCTTGGATTGTTATTAATTGTTGGGTGAGTCAGGAGTTGCGTGGGGAGAGCTTGGCTGGCTTAGTGCTCTCCCCAGGCTTTTCCCTCATCTTGGTTGCCTTGGGTGGCGGTAACACAGAAATGGGTACAATTTGATTGGCCATTATTTCCGTTTCCATTCCCATTTGAACCTGTGGGTTTGTGGTTGTTGTTGTTATCATTACCTCCAGGGGGTGGTTGAGAGGAACACCCACTTGAATGTGAGTCCTTGGGTCTCTCTTGTTTCCCAGTCTGTGCCTTGTGCAGAGTGTTGGATTTTTCTCCGCTTTTTCTGCTTCACAGTACAGACTTTGTAGGTTGGTAACTTGGTCCAGGTTCACGTGTCTCATTACGTGCAACTTGAGAGCGTCATAGTACATGAGGTGTGTTGCTGAAGTGTCAAAGGCCATGTTGGATGGGGCGCAGAGACAGAGTTCCTCGTAGGCGCGGGTGAGTTCTTTGACAGTGCCTGTCTGGGTTAGGTTTTTACTTGGTGTATGATCATGAGTGCCGTATCCTTAAGCACAAATCTTGCTAAGAAGTCCTGTTTAAAAGTGTCCCAGTTCTTGTTGGTGTGCTCTTTGTGCCACTTGTTGCACCAAGTGCCAGCGTCATGGGTCAGGCAAATGGAAATCTCCACAATCCAAAAACGCTGTGGGCATTCCATCTGAGCCAACTTGCTTTGGGCGGACTGAATCCATGCGGCAGCATTGTCGTCATTGGCCCCCAAAAAGGGTTCCAAGGCGGTGCTGCAAAGTCTTTGTGCTACATAGTTGGACATGGTGGTTTTGTCAGCTGGTTGCGGCATTGCAGGAGGTGCCTGAAAGAAACCTTGTGCAGACATGGCGTTGAAGGCGGGTAGCGGGATCACTGTGTTCTGGTAGAGGACAAAACCATCAGGTATTGCGGTACCAGGCGCATACAGAGTCCAGTTGGGCAAGAGGCCAGACATAATTCTGTTGAGGTTTTGTTGGCTGCGGCGTGTGCAGGCAACAGGCAGAATTTTTCAAGATAAGATAGGATGGACAGCCTACCTGTGCTACAATGTTGTAACTGTGCTGTTTTAGCAGAGTTATAAGGGGGAAAAGATTTGGAGGATAGATAATAATCTTTATTGTGAGATAGTGATTATATAGCTATTGTGAATCAATGGATAGAAGGAACATGATTGGTGATCACACAGCTGGATGGAAGAGGGGGTGGCTTGATCCTGTTAATGAGTCAAGCGCCAAATCAAGGTATCCACTGTGAGGGATCATCATTTGCTCATGTTGACTGATTTGGTAATCTGAGTTGACTTCCGGGTTTGGCTTTGAGTGGCCAGATAATTGGATTGCGGGTCACAAACCCGCTTGGTTGGAACCTTGCTGGCAGGTTGAGCCTGCGGTTTTGACACAGTGAGCTTCAGATGATCAATCAGATTCAAGAGAGTCAAAATTGAATGTAGTTTTAAGTGTAGAATCACTCAGGATGTCACAGTCCATACCAGAGTCCAACTGGGCTCCCACAGGGGAGGCAGGCTGGGCCTGGAAGGCCATGTACACAATAGGTGCAATATGGACCAGATAGTTAACTGCAGTAGCAAGGGGGAACCAACTCCCAGTATGGGGCACGGCCTGGTTAGCCAGCCCCAATACTGTGATGTAGATGAATATCAATTCACCGAAGTCCTGGGCGGGAGGCGCATTGGGTAGGGGGGGCAGCAGGAATCTCCTTCATAGTAGGCAGGAGATCCAGATGATGAGTGTGGTAATACTCCACATCAAAAGCACGGGGTGGATTGAATGAGGTAGAAGGATTATAGCCGGGAGGATATGTATAGGCAAGTTTGTATTGTGTTGTGAATTTGCAAATAGATGCAAAGAAAATAATTAAATTGGAGCAAAAATAGACAATTCCTGCAATAAGATAATGATTTCTGGGCATAAAATTGCTTTATTAAGATGTCAACAGTGAGGAGGGCATCTCTTCCTCACTATTTATACTTACAGTAATTTTGAGGCTTTTAGTGCCACCAGAGAACTGATGGCATCAATTGCAGTTAAACTTACAATTTTCACTGGAATTTGCGTACTTGGACCAGGGGATGGGTGCTCATTAGTTGCTATAACATAAACCTTTCTTGAATTGCAGCATGCCAAGGTGCCACAGTTATTTATAGATCCCACAAGTGATCAAGCACCCAATCACGTGATTGAATAATCACGCTCCCAATGTACCATTTCCTGATAGTTGAGAGGCCCAAATTTGATAATGTAATTGAAGCCAGGGATTTGAGGCTTGTGTGCCTCTAAAATCCCAGGTCATTTGTTAGTCAAAAGGGGGGTTTTCTTGCTCTAGGAGATACTTGATAGGGGTTCCCAAGCTGTGGGGTTTTTGCCTCTATGAAGGCCAGCTGATTGTCCAGGGCTTTCTGGGCCCTGACACAGGAAATAAACATAGGCCAATTAGATAAGACTACTACCAAATTTGAATGTTTAGCTAATGTCAGGATTGAAAATTTTCTTCTCCTGGAAGCCTAGGCCCAAGGGTGGAATTTGACCCTGGCCCTAATTTCTTGCAGGCTGCCAGCCCTGAGGACCAATAAGCTAGCTGCCTGCGTTCTTCTGAGAATGAACCCCCCAAGCCAAGGCCAAGGATAATTTTCCAAAGAGTAAAGCCAGCCAAACCAAAAGAATCATAGCACAAAATGGAGGAGAAATCAAGACACCTAATGGAGGCAACAAAATTCCTACTGTCTGCTTCATGGGCTTGAAGACCACCCTAGTGGTCAATAAGGATGTGTCACCTGAAGTAAGCGCAGGCCCATGGCCTGACTCCATGACCACAACCCAAGAACAAGAGAATCAGGCAGCCAATTTGGGGATTCCAACCAATGAGAGAACACACCAGCCAAGGTGCCATTTTGCCGCTTCTGAACCCGGGTGTCCTGGCCACCTGGCCCCAAATTTCCAGATATCTTGATGAAACCCCCATGGAAAAAATAATTTTGAAGGCAGGGTGCTATATAGACATGTAGACCCCACACTCCAACCTTATTGCCATTTTTGAATAAAGGTTATGTCATATTGGCTTCCACAGCTATTGCCTTATTTTATTTTTGCCATCTATTAATTCAGTGCAAGACCTTCCAGTCCTCCTGCCCTCCCACATGCAGATTTCTGTTCTCCAGGTGTTCCCTTTGGTCCTGTTCACTTCACAGAGTATCCATTAAAGCCTGAGTATAAAGACTATACCCCCAAAAAGGTTCTTGAATTATATCCCTTGGCCCACATAAAATTAGCAGTTAGATATAACTGACAAGGTCCCTGGTATCTAACCAAGCCCAAACTTTTTAGAGGCAAGTTTGAATTCTTGCCCACCTACCAACTTGATATGGAACCCCTTGTGACCCCCAAGCCAATGCCTGCCTCCTTGCCTGACCTCCCAACTGACCACACAAGCAAGTTGCTTAGGATTGTGTACATCACCCTCACTGGGGTGATTGACACAATAATCCCAGCTTTTGGCCTGTGGTCCTGGGTGAGGAAGTTCATGTCCTACCTCATAAAGTTAGCCCCAATCTTGTGGAGGACCCTGCCCGCTAAACCTGCAGCCAGTGTGTTCCCTGAAAACAATGGGCCAGCCACCCAAGGTTGGATCCCTGACAACTAAGGAGAAAAACACCAAGGCAACAACTTTAAATCAACCAGATAATGTCAGGAAGCCAGTTGTAGGTAGAGGCATAGGGTGGCTTAGGACGGGGTACTTCTGGGCCAGTGGGTAATGCCCATCATAGGATGGGTGCCAGCTTGATAACGTAAGTGTAATACCCAAGTATTGAGGGTAAAACTTTAGTAACATAAGATGGCAGATTAGGCGGCTCAAAGCCGTTCATGGTGTAGACAATTGGATAGAGGTTTATTGCCTGACAGAAGGCTTTGGCAAGGATGTTGCATTGTCTAAGGCTGACGGCAAGGTACAGTAGCGTAACTGTGGAGATCACGCAATTAGCCAAGTTGGAAGTTGGGCAAGATGACACCAGAGGTGTCCATGGGTTCAAATCCATTGAGTTGAGGTGAGTTTGCTCATTGTATGATATCCCTTTTGGTCCCTGTGGTCCAGGACCAAACTAAGCATGGGTTGGCTGGTTGCCCCCTATCCCAAGGTAAGCTGTCAAGACATCTGTGAAGATGATGACATTCATCTTCTGACTTGGGGATGGGTAATGAGTTTAGTAAGGTTACTTGCTTAGACTATGTTGATCAACTTGGACTATTTCTGGTATGTTCAAAGCTATAGATAGATGTTAGCCTTACCAATGTACTCTATCTAATCCTATTCAAGAGCACTATAGAATACAATAGAATATAACTTTGAAGATAATTACTTTATTGGGACTGGAGTACAATCTAGCCAGCGGCTGCAATCTATCCAGATGTAACTAAAAACTTGTTTTCATCCTTTCAGTTGTCTGTATCAATACATACTACAACAACCCTTGTTCTTGTCCTTTCAGACAGTTCTCAGTGGCTACCTTTGTACTAGGTCCATCTTTGCTGGCTACACCTATCCTGATTGGTTGTCCTTGGCATGTGTGCTGCTACTGGCCTTAGAAAGGCGTACATGGCACTTCAGCTACAGCCTGCACTCTCCTTGAGCTAGCCTACTGTCATTTATTGATTTCTGTATCTTACACACTTATTATTGCGCTGGGAAACTACGCTGTATTTAGTTGACACTTATAAATGATCCCTAATCTGTCCTTCTATATTGGAAGGTAGAATTCCGGTATTCTATTTGCAGGGCTTAATCAGTGATTCTTTTCTGTCTAGCAATCCTTCTGCTTATTAATGCAATGGTTTGAATTAGGGATTATACACCGTATAATAGCAGACTTCATCCAATATCAACTCATGGATTATCCACCGTGTAATGCTGACCTGAACCAATAAGGAACCAATTATATGACATGTAATGCTGATCCAAACTTGGTATTTCCTATCCATATGTACATCACTTGTTTGATATACTAATATACGCCCATCAGGCTGGGTGGGGCTGAGTTGATAGACGTCCAGTAGGATGGAAAGAGAGATATATGATTGATGATCTAGTTATTACATGGCGTGTAATCAATGATAATCACTATATTGACTAACAATTATACGGTGTATAACTGCCATATCAATTATAATACACTAGTAATATAGGGCGTATAATCATTACACTCAGTAGAATGATAACCTAGTGATAATACGGCGTGTAACTGATAAAGATCTGCGTGCAATGATTATCCTGATCATTTGTGGTCAATCAGCCTAATCTCACAGGCTAGGTAAAGAATTGATTAATGCAATAATAATGAGGAGGATACTCACTCAATGATAGCACAGACTATCATTGAGGGTTTTGTCTTTATTTATACTAGTGGACCTGCAAGGCATGGTTATTGAAAGGCATAGCATTGGGGAACCAAGAGTTTGAGTTGCATCTGTTATTTACTTTTCTGGGTTGGCTTGGGTGGCTGGCAATTGAGAAGGTTTGGCTGGATCTCAGTTTGCATTGGCATAGTGCAAGTTGGGCCTTTGTCAGGATTGGCAATTTTTCCTCTCCGGAAACCCAGGCCTGGGAGCAGGAATCAAACCCCAACCCTGGACCCCCCGGGCTGCTGGACCTGTGGACCGCAGGACTGCCCACCCGCGTTTTTTGGGAATCAACCCCCTGCAAGCTGATACCGAGAATGTTGGCCCATGAAATGAAACAGGCAAAACCAAGAAAATTATTGCACCAAATGGAAGACTAATCACAGCGCCTAATGGAGGCACTAAAGCAGCAACTATTAGCTTCATGAATTTGAAGTCTACACCAGTGGCCAATCAAGAGCTGACCCAGGAAAGAGGCACAGGCCCGCGGCCCAATCCCATGACCACAACTCTAAAGCAAGATAACCAGGTAGCCAAATTAGGATTCTTGGCCAATGAAGGAACTCCCAGGCCAAGTGCCATTTTGCTGCCTTTGGACCTGAGCACACAGTTTCCCCAGGCCTGCCTTTCCCAGTGCCCTGATGAACCCCCCATGGAAAATATTAAGTTTAGAGGTGGGGTGCTATATAGACCAAAGGACCCCGCACTCCAAACTTATTGCCATTTTTTAATAAAGGTTATGTTATTTTGGCTTATACAGCTACTGACTTATTTTGTATTTGCTATCTACTAATTAATTTCAAGATCCTCTGGCCCTCCTGCCCCACCACCTGCCGTTTTCTGTCCTCCTGGTATACCCTTTGGGCCCGTTCACTTCACTGATTACCCCCTGAAGCCCAAATACAAGGACTATACTCCAGAAAAGATACTCAAACTAAATCTTTGTGTCAGGAACCCATCTGCTTGGAAACATACCACCCAAAAGGTGTATGGCCACAGATGGGTTCAACCCTGTAATTAGAGAACCAATTGGAACGGAGACCATTCCCATATGGAAAAATTCTCTAATAAGACAGTTTCAACCCAAAAGGGGATTAAATCTTACCAACAGGAAGTAAGCTCCAAGATAACTTAGAAGGAAAACAGATGCCAAGGGATGAAATTAGAAAGGACTGGGCGGACTGGCCCCCATGACCTGTGGTCCCTCTGTGATAGGGGATTCTGTGACAGTGGGGTGGCGGTGTACCATACACCTGGTACCACTTGGCACCAAAACTTGTCCAAGTAATTGGGAGGAGGTGAACCAGAATCTTCTCTGGTTCCAAAAGATAGGCTTGCAGTAAGGGAATGGACAAGGAGCAATCAAACCAACAATTTATACCCAAATGGTCCCCTGTCAGGGACCCACTTTGTGGGGAATAAACTTCCCAGCTGATGGGCCAAGGCCCCTACATTCAAGCCTGCTATTACCAAACTGATAGGAACTGTGACCATGACAAGATGTCCAAGTTGTCCCAGATAAGCAAATCTTCCAAACATAGAACTGAATTGTCCAAGTAGATAGTAGTCCACCAAATACGTCAGGAGGTAAAAGGAAGCGTACAGTCTAACCAGAGTAGGTTCAGTGGGTGGGGTAGCAAACAAGCGGCCATAGTGGAATTTATGTCCCCATTGTCCAGACGGATATTTGAACCATCCATTGGCAAGGAATTCCTTCTGGTGGGCGTCATCTGGAAAGGAATTAGCCCAGTTGGTTGTAGGAGTTGAATTTTCCAAGGTGTACACCTTGGTCAAGAAGTAGGCTAGAAACCAGGATAGGAAAAGAATTCCTCTCATGGCTTCAAAAAGGAGTGTTATCAAAAATGGAGGAGTAGCTTAGAAGAGTAATATCTTTATTGTTGGAACAACTAAATTTGGTAAAGTTGTTACACTTAAATAGCATAAAAGTAGAGGCTGAGTAAGCTAAGAGGATATGAGGAGAGGTGAGAGGGATTTTCCAATAATTTACATTGATAGGATGGCTGAAACTAATACCTGTATAAGATGGGCATGGATTTCTGACTGTATACGTGATAAAATAATATTACTAACATAAGCAGAGTGAAGCTGAACCGCAGGATATTGAAAATTAAAGCAGTTTTCAATAGGAACATCAAGTAAAGTGTGGAACGGAGCCTTGGTTTCATCTTCATCTAGTAGATCCAAAAGCGCCTGGGAGAGCCAATGCAGCCAATCAACTGCTGAGCAGTAAGTGGCGTTGTTGGTAGAAGTATTAACCTTTTCAAAACTGATTATAGGTTTGAAAACAAAAATCAAATCAATTGCAGGCTTATAATTAGCTAAAGTAAGTTGTTTAGCCAACTTTAAACTAACAGTTGATGATTTTTGAAGGTTTTGAGTTCAAATCCTGTTCCAGTTCTGAATTTCATAAACTCTTAGCGTTTAAAACTTGGTGTCCATGTTGTTGTGTTTATCCTATGTTGTTGAAGTGATCCAAACAATTGAAAGAGTCAGGGAAGGAATCCCTGACATCCCCATTGGGATGACTTGGGTAGCATCATGGTGTTTGATTTCAGGATTTGGATAGAAGGCAAAAAGATAAATCAACTAGGTTGGTAAATTGACTTTATTAACTGAACAATCAAATAACCTGACAAATGGTGCCTTTTTATAGACTGTCAAGAGCTGTTAAAACTGTAGTTAAAGGGGAATTGAAGAAATATTGGGGATACTGGGGAAGGAAACTTGGCAGGGGGAGTTTTGACTTGAATTCTTAAAAAGATTATGTTAAAAACAATATCCTAACTGGCCGCTGCTGAGCCTTCTCTAACAGCTAGGTGTCATTTACCCAGCTGTTGGAGAAGCAACAGCTTGGGGGCTTCTGGTGTGAAAATACAACACCAGAAGAGGGTAAGCAATTCTTATTATTATTTTATTCAAGTACAGAGCTTAACGTTTCTTTAATGTTATCATTGTTTGAAGCAAATTTGATTTCAAAAAGCTCTGTTCCCGTCACATCTTCTGATTGGCTGCAGTAAGCCCTCTTGCTTATTGAGAAAGGTAAGTTCAAATTTGCTCTACTAATGTTATCTAGATGATACATCAACAATTGAGAGGACCCAGGTTTGATTCCTGTGTTGGCCCAGGGAATGGCCTCCTGGCTTGATGCCAGGGCAATCAAAGGTAATTGAGGACAGATACTACCTACTATTAATTCATTTCTAGGACCTGGAAAACAGTCCAAATTAGGAGAAGGGTTTTAAGACCCTGTATTTTCCAATATTTCCTTGTTGTTGTCAGGAAAGGTAGCAAAAGCATTCCTGACACTTTGGCCTGCATACAATCTGCTGTTAGATACAACCGTCAAGGCCCGTGGATATTCTCCACGCCAAAATTATTTAGAGGAAAATTCAACTACCTTCCTGCATATAATATCCATATGGAGCCGCCTGTGACGCCCAAACCTATGCCTGCTTCCTTGCCCAACCTCCTAACTGACCATACCAACAAGATCTTTGGAATTGTGTACACCACCCTCACAGGGGTGATTGACACCATCATACTGACTGCCGGCCTGTGGTCTTGGGTGGGGAAGTCTGTTTCTACCTTTTTAAGTTAGCTCCTCTCTTGTGATGGGCCCTGCCTGCTAAAACACTGGCCTAAGTTACCCCTGAAAACGGCGGGCCAGCCGCCCAAGACTGGATCCCTGACAGCCTTCTTCATGCATCTAAATTCATTTACTAAATTTGGTGCATGATTTTCATTGTTGGAGAGCCTGTCAGTCCATTCCCTATTTGATAAGCTCCCAAATTGGGAAGCAGTTCCTCCCAAGTTTGGCTTTGGGGAGATTGCCTTTCCTGGTTTCCCAATTTGGCTATTTCCCAAAGGAGTGGATGGGGACTGGCCTGCTGGCATTAGAGGACAAAGGCTGGCTGGTGGCTGGCTGGCTCATGAGTGCCTGGTTTGCAGATGGCTTGCAGGTGGGGGTGGCAAGAGTGGCAGGCGTCTGCACAGTGGCTGTGTGCATCTGCTCAATGGCAGCAATTGTCTGCGTGTTGACGGCAGGCAACGGCTTGGCTGTGGCAGGCTTCTGCGTGGTGGCAACGTGTATCTGCTTGGTGGCAGTGGATGTCTGTGTGTTGGTTAAACAACTATAAGTGCCATGAATATTCCTGACAGTAAGATAGGGACCCCCTGAGTAAGGACCAAGGGCCAGAGTTGGGCATCATGGAGTCCACCAAGCCTGCCAGAGTAATGTAGAGTACTTCAAATAGCTAGGTAAAGATATTCTTGGCAGCAGCAGGCTCTATTGGGCAGTTAGGCTGTGGGGTCAGAGGTGGAGTCATGGGGACAAAGTAGGCAGGTAGATAATTGTACTTGTTTTTGAACAATCTTGGTGGCCTCACATACCACTTTCCTTCACAACCTATAGCTTTGGTCTCTCTAGTCCTTGCCAAGGGATTGACAATTAGTATGTTCTCCAAGTTGAACTCAGAGTAGGCAGGGTTTGGGGGTGTTTGGTGAAATGCACTGGTTCAAAGGGTGCTCCAGGGGGACAGTATAGTGTTGGTAGTGGGTCAACGGGGTTGGTCACTAGAGCAGGTGGGTGCCTTGTTGTCTACTTGACTAGAGTTGAGGTGGAAGATCACTAAAACTAATTAGGGTAAAATTTGCTGGAATCAGAGGTTCATAAATCTTTGTTATCAAAAATGACAATATGGTCATCTCCATACTGCCGGGGCTTTTATACCATATGATTTTGCTTCTTTGAATTTTGAGGACTTCAGATCCATGGGCATTTTGCCAGTGAGGCATGGACCTCGGGGCGGGGTTTTGAGGGCGGCCAATCCTGGTTGGACCAGCTCTGGCAAACAGAAGTGGTGATGCTTTGTTCTGCTGCTGCTGTTCACACATCACCTGAGCCAGCCAATTGTATTGCCCATTCTGGACTAGAGACTGGCAACAGCTGGTGCTCATTGGCGGGACCAGTATCAGGCCTTGTCTTAACCTCCTTTAGACAAGCCACAGCCTCTGTGTAGGTCTGGGTCCTCAGTGGCACAAGGTTGGCGGCAATCTGGTGATTATTTGGGGAATCATCCTTAAGAATCTGGCAGGTCTTGGAGTAATTCAACAACTTGGATTTGTGACTCAATGAGTTGGCGGGTACCTGTCTATCCTGGGTGACTCAATTTGCCTTTGGAGGGTCAGGGTTTGATTCCAGGGTTTTCAATGTTGGTATTGAACTTTCAGTCTTGATACTTGGCAGGCTGGCAGGTTCACGTCCCTCCTGATTGGGGCAAGGTATCTTCGGCGGCCCAGGGTTTGGCCCAACTGGCAGTCTGGCAGGTCCCTGTCTACCCTGGTTGGTGCAAGGCATTTTCTGAGGGCTGGGGTTTGATTCCCAGGTTTTCAATACAAGTATTGAAATGTCATTCATGACATCGGGACCCAGATTAACCCCTTTTTAGGGCCTGGTTTGGATCTGGGCTCCCCAGTGCTAGGTAACTGTGGGAAGGAGACCTCAGGAGAGGGACAATCCTTGTTTCACAGCCACCCATGCCTCCAGGGCATTCCTGCAACTGTTGGGGTCTGCCCCATGTTGGGAAGGTCCTGGCACAAATAAGCTGAATATAATTAAAAAATTTATACATTTTAAACAGAATTTCGGTTATAAAGATCGATAAGGAATTAGGCTAGCCTTGATTCAGTTGTTTTTTTCTGTCCTACTGCGCCATAGTAAAATATTACTATTTTGTGTTTATATTTAAGTTGGCTCAAACCAAAGCCAAATCAATCAACCCTGAAAGTTGAAAATTTATCTGGGCATGCTCGACCCTGGTTAGTAGTTTGGGTTTACATGCCACCAGTCACCAAGCTTTCTGAAGATTCTTATTTGGCAATATAGATTCAAATTTCATAATCAAGCAATTAACTAGATTTGCAAAGATACGTTTACAAGCCATAATATCTTTGATTCAAACATGTAAAAGGCAAAAAAACGTTAGTCAAGCTAATTGTTTGATGTAAAAACGCATGATTTTGTAATTTTCAAATCGATTTCAAAGCTGATGACTAAATTTCGCCACCATTGACAAAAAATAGTAGTTAGTCATTATTTTTGTTAGTTAACATTGGACAACCTTCCAATCAAGCACATTTCACTTTTATTGAAAGATTAGGCCAACACAAACTTAACGTGGGGGAATCTGCTTTTAAGATGGTGGCAATCTTTGAGAAGAAGCTTGTCTTTAACTTGCTTAAGGAGGGAGCACAAGGAGAGCATTTCCTCCCAGAAGGACAGTGGCAGTTTGCTTTTGATTGAGAAAACTTCAAGAAAGGGGAATTTAACCTCTTGACAGCTGGCCTCATGATCAAAAGTCCCGCTGAGATGAAGCTCTGTAACACAGGGAAAATTGGAGGATATTTTCTTGAGGGTCAGGTTTTCAAGTTTGGTACCTTTGAGGTTACAAGTATGATAATTGCGTAACTTAACCTCACGAAGGCTAAGTGGAAAGCCAGAATAGATAACCTTGCCAGCATTGACAAAATCAATGTTTTCTTTGTTTAAACGAGCCTGATTGAAGCGCTTGAACTGTCTAAATTCGAGCTGCTGGATTTGGAACTCCACGTCGAGTTTGCGTAGACTTAAATCTGAGGTGATCAATTTGGTGATGCAATCCAATTACTCCTTTAAGCTCTCGGATTTTTTTGCAGCGGGCAGAATTTGAACTAAGGACCATGTAGGACTCTTTGTCAAAGGTGAAGTGATACGAATATGTTTTCCTGAGCCCAAAGAAAACTTCTTGGACTCTTTGTGTTTCCAAATCCAAGGAAAGCGTAAAAAAGTTCTTGTCAGTCTTACTTTTATACTTAAGTTTTTTTAGCCCAGCGAAGCCATTCAAAAAATATTCAAAATTATTCTTTTCTAGAAGCGTATATAGTTGATTTTCTTTAAGCCCAAGCAATTCAAATAAAGGACTCGATTCGCTGTACTTTGTGGTTTTAACTTCCAAGCACGTGGCACGCGAGATAATGTCTTGGAATAACATAAACTGGGGAACTGTGGCACTTTTCAAGAACAGAAACTTGATATTCTTTAACATACCAGCCCATTTTTTCAGGTAGGGGCATAATATAACAGATTTGTCAATGCTCTCAGGACCCCCGTGTAAGTGATACACGCTGTATTTGGTAAATTCAAGCTTAAAAGACTTGACAAACTTTCCATAATTCTTAATCAAAGAATCATAATAAGTAAATCCATAATTATAATAAGGACTATCATTATCAACATGGAGTTGACGTCTCATGTGGAAAAAAACAGAAGGCAGCATCTTTAGATTCCAGTCCTTGTTTACCAGGCGAAGTTCACGCGGCAAATAAGATAAAATCTCTTCGATTATGAAGTCAGGAAGATGAAACATGGTTTGATGAAAGGAGTCAGTTCAATCTAACACTAGGATATGTCAATATACTAGAAAAAATTATAATCTGAGTAGAAGTAGTACCAAAACAAATAAAAAGTAAAAGTGATATGCATTTTTTGAATAAAGAAAATGTAAGATAACCAATTATTTACAAAAATTCACAGCGACATATACTATAACTGATGTTTTGATAAGGAGTTACAAGACAGATCTATATGGCCTTGGAGAAATATATTTAAATAATAATGATATTAACAAAGGTCCTATAATTATATTTAAAATAATCAAGAGTAAAAAACGAATAAATTATATAGCGGAATAGTAAACAAAAGATAAAACAAAAGCATTATTTCTGGTCAAGGGGGAACATATTGTTACCTCTATGTCTAGCCTAGGCGGAGAGAAAAGGAGAAGTCTAATCCTGATCGACACTCTCTTATTTTAAAAGGAAATGTAAATCTTTATTTTCTCATCCCCCACTCCATATATTAACACCCATTGACGTCATAACCTGTCTTTTAGCCATGTTATAGCCAAATAAAAGCAATCTAACAAGCACCAGACTTGGGCACCAAAATTTTCTCTGATTAGACAAGAAAATTTTGATTCTGGTTTAGGGCAAGAGGAATCAAGTTCTGTAAGCATGTATTGTTCGAATCTTTGTGAATCAAGGTTTACAAGTGTAGCGTTGATTTACAACCTTCAGATATCCATCTTATGGGTGATAGGCAAGTCAAGCCACTAATAATATTAAGGCCAGTCAGGCAGAAGCCAGTGTAGCAGCTGCTTAAAGGAGACTGAAAATTCAATCAAAATTAAATCGAAGAATCTAACATTTATTATCAGAGGTATGATACAGTTCGAAGCTTACTGATAAGCCTAAATCTTATCAGATATTCGAGCTGCTTTTTGATCACTGCAACAAGAGCTCCTGGTATATTCGTGATACTCACAAAAAAGTAGTCTAGAGCTTCTAGATAAGTAACTATTATCCCTGTAAAAATGATAAAACCTTTTGGGGTGACCTCTTTTATGATTGAGAAGGTAAAAGGAGTCAATCATCACATTTTTAGATCAGTATAAAAAGATAAGAAAACTCTTATTGCTTGAGTTTAAAATACAGTAGATGGGGTCTGGCTAAATGCAAATTAAAATTAAACAGCTGTAAAAAGCTCCACCATATCATGTACTAAAAATGCTATTTGAAGAAAACAAGAATTAAGGAATATACAACTATCTGTAGAGGTTTAATTTCCTAATACTCAATCTGGCAGCCTGCCCGATAAATATCTCAATTCTAGACTAAAACTCAAAGTGGAAGATATAGAGAGAAAAGGGAAGGTAGAATAAAATCAATAGACCTTTATCTAATGACACCAAGGTAGCTGAGAAACTAGCTTTGGGTGAAAGAAACTGGCAATCTGAGAAGCCAATAGACTGGCCAATAAGAGTTAGAAGTGTAAGATATTATGCTATAAAGAGGCTCAAAAAACTATATAAAATATATTTCTTATCTATAGTGCAAGGTAGGCAATTACACATGGGATAGTTTAGACCCTATGTATTGACATTATATTGCTACTGTAGAAGTTTTATATTTCTACTGTAGAAGTTCTTTAGACCTTATCACCAGTTCCAAGTGATAGAGCTTTCTTATCAGTAATCATGGGATACTTATGGATGTCATTATTTTGCAGATACCTTTTCTAGTTAAACTTGAACACTTATTTTCATATTTAAATTCTGTACTTATCTTTGGCAGTGTTGCAACTGAACCAATGAGGATTCAGTATTTGGAATTGGGGAAGACAATAGTCCAATAGAAAAGACAGAATAATAAGAATAAGGTATCATTTATTGTAGAATAATGTGATTAATATACCATATGGGGAAAGCCACAAGGCCCCACGGGGGTGGCATGGTGGGAAGTTCCATGTAAGGTTTGAAGCTGAGGAATAACTCGTGCGGGGATCAGCAAGTCAAATTGGTAGCACTCCTAATTAGGATGAAGTACCTGCCATTCAATATTGCCATCAGATTAGTTCATGTCGTTAGATACGTCAAGGGGCAACTCATCAAGCACCCCTTGTGTATTGTAAGATACATTAGCAGGCAAGTCTGTAAGCTTGGTTGCAACACCCCCCTTGCCCCCTGCTTGTCGTCAGAAACCTAGACCGGAGTCTGCGGAAGGTCTGGGAAGGTCTGCAAGAACAGCCTTTGTGTGGGGATGGCACAGCAGGGGCGCAAGCAATTATAGTGAAGCTTCTTGGTATTTCCTTGGGCGTCTTTGAGTTGATAGGTATGATTGTCATAGACAGCGGCTATCTTGAAGGGCCCTAGGTGGTTGGGCTCCAACTTGGCAGAATTGGGATTGAGGGTGTAGACAGGGTCACCTACAGTGTACCTAGCTTCGAGGTGCTTTGTCCCTCCTGCAATCCGCTTGTGTTCAATTTCCCGGGCTTTGGCACGCCATTGATCTAGGGATAGAGTTGTTACTAGGGGAGGCTTGTCAGGAACCTTGGACCATAGCTTTCCCTGTTCAACTCCTGTCAGACTGTCAGGCGTCCCAAAGGCCAGGGTGCTGGGGCTGAACCCTGTGCCCCTGTTGATTCTTGCTCGCAGGATCAGTAGGGAGGTGGGAAGATGTTCATTCCATGTGGTGTTAGGGTGCTCTTGTGAGAGCTTGGCAATCAATTGAACCAGTGAGCCATTTAACCGTTCCACTCATCCATTGGCTTAGGGATGGTAGGGGGTTGCAACTATACGTTGGAGCGCGTTCTTGGCGCATTATGCCTTCATGACATGCCCAACAAGTTTGGGGCTGCCATCTGTGATGAGACGTTTGGGTTGCCCAAAGCGGGCCACAATTTCCTTGCCAATAAAGCGGGTGATGGTGGTGGCGGTGTGGTTGGTTGTTGCCCAGGCCACTGGCCAGCAAGTGAAGTAGTTGATGGCAGTGATAATGTACTTCTTTCCCAGTCTGTCTTTGGGGAGTGGCCCCACAATGTCAAGGGCCCACTGCTTGAAGGGTTCCATGGCCTTGATGGGCAGGACAGACTTGGGGGTGCAGGTTTGGATGTGTTCTTTTTGTACAACATGCACATTTTGAGGAGGTCCAAGATGTCTTGACGCATGCGCGTGTCATGAGTGACAAACTCTTATAAACTATGCTTATCAGGAAGCCCTAACTATGAAACTCAAACCCCAGCATCTCGTGGGCCGCCAGCCTGCAGGACCAGCCGCCTGGCTGCCCACAGTTTTTTGGGCTTGAATCAGAACAGGATTTGACTTTGGAAAATCCTTTTAAGCTTGATGAACCAAATGTACCTACGCCAATACTCTCCACACTGGGGGATCCTGATAAGACAGCCAATCAACGGGCAGGCCCAGCCACTGATCCCAAAATAACTTAGGCCCGCACGGAAGGGAAAACAGAGAATTTTTCCATAGAACGCGGGCCACCCAGAGGCAACCAATCCCTCAACCTGACTAGGGAATTTGAGCTTCCTCAGTTCAAACCAGACAATGAAATAACCCCCGTGATTGATGCCACTAAAGACTGGAAAGACCTGGCAATTGGGAAAACCCGGGCCAACAGAATTTGTGAAAGTTTTGCCATGACAGATGGGCATAATTATACCCTGGGCCGCCAGGAAAATGCCCATTGCCATCCTTGCAATAAAGTGACATGAACCTTTGGTTCAACCAGATCATACCATACTTGTTATTAGTTTTACTTCATCTACAGTCTACTCCTTGCAGCTCCACTCCATGTGCTCACCTACCCCAAGAAACTGCGGACCAGCCGCCCAAACTTTACTGTCCACCAGGAGCTCCCTTTGGCCCAGTACATTTTACCGAGTACCCACCCAACCCGGTGTATTTGGAGTTTACCCTGGAGGAGATCCTAATCCATGACCCTGAAGCTAGAACTAGAGAGACAGAAGTCCTCTACAGAGAGGGCCAAAATTATCCAGCCCCCTCTGTTATTCCAAGACAAGTATAATTTCCTGCTGCATATTTGGTTCCAATGACGCCGCCCCACACCATGTGGCCCAACTGCCTGCAAGAATCTGTTGCCACTGATGAATCCACTTCCACCCAAGTATTTGGGGTGATGTATATCACCCTCACTGGATTGATTGATTCCATGGTGCCTATGAGAGGACCTTGGGCAATCCTTGGAACATTGTTATCTTATATTGTAAAGTTAGCCCCAATCCTGTGATGGGCCCTCCCTGCTGGGCCCGTGGGCCGTCTGCCCGCAAGTTCTTAGGAACCCCCACGGGTTGGATCCCTGACAGCGCGGCCACCAAACTTTCTGTTTCATGATCTTAAAGAGGTTACACCCTCTGATGTGATCCAGGGTTTGGTGGTAGTGAAATATTGTATCACCTTGTTGCGTAGTGGGAATGTAAGGCATCTTTTCACCTGTCTCTGCCTGACGGCAGACCTTACCAGCGTTGGTGTGAACTGACTTTCATTGCCCTTCAATTTGGAGATGATTACCAAGTTAAGGCCTTTGTAGCAAGTTGCCTCAGGGCGGAGGTACAACATTGGTCAATCTGGATCCAAACCATTGTCTCCAGTGATGGACACTACATAGAGTTGCCAAAGGGTGTCAGCTGTGACAAGTTCTTTCCCAGGCTTGTACTTGATGCGCAACTGGTAAGGGGATAGATGCTCAACCCATCCTGCTTGGCGGCGTGTCAAGTGGGACTGCATGTTGAAGTACTGAAGTGCCTTGTGGTCCGTCAGAACACGGGGTGGGAAGGTAGCTCCTTCCAGGTAACAGCACCACTTCTCAATGCAGTGCACAATTGCTGCCAACTCCTTATCATGGACGAGATAGCGTTGTTCCAAGTTGGTAAGTTTCCTGGACTCATATGCCATGGGGAGAAAGACGCCATTGTCAGTTTCTACCCTTAGCACACCCCCTATGGCCCTGTCAGAGGCATTGGTCTCAAGTTTGTACTGATGGGTTTGATTGGGAAACTGCAGCACTGGCGCTGTTGTGAGTCTTTGCTTCAACATTTTGAAGACTTGATCTCTGGCAGGGGTCCAGTGGAAGCACTGTTTGGTATTGAGGAGCTCAGTGAGAGGTGCAATTAGTTCTCTGCAATTGGGGATGAACTTGCGCACATAGGCAACCATGTCCAAGAAGGTACACACCTGGCCCACATCAGTGGGAGGTGGCATGCTGGTGATTGCCTTGATTTTGGCAGGGTTGGGCTTTATCCCTTGAGCAGAGATGGTGTGCCCAAGGAATAATAGCTCTGACTTGAGAAACTTGCATTTGGAGGGTTTAGCTTTCAGCTGGTTTTTCTGAAGGGTGTTGAGGACAGCACAGAGGTGTTGGAGGTGAGTGGTTTGATCTTGACTGAAGACAATAATGCCGTCAAGGTACACAACCACACATTTTCCAATCAGTTCCTCAAATGCTTTGTTCATCAACATGGCAAAGGTGGAGGGAGCGTTGGTCATTCCAAAGTTCATGACACAACACTAAAACAACCTGTAGCGTGTGCAGAAGGCAGTTTTTGCCTCATCCCCAGGTGCAATGCGGACCTGGTTGTACCCCACAGTGAGATCAATCTTGCTAAAGACCTTTGCACCTGCGAGCGTATCAAACAGGTTGTCAATCAGCAGCAGGAGTACTTATTCTTAACCGTTACCTCATTTAGGGCACGGTAGTCTGTGACCAGGCAAAGGGACCCGTCCTTCTTGGCTACAAAGAAGACAGCCGCCCTGTATGGAGAGAGCAAGGGGCAATTGAAGCCCTTATAAAGTGCGTCCACAAGGTGCTGGCAGAGGGTCTCATCTTCCTTTGGTGTAAGACGGTACAATGGTTGTTCTTTAGGTAAGGATCCTTGAAGTTGTACAACGTGCTGAATCTCCCGGGGAGGAGGTAGTTGTTCAAGTGTCTCACTGAATACATCTTTGTACTCCTCAAGGAGTGCAGCAAGCGCTGGTGGTGGTGAGGAGGTCAAGGGAGGGACTGTATATGGTTCAGCGTGGATAACTTTGACTGAGCATTGGTTAAAGTCTAGTTCCCCCCTTGAAATTGTACAAGCCTGTCTCTGTTATTCTGACAAACACAATATCATGAAGTAACTTGCTCATTTCCACAGGGTGGATCTGGAACCCCACCCCATTTCTATTGAGGGTGATGACAGAGGTATCCCAGTCAATGTAGGGACGGTTGTGACAAAGCCAGTTGAGGCCAGCAATTACGCCATGGCTGAGCCCTGCCATGATTGGCCCAGAGAGCTTAACCTGGACGTTCCCCATTCTCACAGAGAAGGGTACCGTCTTGTGGGTGATTGCAACTCTGTGGGAGTCAGCTACTTGTACTGCCTTGAACCTTCTGGGCACACGGTCCAGTTGTTGAGAGTTGGCAAACACCTGGTCCACCATAGTGTGCTCGGCCCCGGTATCTACCAGTAATTTGTGTGTGTTTTCACGGAAACGGAAGGGATAGGACAAGTGTGTTAATTTATTTGAGGAGTGACTCACTTGCGATATGGGGTTGTCACTGTGGACTTGAAAGACGTCCAGGGTTTTGACTTCATGAATGTTGTAGTTGCAGGGATTTTTTGTGAGCAAGGATTGAGAGGATGGGTCAGGTGGGGTCATAGGGCCTCTTGTTGCTACAACCCTCAGGCTTTTTCCGGATCCTCAATTTGCGCAAGCTGGAGCTCTCCTTTGCAGGAGCAGTTAGTCCCATTATCCTGCTGATGGGGATGGGGGCGGCCTACTTGATTGTGGCCATTGCCAGGTGTGGTACGTGGTTGGGATGGAGCATCACTGGTACAGCAGAAGCCCATTGAGGCCTGGTTGCTAGCCTCCACAATGACCTTATAGTAGTCATTGATGGAGGTGCAGCAACCTACAGGGACCCACTTGCAGATGTGGGGTTTTAACCCATTGACAATGAGGGTGAGTAGCATTGCATTTCCATTGGTCACAGCTTCAGGGGCGGCAGCAAGAGCTTGTTGCCAGACGGCAAGGTACTCAGGAACAGAACCAGTTTGTTTGATTGCTAGAAGAGGGGTCCCCACAACAATGGGAGAGAAGGTTTTGCTGTAGCAGAACTTGGCGGCGTCTCAGAATGCCGCCCAGGTAACCTCAAGTTCTTGACTGGCCCAGTTGGTGAACCACACAGCAGCAGGCCCTGTGAGGCAACCAGACACAGTGGCAACCCACATGGGCTCAGGAACCTGACAGATACAGAGGCAGGTTTCAGTAGATTGGACCCAACTGACAATGTTGGCCCCTTTGATGCCACCAGCAAAGGATTCTAGCTGAAGGTTGAGCATGTGTTGGGACAGGTCTTACTGGGGGGGGTGAGGCTGGCGTCACCCTGCCCGAGGCAGAGCCAATTGTACACGCTGGTGAGAACTAGCTGGTCTTGATAGATGATGTACCCGTCAGGGATGTCCCCCTTGGGTATTGGCAGGAAGGTCTTTTGTTGGGGAGTAGCCATACGGCCCATACTCTGTCCTTTATTGGGGGGAATTTTGTTTTAGATAGGTTGTAAGCCTACCACTGCTACCACTGTTGCAACTGAACCAATGAGGATTCAGTATTTGGAATTGGGGAAGACAACAGTCCAATAGAAAAGACAGAATAATAAGAATAAGGTATTGTTTATTGTAGAATATTGTGATTAATATACTATACGGGGAAAGCCACAAGGCCACACAGGGGTGGCATGGTGGGAAGTTCCATGTAAGGTTCAAAGCCAAGGAATAACTTATGCGGGGATCAGCAAGTCAAATTGGTAGTGCTCCTAATTAGGATGAAGTACCTGACATTTGATATTGCCATCAGATTAGTTCATGTTGTTAGATATGTCAAGGGGCAACTCATTGAGCACCCCCTGTGTATAGTAAGATATGTTAGCAGGCAAGTCTGTAAGCTTGGTTGCAACAGCAGATAAAACGGGGTACCACTTTGATATATTATTTGTCAGTGAAAATCAACAGTGTCACAACTAGGATTGGGACAGGCATCAAAATCTACACAATTGGTTTTGTGACTTTGTCAGTTGAGCACAATCCATTTTGTGACCTTCATGTCACATCACAATTCATGCAGATTGGTTTTGTATTTTTAGGGAGCAGTACACAATTTCAACTACCACATTTTGTGCCCTGCTCCAAAACTCACAAAAAATCTGCATGAATTGTGATGTGACCAAGCACAATCTCATGTGGTTTTGTGTTGTGTCCAATCATACAGTAGTTTTAAAAGCTATGGCAACAGTCAAAAACACCTCAGATTTAAATGAAATTATTTCAGATTTGAACAAAATCTAACTATCAGGTTAAAATATATACTCTTTTAACAGGGATTTTTGGTGTTAATGGGCAAAATGAGTCAACACAGCAAAGAAGTGCTCACACGCAAAGAAAAACTATTCAAAAACCAATCTGAAATACATTGATTCACAAACAAAATGGTGTGAGTTGACTTTTGGTGTACATATGGGTCATTATTTTAGGGATTAGGCCATTTTCTAATGCACATGCTGCTCAAGTCGCAGCATAACACAGTTCAATTTTGAAAAAGTAACTAATTACATATTTTATATTTAAAACATTAATAACTCAATGAAAAATTAATATTTTTCACACTGTAAACTATCAAAATGAAGCTAAGAATCTTATCTTTCTATTGATGGAAAGTTTTTAATGTGTATAATATGCTTAATATTAAAGCAAAAGTAATTTAAAAGAGTATAATCCAGATTTTATTATATGATTATATCTAATGATATAAAGTAGATCACTTCAAAGCTAATAAATACTCTTTTTCTAATATACAACATCTTTTTTTATTTGAAGAAATTAAATATAAGATTGAGAGCTTTATTTTAGGATTTTATTTTATTTAAAAAGCTCAATTATTTAGGATTTTATGATAGTTTGAAGTTAGGGTGTTTTTATCACTGTTTAGATTAATTTTAAGGTTCAAGTGAGCTTTGAATCTCAAATTAAGCATCCTTTAAATGGAATTCTTTAATATTTTATTGTTTTAAAAATATGCAGAAGAGTTACAATTAACTGAATACATCATTTTAATTGATTTGCATTGATTACAATGAGGATATGATGTAATAATAATGCTTAGCTGCTTCACATGTATCACTTGTGCATGAAAACTGGGTATTTAATCAATTCTGCAAACATAAATTCAAGTTCAAACTATAATAAAAGCTATCACACCATTTCTTTCAGAATGGTGTCATTTAGTTTGGTATATAAGAGCTAAAGCACCACAAAGCTTCTAATCCAAAAGACCCCATTCAAAGGCCACATTCTGATCATAACTACTCCAACATTAAGGCGCATTTCAGAGATCTGACCTAATTACAGATTCAAAATTCTACCATGTCCTCAGTTAAATTTACTTCTGCCATGCTACCCTTTTTTCCTTGGGAGCTTCAACAAAAAGAGAGAGAATTGCAATGTTAAAAAAGGCATTCCTCTTTATTGCTGGTGATGATCTTGATATTTTCATCAAGCACTTCCTTACTCAAACTGAATTTGGGAAAGCTCAGTTCCTGCCAACTATTCAAATTCAAAAAGACAATGAGTTCATTGAAAACTTAAAGGATCTCATGAAATCTTCTCCCCAAAAACATCTCCCAGCCTTGTGATCTCTGGTTACTTCCAGTTACTCTTTAAAAGAGCTTAATGATATGGGTTTTAATATAAACAAAAGTGAGTTTGAATACTCAAGAAAAATAAATAAAAATAAAAATGTAAGTTTAAACAAAAAAAGCCAAAAAATAATAACTATTCATTAAAAAAGAAATAACTAAAAAAATAATTAAAAAATTGCTGGAAAATTCTTTTGAAACAAGCCAGTTTACAAAAAAAGTGCCTGAAAAAATTTATAAAGATATAGAAAAAGAGATGAGTAATTACTCAACTGAAATTAAATACTCTCTACTTAAAACAAAAAAAGAAATATATGAAAATATAAAAATAAAAAATGAAATTTTGGTTTCAATTTCTACTTACTATAAATTAATCCCTAAAAATATAATAAAAAGTAAAAAACAAACTGATATGTGCAATATTTGTAATTTAAAAAATTCACTAGAAAAAAAGAAGGAAGAATGTGAAAGTAAAAACTTGCCATTACCAGAATCTATAGACAATGACTTAAAGACTATTAATCAGCACCAAGACTTTTATATTCATCAAAATTGTGAATATAAAAAAGATATTAATGAATTGGATGATGAGTCTTGTGTTGTAGTTATAGATTATAAAGAAAACTTAAAGGTTGGAGGTGGTCCAATTGAGACCAATAATTGTTTTTATTTAAAAAAACCAATCTCATTATTAGGGTTTGCATTAGTTTTTAAGGAAAACAATAAAATTAAATATGAATATCATGATTTTTTGTCTCAAATATTATCACATGATTCTTTATTTTCAGGTGAGTGTTTTATAAAAATTCTTAAATTAGATAGATTTAAAAAAATATAAAATATAAAAGTATGGACTGATAATGGAAATCATTTTAGATCATATGAATTTTTATATTACTTATTTAAAGAGGCACCTAAATATTATAAAGGTTCTATAAAATATAATTGTTTTGTGGAATGTCATGGAAAAAGCATTGTTGATGGTCACTTTGGTGTAATATCAAAAACATTAAAAGAGAAAGAAAATCATTTTTATATTAAGAATATAAATGATATTAAAAATATTTTTGAGCAAGAAGAAAAAAGAAAAGAGTTATATAAATCAGCGCTATCAGGCTCAAATATTTCTCAAAAGTCATTCTTTTATATTTATGAGAGAAAAGTTAGGCCTATAAGGAAAGAGCTCAAAGTTAAAACTCTGCGCATTAATCTTTCATATTTGATGAAAGATGGGAAGTTGTATACTTCACCTTTAACATTTGAAAGTTTCTCAGAATATTCTGAGATAACTTATCATTTGAAATCATGTGATGATACCAGAGAAACAAAAATATCAGAAGATGCTAGTGGTGCACTAGGGCAAGTTCATGAAGTAGGGCAGCTTACTAGAGGGTGTATTTTAAATAGAGTTATCAGTCTTTCAAAAACAACAACATTTTTTTCTGAAACAAACTAAGAATATTTATGATGAGCCAAAGATAGGGTAATAGCATTTATAGATTTGGGGCTGCTATTACTCTCCCATGCAACTCATCATAAATATTTTTGGTTTGTAGTTTGTAGTAGCACTTAAGATATTTTCAGTAATACTATAAGTTGCAATTTTCAATTCTAAAATTGATGATTTATTTTTAAAAAAAATCATCTGGGCCCAAGATCAATTAAAGTTTTGGAATTTGTTGATTGTATTTTAAGCTTTCTGAATAAATTGAATATGAATAATGCAATTAAGTTATAAAAGAATAAATCTGGCGCCTAGGCATAACAAGAAAAATAATGACTCATATGTTTACTATGTGAATTAGTGACAAAATACACCCAAGTGCAGTAAGTCAAAACTCAACCCAAAACTGAAATAATAGCAACTCACTATGTAAACAAAATCACTCAAATGTTGTGTGCAATGGATTGTAATCAAGAATGATACCAAGGTATCTAAAATAAGACACATAATCTGAGACATAAATTTTAAAAATATTGTGTTGGGTGCTTAATTTGGCGTAAAATCTGGGAAAACGGGTGGAAATTATTTTGGGTATTATAAAATGGGTGTGGTAAAACCAAAAACAACTAATTAAGAAATAAAAAATCTATAATTGGAATATGGGGGAATATTAATCAAATATCCATATTCAGATAAAAGCAAAAATTAAAATTAAGGAGTGACTTAATTAAGTTTTATTTAGTATTTTATTAAATTTTAAAATGGAAGGTAAGCAACAACAGAGTACCAATGCACCTGTTGTGTGCCGCAGTTGTGGTTGCCCCCGTGGGTCAAAGAATAGAGTTAGTACAACACAAATGCCTACTCAGGAAGGAGATGGGAGAGGAGAGTTCAATAGTGACGCTGTACTGATACAGCCGGTTCAAGGAGCACAAGCTGCTAGGGTGCAGAGCATAAATCCTTGGGTCCCCAAGCTGACCCGGAAGCCCACCAAGGTTACCTTCACCAGGAAAGTTAGAAACAAGGAGGTAGAACTTACTTTGTATGTGTTTGACGTTGTGTACCACCAAGAGTTGGTCCCATCAGCCATTATGGGGAAGGTGAAGCCTGTAATTGACACTAGCTATGAGCCCTAAATCAGTGATGGCAACCAGGAAGAGGAAAAGAAGCCTGAGTTCTACAGAACTGATGAGGGACAACTAGTGTTAAAAAAGAATGCAGCATTCTATACCAAGGTACCTATGCCCTGTGTTGTGCCCAATGCCAACAAGTCAATCCCCACCGCTAAAAAGCCCACCCAGAAGTGCATCCCCAACATCAAATGCATCATCCTGCTTAAGCTAATGCATGAATCAGGCAATTACAAGGCGGCCACAGCCCTTGTTGGAGTGGATCCCAAGTACACCAGCAAGACCTTCAACAAGTTCATCAACACAGGTCAAGTCCTTGCCGCAGAGAAATCCCTGTGTGTTTCTACCATGCTCACCAAGGAGCACAAATGGCCAATCTGCCAGTGGATAACCCGGGACTGCCATCTTGAACTGGCAAATATACAGGCCATGGTTAAATCTATGTCAAAACCACAGGCTTGACCCGCCAGCAAGGTTCCAACCAAGCGGGTTTGTGACCCGCAATCCAATTATCTGGTCACCCAAAGCCAGACTAGGAAGTCAACTAAAATTACCAAATCCAACAACATGAACAGATGATGATCCTTCACAGTGGATACCTTGATTTGGCACTTGACTCATTATCAGGATCAAGCCACCCCCTTCTTCCATCCAGCCGTGTGATCACCAATAATGTTCCTTCTATCCTTGATTCACATGAACTATATAATCATTATCTCTCAATAAAGATTATCATCCATCTTCTAAATATTTTCCCTGTGTAACTCTTCTAAAACAGCACAGTTACAACATCTACTTTTGGGGTTGAGGCCTAAATTTCCTTTTACTATCATCTGGTCAAGGGAATGCGCTTTTCCTGGAAAAAGCTTGGGGTATCCCCCTACAATTGTAATAGCCCAGCCAACATTGACATCCAGAAAAAATATGCAGAGACGTACACTGCCCTCAAAGCCAAGGAGACAATCAAATTCTATTGCATTAACAAATCAGCATTTGCCTCATCAATGCGCAATGGGTATGGGTATGTCCCTAAAGGCTCAAATGACAGGGTGCTTGGTGTGCTGCAGTCCGCGCCACAGCCTATTTGATGGTGGTTCTACTTGGTCCAAAGGGGATCAAGCTGTATCAAATGATATTGGGTTCTCATAATAACTGTACCTTTCTATCATTCCTACAATTGATCCAGGAGCACCTGAGGCGCATGAGCCTGGGCTTCACCAATGTAATTGTGCTGAATAATGTTGGTCTCCACAAGGTGGCCAATATTCTCAAAAAATTCCCAATGATTGACACCAGCGTTGCAGTAGGCCCCCAGTGATTGACCATATCAAATTTGCGCCTTCTCTTCCTCCCCTGTCAGGGATCCAAACCATGGGGAGTTTCTGAGAACTTGCAGCGGACAGCCTGCGGGCCCAGCAGGGAGAGCCCACCACAGGATTGGGGCTAACTTTACAATATAAGATAACAATTTTCCAAGGACTACCCAAGGTCTGCTCATAGGCACCATGGAATCAATCAATCCAGTGAGGGTGATATAAATCACCTCAAATACTTGGGTGGAAGTGGATTAATCAGTGGCAACGGATTCTTACAGGCAGTTGGGCCACATGGTGTGGGGCAGCGTCATTGGAACCAAATATGCGGGCAGGAAATTATACTTGTCTCAGAATAGCAGAGGGGGCTGGATAATTTTGGTGCCTTCTCTGTAAAGGACTTCTGTCTCTCTAGTTCTAGCTTCAAGGTTGTGGATTAGGATCTCCTCCAGAGTAAACTCCAAATACGCCAGGTTGGGTGGGTACTTGGTAAAATGTACTGGGCCAAAGGGAGCTCCTGGTGGACGGTAAAATTTGGGCGGCTGGTCCGCAGTTTCTTGGGGTAGGTGAGCACATGGAGTGGAGCTGCAAGGAGTAGACTGTAGATGAAGTAAAACTAATAACAAGTATGGTATGATCTGGTTGAACCAAAGGTTCATGTCACTTTATTGCAAGAATGGCAATGGGCATCTTCCTGGCGGTCCAGGGTATAAGTATGCCCATCTGTCATGGTAAAACTTTCACAAATTCCCTTGGCCCGGGTTTTCTTTTTTACCAGGTCTTCCCAGTCTTTGGTGGCATCAATTGAGGGGGTTATTTTATTGGCTGGTTTGAACTGAGGAAGCTCAAATTCCCTAGTCAGGTAGTGGGATTGGTCACCTCTGGGTGGCCTGCGTTCTATGGGAAAATTCTCTGTTTCCCCTAACCGTGCAGGCCCAAGTTATTTTGGAATCAGTGGCTGGGCCTGCCCGTTGATTGGCTGTCTTATCAGGAGCCCCCAGTGTGGAGAGTATTGGCGTAGGTACATTTGGTTCATCAAGCTTAAAAGGATTTTCAAAAGTTGAATCCTGTTCTGATTTGAGCCCAAAAAACTGCGGGCAGCCGGGCGGCTGGCCCTGCGGGCTGGCGGCCCGCGAGATGCCGGGGTTTGAGTTTTGTAGTTGGGGCTTTTTGATAAGCATAGTTGATAAGAGTTTGTCACTTGTGACATCCCCGCTTATTTGACCTTCCTAAATCCCATCAAGGAAGTCTTGGGTGGCTCTAGCAAGTTTTCAAGCAAGGAACCCCAACTGGGACTGAGGATCTCTTTGATTTGCTTCAGGCCGGGATCCACACCCTCCCAGCTGAGACCGTGGCCAAATTCTATGGCCACACTGATTTTTTCATCCCCACGTGCCTTGCCAAACAGCCAATCAATTAAAGGCTCAGCTTTTCTAACTTTTTTATATTCTCTAATTTACTAATTAAGATTTATTAATTATCATTTTATATTTAGAAGCTTCTTGTCAGGGACCCAATTTGAGGGGAACAAGCCCCCAAGTTGGTGAGCCAAGACCCCTAAATTAAGCCCTGCAATGACTGAACCAATGGGCACCTTAACCATGGCAAGGTAGCCCAAGTGACCTAAGTATGCAAATCTTCCCATCAGGGAGCTGAAACAACCCAAAAGAGAATATCCTATCATGTACAACAACAGATAGAATGACGTGTGAGGCTGTACCAACAAGGGTTTGGCAGGTGGAGGAGTAGAATGGCAGCCATAGTGGAACTTTTTCCCCAATGACCAGAGGGATACTTGAATCATCTGTTGGCCAAGGACTCCTTCTGATGGGCATCATTGGATGAGGAGTTTTGCCAGTCAATAGTGGGAGTGGGATTCTCAAGACCTTTTACAGTTGTAAAAAGAGAGACTAGAAAACACCACAGGAAATAAATCCCCTTCATGGCTTCAAATAAGTTTATTAAGAAACTGGTGTGACAACATAGGATAAGATATATTCTTTATTGTTGGAACATTTGATTTGAAGGAAAGTTTGGAGCTTATATAGCTTGAAAATAAGGCTAAATATTTGAGAGGAGTTTGGGAAATGAGATGATTTACCTGAGTCATACCCGGGGGGACCTTCTTTCTGTCCAGGGAGAGCCTGGCATTGTCAATTCCTAGGAGGACCCCATCAAGATCCTCCACGCTGGTGCCCATTCTGAAGTAGAAGAGATACCCCAGGTAAACAACAAGATGAAGCCTTTGTCCAGCAAAGGCTTCAGTAAACTCACACAGCTTATTGTATACCTGCTTATTTTCTTCTCATATTTGGTTTTATCAAAGGTCAGCTCCATGGCTGCAGGGAGCCCCGTCTCATTGGCACTCTAGGCCAGCCCAAATTCAGCAAGGAGAATCTTGGTCTTCTTTATGGTTGCTGCATTTGCAACAGCCAATTTCAACACTGTGCGCCTGAAGTTCTCTAGGATGTATGAGATAGTGTGTTCCATTGAGAAGCAGAAGAAAGCAGCCACATGGGCCCAGCCCATCTCCAGTATATTCTTAAATGGGAGTGTCTCTAGTTTGTCCCAAACAAGTTTAATAGAGTTTACACAGTAAACTCCACTGAGGACCACCAGGTCAAGGCAGAGCAATTGGGCATCTTTGTAGGCAATAACTGCCCACTTGGATACCCCCTTGGTATGCGTTAGCTCAGCCAATGCCTCCTACAACATTGGAAAGGTACCATGAACACGGTCCTCCAGCTCCCACAAGACAGGGGGGACAGAAATAGCTTCCTTGCCACATGATTGGAGTAATTGGCGTAGAAGGTAGGGGGACAAAAGGGACCAGGACCCGGTGGAGACACCGTCAACATTTTCTAACAAAAAAAGGTAATTATTTGGAAATTTTTATTAATTTTATTTTTTTATGTACCTTTGCAAGTTTCCTCCTTGCCTGCGGCTTTGGCAGGCTTCACCATTCTCAGCACAAGCAATTGTGCCAGCAATTTGGTGTCCTTGGTTCTTTCAGGGATTTAGTCTTGGGCAGCTGGCCTGTTGTTTTCAGGGGTAACTTGGGCCAGATTTTTTGCAGACAATGTCCACCACAAGAGGGGAGCTAACTTTAAAAGGTAGAAGGTGGAATTTCCCACCCAGGACCACAGGCTGGTGGCCAGAATTATAGTGTCAATCACCCCTGTGAGAGTGATGTACACAATCCCAAACAACATACCAGTATGATTGGTTGGAAGGTCAGGTGAGGAAGCAGGAATAGATTTTGGGGTCACAGGCGGTTCCATGGGTATGTTGTAAGAAGGAGAATATTTGAATTTCCCTCTGAACAACTTGGGTGTTGAAAATATCCACAGATCTTGTCTGTTGTATCTAACTGCAGATTGTATGCGGGCCAAAGAATCAAGTTTGAGTATCTTTTCCAGGGTGTAGTTCTTGTATTTGGGTTTCAGAGGGTAGTCAGTGAAATGAACGGGTCCAAAGGGTACACCAGGAGGACAGAAAACTGCGGGCAGGAGGGCCAGGGAATCTTGAACTGAATTGGTAGATAGCAAATACAAAATAAGGCAGTAGCTGAGTGAGCCAAAATAACATAGCCTTTATTCAAAAATAGCAATAAGGTTTGAGCACAGAATATATAGGCACATATAGCATCCTGCCTCCAAACTTAGTATTTTCCATAAGGGCTTCATCAAAATATTGGGAAAAATGCGGGCAGGTGGCCAGGAGGCCCGGGCGCAGGAGCGGCAAAATGGCACCTCGGCTGGGTGTTCTCTCATTGGTCAGAACATCCAAATTGGTCACTTGATTTTCTTGATTTTGGGCTGTGGTCACAGGGTTGGGCCCAAAGCCCAGGGTTTTCCTTGGAAGTTGAGATTGATTGGTTACTTGAGAGGACTTCCATCTCATGAAATTCACAGAGGCATCTTCTCTGTCTCCATTAGTCAATTTGATAAGCTCCTCCTCAGGCACCACCATAGTTGAGCCTGCTCTGGTATTCTTGCTTTGGGACTTAACAGGGGCCTCAGCTTGTGGGGGCTCAATCTCAGCAAAACACAGCGGGTGGCTCTTGGTCCATGGGGCCAGCGGCCCGTAGGAATTCAGGTTCAGGATTCAAATCCCGCCCTTGGGCCTGGGTTTCCAGGGGTAATGAATTGTCAATACTGACAGGTTCTTGTGCACTTTGAAGGTTTGATATGTGCACACATCTCAGGGTCATCCGTCCAGACAGACGGCGCAGAGAGGGCAAAGGACTTGAATTTGAGGCCTTCCACTACGGTTTTCTGGACATTTAATATGTGTTTGATGGTTGTTTTGGATGTGTCTGCCATCTTGGCCATGAGTGCCTTGGCGGACGCCTTTTCAATTTTGTCCCCTGTAAGGACGGCAGCCTTCACTTTTGCCTTGACCTTGCAGTCAATATCTTTAATTTTGGCAATTGCCAAGTCAAGGTCTCT